>JAOCPU010000032.1:0-377660 GCA_035772785.1 Phlebiopsis flavidoalba | reverse complement strand
TATAGCCTCGGCGCAACCAACAGTGCCCAGGCACCGCGAAGCCAAAGAATCATTGCTATCTCGTAAGTATCCAGAAAAGAAGCCTCTCACTTGCTATTGTGCCGCTGAAAGACATCTAATTATACCCCTAAGTGCGGTGCTATTGAGTGAACTGTGTACTTAATTTCAGTCATTACGGAGATTGGTGACTATGATAGATGTTTAGAATTTGGCTCTTGGACTGCTACCGTAGACATTGCTTAAATTCTCGTTGACTCACTGGTGATGGCTGCGTGACGAGTGACGAATTTGAAAGCCGATATTAGATTTCTCCTAGCTTTTCAATGCGGATGCACCCCGGAATTCTCGAACACAAATATGTAATATTACCCCAGAATACCTCGTAGACAATGTGTGCAGTCCCCAGGCCACAATGCGTGCAGTCCCCGGGGCCACCCGAGGACCAGTGTGAAGACGGTGTCGCTCCGAGTCTCCGTAGAAAGTTCATCTAGTCCCACACGCCGCACAGATTTGGAAGTGGTGCTGTCGCACCACGGCGTATACATCCGCTTCTGAGTTATGCTACGAGTTTGGAGTCGAGATGTGGACGCAGCCGATGAGACCGAACTTGGGGATGTGCGGTCGCGAGTACCGCTTCGCCAGTGTGACCGAAATCAACGAAACCGACTATACTAGCCTTGAGTGCGTACTAAAGGTGAGTATATTGTAATTGCAGGCCACTAATAGTGTGTTAATTATCACCCGATAGGGTCAGACCGAGACCATGGAAATAGAACTCACAACGGGCTCTCCCTTGCGTGACGAGTTCTCCAGTCATTTGACGGTCCGGTCAGCCATATGCATAAAGGGCAGCCCAGTTCACAGAAGTATCAGCTACCAACATTGAAATCTCCTTGATCAGAACTGAAACTATTGACCAACGTTACCAGCCTTGATAAGAATGTCAGGTATGTATCCAATTTTGACTGAGCGCGTGGTCGCCAGTCCGAAGGCCAGCTCGTAATGATCTATTGCTGACCTGAGTTTCTGAAAGCGTGATAATGTGGTGCCATTGACCGTTACAGCTATGCGCGCTCTTTCAGCCCATACTAAACGACTTGTTGTATAGTCATGAATTCAAAGCGTACACGCAAACTTTGACCCTACACATATGGCTCCGTTCTAGCCAGGAGAAGCGGCATCATGTATTGTCGGCCAAAGTCCCTTGATACACGAGCATCTCCGCCATTCTGTGCCAATTTGTTACCTAAGATTGTTCGCAGTCTCGTCAAGAATAAGATGACGATATTAGAATGACTTAAGGATGTCTGTCCTAATGGGGAATGGGACGGAAGAATGATGAGGCGATGTCGTGTCGTTGGGGTGACACACAAGACCAATTCGAAAGTCGGGTTTCTGTCAGGCTGCCAGTGGGATAGACTCACTGTTGCTATCGGGCACCCCGAAGTCCTTCGTGGTTTTTCAGCACAATGATAAGGGCAAATCCGAGAAACAGACTTATTGGCCCCTAAACTACTTAAGTGTCAGCGATTAAATATCCCCTGCGCGAGGCGTCTGGGCGCGCGGCGAATCGTGAGACTCGCAAGGAGACTGGAGATGTTAGCCTTACATCGCAGCACGATGAGCGTCTCTCGGTGATTCGGCCACAATCGCGGTGACCGTTGACCGTGACCGTGATCGCCGACTGTCGACGTCGGGGGACATCTCCAGACACCATGGAGGATATAGGACATCTGACTAGTAGGTAATATTATTTTTCAACACAACTACAAGTGCGATGATTAAGATATGCCAAACTTCCTTCTGAAGTATGATGGTCGCGAATTGAGTATTCGATGCTCGAGCGAGATCCGGCTCTAGGAAGGCGGTCAGGGAACTAGTATAGATAAAGCTAGGAGGTACGCCTTTTTATCAGCGACGCTTACGCCTATGCTCCGGGGGGAGTGGGGCCCGCCTTGCGTATAGCAACCTCTTGATATTCTCCGATGATTCTTCTCACCATATTAGCTGTGATACTCTCGGGTATCGCAGGATGCTTGGGGGAGTGCATTCTAGTGCTCAAAGTCCTCCGCCTTCCTCTGCAATCACCCGCCTTACAACTATACCCTCCCAGTGGACACATACAGTTGAGCTCATACTCTGGAACGATGATGTTGACTGAGATATTGATACGTGTTAGAATATTACCAGTTTGTCTCCGATTTTCCCGAAATGCTTTTGGTGTCAACTGGTGACAAATTGTGATTATCGACACTACGGTTGCAGCATGTAGCCCCCGTATATTCCTATGTGATGAGTTCAGTATGGTAGATATAGGACTGTGGAGGTGCGTGGAGAGCCGATGTCTGGTCAGGCAGATAAACACGGGTAAGCTATTGATCAGATGCCACTGTGGCCAGAGGGGAACATAGGAGTAAGGACATTCATGTCGGCTGATTGCCGCTGTCGAGGAATCCTCAGCATCTGCTTGGTACGCTATCTACCTATCAAGCCATAGTGGCTAGACCAATGGTTTGGCGCCTTGTCACTTGACGAAAATAATCCAGCGCCCTACAGGCCGTGAGTCTTGTCTTAAAGATCAACGCATTTTGGCCATTTTTGACACCCTAGGCCTATTTTGGGACAGTCGCTGTGACGTATCAACCACTGACAAGAGGAGCTCCACATGTAGCTGACTAACGTCATTAAGAGAATATGGCCCTTGATACTGATTCGTGTGAGTGCATTATTTTTAATATTGTTCTGTCAATATCCCTAAGATAGAGGAAAGGTTTTATGGGCTTTTCCTGCTATAGATGCCTATAGAGCGTATCCAAAATTCTTCCGTACTTCAGGTGGCAAGAAACATTATATGGTTTGACTTGGCAAATCACATGTCATCCACCCTCGAAGATGCCATGAATGGCACTCACCCCACAAAAACATGTGCCGATTGCTCATAGCTGTAACGGGGGTGGGTCATAATGTCAGTGTTCCCATCATTACAGCTCATCATAGTGAGTATTAGCGACTACAGCGGGGGCGTTTCTAGAGGTCAGCATCATTCCGCAATGTTACTGAGGTGACTCCGCTGACGGTAATTGAGGAATAAAGTTAACAGCAAGCGCTCCTACTGATACAACTACGTACGGATATACGACTGGGTAAGTCATTGCTGCATACACCATTATGATTTGAAGGTTATGAACCATACTTCCGCCACTGTAATGATTCACAGAGCATTTGTTGGGTAAAGACAGTCTGTTACACATTAGAAGGTGATTCAAATGACACCGACGAAATAAGATTATCCGCGTATTTGTATGAGATTACAGGCAACAAGACCTATTACGCATCTGCCCAGATGTCGGCGGCATTTGGTCCAATCGCAGCTTTACAACGGTACCATAATAATGGACCATATTAACATGACGGATTGCACACTCGGAGTTGTGCAACCGCAATCATACAACACTGGATTTTTCATAGAAGGACTGAGTGTTCATTCGAGCTTCAACACAACATGGAAGCCATTGTATGGTTCGATTCAGCTTGTGGAATCTTGAGCTTTATAAGCAATTACTGATATCATCACTTATCTGAAGCCTTGAGTCTCTGGTATCAACATCGATCCCATTTCAATCTTGGACTGATACAGACGGCGTGAATAACGAAGGTGAGTCTATCGGAAGCATCTCGACTGCTATATGCCGAGCGTTAATTTGCATATCAGAACCATTGAACACGGGTAACTGGACGCTGAATAGTCGGGGTGTGTATTCTTGGCGTCACTGTCTCATTTGCGATAGTATCTGAGCGGCGCATGAGTAGCATATTTGTTCCGCGGACTTTTCTCTGCATGGAATCGTACCGACTCCCACATCAGGCATGGCTCTCTTTATTCAAGCATACGTAAATGTACAGGTGGGGACATCATCGATACTATGACCGCCGCGCATGAAGTCTAAGGCTATGACGTTGAACGTAGTTTTATGCTTTGCAAACCTGGGCCAAAAACTCCCGAGTGATACTGAATATTACGGTACCCAATGGCGCGGACCGCCCCCAACGGTGTTTACGCGCTTCGCAACAATTGCCTGCAGCGTATGTGCTGAATGCCGCCCTCGGATTTGCCTTGAGTGACGAAGAAAAGACCATGTCGTAAGCATCATCTCTTTCCCTCTAATTTGCCATCGGACAGTTAAACATGAGAATCGAAGTCCATCATCCTCTACCCAAAAATGCAACCGCGCATCCGACTATATTCACTTCAGACCCCACGAAACCTCCGGCACCTACGATAGCTTCAAGCCGGCTGCCAAATCCACGGAGCAGCAATAAAAAGCGCTGTAATTGGCGGGACTGTTGGAGGAGTTGCACTGGTCGGTATCCTGATTGCTGCTGCAGTCTTATGGGTCAGGTTCTACAAGCGGCGGATGCAATTTCAACGGCTAGGGCCGAGAATGCGTTTTCACAATCGGTCGCATACCCACTCGGATGTAAGTTTCTTCAACACGGCAATCGAGCGTAATGTCATCTCAAAGGCGTAACTTCCAGGACTTAGCCTCCTTGTACCCGCATCCTTCAGTCAGGTAGAAGCATTCAGTCATTCGAGGACGTGCAGCACCACCACGTCAGGAGATGTCAGTGCGGTCACAAACGCTTTTTCCAGCCTACCACTTATTCTCCGTCAATTGACTTACATTGCCGGACGGCTGAGCAAGCAAACGCGAACGACAACCCGCCTGACTATGCTACAGAGGGGTAGTGCTACCCTAGAAGTTGTCTAACGTCTTTTATTTTCGCATCTCAATTCCCAAGATCTACAAAGTAGTTCATGCCGTCGGTTCTTTTTGGTTCGGAGTAATCTACTGTCTACATGTCACGTTCACGTCCGATCTCGTACGGAATGTAACCCGACTGGGTCACAGCCAAATTGGGACGCTTACATAATCCGACCTTTACATTGTACGAACCTTGTTTTCGGTCGTTTTCTTTAGTTCTTTCCTGTACCGCTCGCTCTCGAGACCGTTCGCACAACAGAGCTCGTACCAATTCTGTTGCGCGACGAGTGTGCCGACCGCTTAGTGTTGCCGACGCCCCGACACGGCGGGCTTCCACGGAAGCCCAGTATGAGCGTCATCCGAAGTTGAAGTTATCGTACGTCGCGACGACGTTTAATCCTATGGTTTTGCTGGTTCGAGCAAGACTAGTCTGCATCGGCATGTGATCAGATAAGATATTTCCACCAATGAGTCAAAAAAAGACTAGTGGGACCATCAGTATAGAGGCCCCCAGCCTCTCTGCCGCAGTGTCATTTCAGAGCAGACGATCGCATGGCAAGGACACAGACAAACGATCTGCTGTACGTACTGACCGCCATGATTGCGCCAACGGCGACCGTGACAGCAAAATTGGGGACGATTTTCTTCACGGTCATGCAAATCTTCACCATCATAGGCCATGGCGCGGCGAAAGGACCTGGAAAGGATCGTTCACCGCTGTCTGGTGTTCTCGATCTCTTGAGTTTCACGACCGGCACGGACGGCTGGGACAGACACTCTTTGGGCGCTGCAAAGCAGGCACCACGGGCGGTGGATACATCACCGGGGGGTGCCGTCGGCAGAGTTGAGCGACAAAAAGGAGGGGGGGGGCGGTGGGAGAGCCGGCCTCCACGAAAAAGGTTCGAGGAGGCGGGGGTCAAGGTAAATCAACACGAGCAGAGGTAGGAGCCCCCTGTCCCCCCCCCCCCCGCCGTTACGAAGGGGGGGCGAGAGGCGGAACACCAGAATCGACGGCATAGCGTGGGGGGGGAGGCTCGCCAAATCGACGGCACAGGGGATGCCCACACCAAATACGCCGGCGATTTCCCAACGCCGAGAGCGCGGCTGGACGAGGACTGACCGCCGCCCCCCCCCTATATAGATCCAATCACTGGTTCAGCCTCCATAATTACCAAAGATCAGACCGTAACCCCATGCAACCTAACCCGCCTGATAACTACAACTACATTCACATCCCCCGAAACACCAAGTTTCATGCGAAACATGGGGCATTCACCTCACTCATCCAGACCTCCGTCGAGCGCGACCCAGTTCGAGGCCGCAACCGGCCTGCGCTTTAACCTCGCCAGCCTCTGCCGCGGTCGTGAGGCTACAGCCCAAGGCGAGGCAAGATCCAGTACCACGAAACCCACCCGACGCCACGCCCCCACTGGGCGCCGCGCACACCAAACCGCAAGGTCGTTAACTGCTCCGCTGAGCACGCAAGGTCGACGTAGCGCTAGAGTCTTCCCCGCCGAGCCGCTACTACCGGTGGTCATCGAGGATGTTTTCCGACGGAGGAGTGCTACCCTGAGGGCTGGGCCCACGGGGAGGGAGTATCGTCTAGTACGCGGACAAGGACTGCAAGACAGGCAAGAGTGGGTTCGCTGTGTGCAGTCTTCAAGAACGGGGTCCTGGTCTTCAAAGAAAGCGCGAGGATATCTGGGAGCATAGGGGCAAGAGTGTCGGCAGGTGCGGTTTTCAGGACGTGGTACTCGTAGCCTCGATCAAGGTGGCGAATCTAACAAGGACACGCAAGATGATACGAGTGTGCAGTTTCAGGAGATAGGGGTCTGGTCTTCAGGCGGCGAACACATCAGCCGAGGTCGGGTCTCCGAGTCATCGAGGTCTTCAAGGTTGCCTAGATGTCTTTCTGGTGCGTGTTTCCAGTTTCATGGTGCTGCATTCGAGCGAATTCTCAAGCATGCTCGTAGTGTTTTCTATTTTTCTCGTGTAAGCCTGGTGCTGCCACGACGAGTACCGGGTTATAATTATATCTCGTCTTCCTTCCACATCCAACCTCTAACCTTCTCCGCATCTGTCTGGACTGCCACATAGTGCTATCCCTTCTGGGTTTTAGGTTCCGAACATTTCAAGTGTCGCTTAGCTCGCTTGGGCTGAAGCGGAGCACGAGGGCTATAACTCGGTACCGATAATGACGGCTTTCTGCTCTTCTCCGTCTAAAGTTATTTGTTTTGCTTGTTTCCGGCTTTTTGTCCGCCCCAGCTTTCCTTCCGTCACGTCATTTCCTCGCACAAATCCCGATATCCGCAAAATCATCAGTGCGCCGGCGTCTCTTTTCAATCCAAAAGATTCAACGGACGGGAGTTTCCGGATAGGTTGTGTTATAACTCATACTTCAACGACACCGGCTGACATTCCCTTTTAGTCCTCGTGTTGCAATTCAGCGCGCGCTAGCTGGACGAGGTGGCGACGATTGGTCGGTTTTTCCTTTGAGTGAGCTCTATACCTCTCCATCGTTGGCGCTTGGCTGACGTGCGACCTCGAGGCATGTTGCTGTCAATTTCGCGCCTCCCGTCGTCGGTTCCGATTCGAGTCGTAGCGACTGGAGAAGGATGTCCTCGGTATGTCGATGGGCTGGTGGTCCTAGGGAGGGCTGCAGAGCGGTGGGGCGATGAAACGGCCTGTTGAGGCGACAAGGTGGCCACCTTCGCTTGTGCAGATCGCCTCGGTCGCTGATATGCTGGCAAAACTCAGGAGTCTGTCCAACTTGTTTTTGCAGTTGCACTGCGTTGTAGGGCGTGTGGGGTGGGTGGCACGTTGACCGGAGGAAAGGAAGTGAAGGGGGATAGTCCCTACAGACGAGGTCCAGGACATAGTCGGTCGTCGGATGGTATTGTTTGTCAAGGAGATGTGTGGGTATGCGGGCTGGGTGAGAATAGCTAGGGACGAGGGAGGGAGGAGGGCCCCAGAAGGCGGCGTGCCGGTCATGGGGAAGCCAGCGGGCCGTATGAGACGTTAGGTTGTGTTTCGCACTCGTAGAGCTCTTATTTTGCTGACGGAGCCGAACATACATGTCGGTACGCGAATAATAACGCCAAAGGTTAGGTCGACTCGGAAGTGCCTATGTTTACTACACGTTCTTTTGTTTGTTATTTTTTATATTTATGAGAGACTTGTTTGTTTTCGATTTCATACCCTACGACCCAGGCTAGGTCTCCATCTCTGCAGAGCCCTTGCCACAATCGACTCGATGCTTGAGTTTTGTTTCGAAGTTTCACAGTATCGAGATCTAGTCCCTCGTCAAACTACCCTCGTCCCTTCTTGATTTCCACCCGCAGCTCCAACACAACGTACACGCTTCGATGCGCATAAAAAGTTACAATTCTCTGCTATTACATACGACAGTTACTCCAAAGCAATGAACGCTTCCCAAACAGTTACTGTTATCGTGCGCGTCATCACTCGAACAAAAGCCAATCGTCCCGCTCGCAAATCTCAGCCTACGTACACGTATTCACTTCCGCCGTTTTCAATTCGGCTTCACCTTCTCCCCTATAAGAGCAAGATCACTTATCGAGGTTGATATTCCACATTTGAGCACGTATAATATCGAGACGTCCTGATAAATTGTGTTCAGTACTACGATTAAATCGTCGGCACTGTGCTACATAATACAGTAGTTCCCTCGCATGAGATTCTATATCTACGGCTTACAATCTCAAGGTAACGTCCGATCTATCTCTCCTCTACGTCGTGTCATCTGAAGGTCATTCCACAGGGATTGCAACCACACGCCTCCTCATAATGCGCGCACGATAGTCTATAGAATCAACGATGCTCAACTGTGAGTAACTTATTACGATGAACTTCCGACAGACGGCGTGGTCACATTCAAGTCTAGGCGACGGTCAACAGGACATACGTGATTTCCCGAGGGGCCTTTCTATTCCAAAGCATGTCAAGAAGGACGACACATTTCCGTTCCCCTCTTACTCGGTGGGCAGGTTGCAACCATCCACACACCTGTGGGCCGTTCCGGATGTTCCACTGCGTGCTTCTGTGCCCCGTGTGTCCTCCCCTATGTTGCTTCTTATCCATGTAGCCTCGCATCGGGGGGGGGACCAAGGCTTTAGGGGCGGCGGAAAGTAGGTGCGCGTGAGGGAAGATGAGGCTCGGGCACCCTTGTTTATATGCTCGCGTCGCACACTTCGCGTCCGACAGCGGTCTGGAGGGGAGTGGGCTTTCTTAGCGAGAAAATAGGGGCTTCGCCTACTGGATAAGGGCCGTGGCCCGCCTGTGTACGCAGATTGGATAATGACCGCAATTTAGCGTAAGCGTCAGATGGTGTTAGTTTTGGTGTTACCGCGAGCTGTAAGGAACTTGGCGCGGTGCGGGATGTTGAGAAAAAATGTAACAGAAAGCGCTATAAGCGTTCATACATTTTATAAAATTGGCCGCTTGAAGCGGAGTATTGAAATCGCAAGTCATAGGACCATCTGACCGGGCGTGACTATTAAGTCCGTAGACATCCGCACCTGGTGTGTGGTAGCTTAGCTCAAGCTATGCAAGTATGTAGAGCGCGTCGTCAACCATCACGAAGTCGCTCGCTCTGACGAAGCACTCGAATGTTAAGTGAATGGAGACATATGCATGGAAGATTTGGAGTGTATTTCTCATAGCGGCGGCGTGCACGAGCCGCCTCGAGGTTCGACGACCCCAAGAAGGGCCGAAAGGCGCGCTGGCAGCACACAGCGCGCCGCCGCTCGATCAACCACGGCGGTGAATGATGTCACGTGCGCGCCGCGCCTGAAGTCGCGTTTTTGGCCGTCGCGCCCCCGTCTCGCGTCTACCCTCCTGACCGTCGTCACAACCGAAGGGCCACTGCACACCTTCGCGGCGGCCCAAAACATCATCTCATCTACTCCTCACAAACCCTCTACATCCTGCACAAATGGTCAGCGCAAACCCGAACAGCCAGGGCAGTCATCCCCTGGGAAACTCCAGTTTCACGAGAAGCTTACGACCAAGAACCTTAACGACCGATGGGATTACAGAAGAGGCTTAAGACCCTTCAAGCTGAACTAGCAGCAATGGATCAGGAAGTTGCGGATGTGGCCTCCCTGGGGTCTGTACGCAAGGACCTCATGAAAGTACCTCTATACTCCTCCACAAGGATCGCGGTTAGTGAAGGCCTACGCCGCCTGTTGTCTCGCGGACCTGTTGAGACTTTTACGCGCCAGATGCCCCCCAATACCGAGAGGAGCTTCGCGACCTCTTTCAATTCTTCTTCCGGCAGCTCACGACTGGTCTGAAAGGACCCGACTCTCCATATTACAGCGAATACTACCACCTCTTGGAATCCCTTTCAACCGTCAAGAGTGTTTATGTGCTAGTGTGCGACCTTCCGAACGCCGAGGACACTCATGCTAGAAATCTTCCGCGCGTGTTTCGGGATGGTCAGATGTAACCTGGCGAAGAAAGGTCGAACTGTTTATGGCGGACATCCTTATGGCCTTGATAGATGAGTGTCAGAGCTTGCCGCAGGAGGTTTTTAGAGACCATTATGGCGCAGTTTTATGGACAAGAATGTTGTGAGTTCAAAATAGATCTGCTCGGCATGTTCGTTTTCCTGAATGTAGCAGCGTATGGACCAGCCCGCATTTCGCCTTGCTGTCCAAGTCTGCAATGCTACAGCAGACAAAAAAAACTTCAACGACATGTTTGCCAATACTTTCACGGATCTTATTATAGATATTCATCACGAAACGAGGAATAATACGAAGAAATGCAGACTGCACACGACCTCATCAAGCGGCTCTGACTGCTACCCCTTTTCTACATCAAGTCAACAGCTCATGCCAGTCCTTGCTTCACAACGTCATTCCCCAGCTCGAAGAGGAATTGCGCGTACAGGACCAACCAGATACGAATCATGGCTACTCAGACGTTTTGGGGGAGATGTTTGCGGACAAGGGTGGAGCCGACCTTGCGAGGGGACGGAAATATCCTACGACCTGACCGCGTCCCGGTGGCAGCATGGCTCTCCCGACAGAATGACCAAGCGAACCGCTGTCCGAATGTGTCTTCGTTGAGACCTCGAAAGGCGTTCTAGTCAATATGACGCTGCCGGCAACGCGTTGCGTGAGCAGGCAGGGGGTGCGTTTATGTGACTCTGCGGTGTGAGACACTTGTACATAAACACCACGCAGCTGCTCTACAGACAAAGCTTCTCGATCCAGAGGAGAAGATTCGGGCTGCAGCATGTCGCGTATATTCGCAACTCGACCGACACTACGAGAACCGCTCTCCACCATGCCTCGAAGAGCAACTGAAGGGTGTCGCCAAGCCGTGGTATCGACCCGCCGATTACGCACCACGTCTCATATCTCGACTTCGCAATGCTCACTCATTTCCAGCCATCAGTCCAGGTCGAGGCTATGAAAGCCATTGGTCGGTTGTATAGTTTAGAGTACCCGGAAATGGTGTGTCCTCTGTGCCGCAGCTCGTCGATTCTGATTACTGAACAGTTTGAAGTGAGAACAACGACCCTGCCGCAATTGAACACTTTTCCTGGATCCCGCAAGCCGTGCTCCATACTGGCCACTACGTCGCAGGAGATTAAGTCAGTGCCATACAGATTTTTTTTGCACTTTCACTGAACAAGGCGTTACAGAGCTTTAGCCGAACAGGTCATATCTGAATACGTGATTCCCCTCCCCGTCGCGTCATCATCTTCGGGGCGAAGACTTCAGAGGTCGACGAGGTTGCCTGGACCGACCGCTTCTTAACGACTCGCTAAAGTACATGGATACGACAGCCGTCAACACGCTGCTAGGTTTGTCTGGGCTCAAAGTTGTGTAGGTGTTCTCACTATACAAAGCAAAAAAAAACTCCGCTCACCACTAAGTCTGCAGGCGACCCACAATATATGAGCGATACATCGACGCGTGCGTCATAAACAATGTAAGTCATGTCTGTTGATATGGGTGCCGCGCTAATCTCAGTGCACGGGCGGTGTAATCGACGAGAACGAGGAGCAAGTTGTCCGCTAGGCTGAATAGCGAAATTAAAGAAACTAGCAGGTTCATTCAGTGGCATAGCGTCATAAAATCTAGATCTAATCGATCCTACGTAGTCTTCTTCCCGGACCAACACAAGGCAACCGACGATTTCAAGTCATTTGCTAAACTCAACGAGGGACGCTTGTATAAACTACTTAGGATAAGTTTAAGACCGTGGTAAGATGGACCTCCAGACTGATCTCAAGTCTCATCAGTGGTAAAGTCTTCGGTCCCAGTGTTTTCTATCCTTGATCCGGCGAGGCCCCGCCCTCATGAGGCTGGCGGGCAGTACTCTTTAAGGTTATGTCGCTAACACTGGAATCTCTCTCTTAACTCAACGAGTGAATTCTTCCGCCGGCTCGAGCAGTCTCAGTCGAGCCTTGTTCCCCGGACGTATGACCCATAATTCTCTGCCGATAGCGAGCTAGCCTGCATATCATCAATCAGTATACCTCAATACCGACCCTGATCAAACGTCTCCAAATCGAGGCACTGACGGCGAAGAACCGACAGATGTGGCGCAAAATGCCCGGACATGGTTAACCTTTATATCCAAGCATCAACCTCCGCCTGTTCTGTATAAGCAGCATGTCGGGGAATTGACGAAGGCGATTGCCAACGAAGCGCAACCCCATTCTAGTGGAGACCGGTTTACAGGCCCTGGCAGTTGTCGCGCAGTGGGATGGCAAGCTGGTGCCACCAATGACAAGAGGACGCTAGACAGACTGCAACGGTTTGTGATGGACTCGAACTACCGACATGCGAAGTTCGCTACGCGCGTGCGTGCCTGGCCTGTGCACCAAATCACAACGATGATTTTGTGTACGAACGTTGTAGAAGTGAGTCAAAGTGACGATTGGTGACATCTCTCTCACGTCGACCTTCCAGGACATTACGGACTCTCTGGATGGAGCCGAAACCCGATCTACTTGCTGCGCACATTACCGTGCTCGTTGAAGAGGGGCGGCAATTGGCGGCAAAAAGCATCTGATGCCTTTGAGCAGCGCATGTGACGTTGTCACGGCATACCTCCTCAAGCATGTTCTGATGGCTCAAGGCTCCGATGCAGTAGGTCAATTACGCTGGAAACCTGATCTTCATATTATCTCAAAGCCGTCAAGGGTAGGGCATGACATGGAGACCTGACGAATTCATAGTGTGGTTTTGAGAAGAGTGACATTGTCGCCTCCTCGGAAGGCCAGCTGAGCTGAGGTTCCAAGCCTGGTTATGGTGCCCTGCGTCGCCGGATCAAAGTCTTCCCGGTAATCGTTGTCTGGCTCAGGCGGTGTTGCTCGGACGGCGTGTTTCGCATCGTCTGAAAATTGGCATGGTACGCTTGTCATATCGCCAGACCTGTTCTTTCTGAAGATGCTTATGACTCTGCTACAATATAGCGGGTCACTTACCCGCGACTGCGAACGACGAGTAAGTCCTTGAATCGGAATCGTTTACTCTGCGCCCGCTAATCCACGCGAAGCCCCAAGACGCAAGCTCGTATGCGACTGGCAAGCCGCGATCTCCCTTCTCCGCCTGTCCACAGTGCGCAAGTTTGCGGAGGTCAATGCAGAGAATTTTATACTCCTTGCGATAACTATTCAAGACCCCTGCTATCAATGTGCGCATGGCGTTTGTCAACAAGCTCGTCGCGCTCCTCACTTCAAGACGATTGCCCCCTGCGTACAATGTGATACCATTCTTGAGCATACACGACCCTGAAGGGGATGTGATCTCATTGAATAAGGCATATATCGTTCATACTCTCCGAACGATGCCAAAACGTGAGCATTGCCGACTGTTCTAACCGACTTGGGGAATTGACACGTCAATATTAGAAATGAGACTCGAGACGTTCGAGATGCTATTCCTTCGCCTGTTACATCTTCTCGCTCATCACCCCCGACTTTTCTACTACCACGTCAGAAGGCTTACCGGATATCTCAAAGTATGTCGCATGTCACTCCCAATGAACAGCAAAATTCATTAAAGATAGATATGTCGAGTTCTACCTTGAGCTGGTGTGCACGCACGCAGAACATTGCACAATGCTGTAGATCATCTAGCGTCTAAGCTGAAGACAGTGCGAGACGCCGAGAGCCGCCGAGAGTCATACCTATAGCGAAGAATTATGTATCCCTCACGTTTGACCACATCAATTTTTGGCTTACAACACTGACCATCATGTAGCATCCCTATCGATGCCCTCAGACGAGCGTCGCACAACGACTGGTTATCTGCACCCGCTGAAATCTTGCCAGAAGTCGTAATTCTGGACGCTGGAGACGTACTACCTGCACCAAGATTAAGGCTACCTGGAGACATCTTCAAGCCACTTCCCAATCCCGTGAGTCAGCTCACGTAGTGAAGTACGTGTATATAGCTCCAAAACACGTCCTGGTCATATAAGCTCATTCTGATACAGTCACAAGCTGTTGAAGGTGGTCTCGTCACAGATCGTCCACACTGTGTATTTGCCCGAAAGATTGCTTTACAATGGCTCGAAGGCCTGATCCAGACAGAACAGCAAACTAAGACTCGCTGCTAAGACGTACAACGGCCTCACCCCTCTACAAGCTTTCGAATCGATAGCCCTGACGTTTGCCACAGGACAAACTCAAAGGCGAGCGGCGGGCACGGTCAAGCGGAAGGCCCCTGATTCCGACAAGCAGCGAATGGGCTTGCAAAAGTACGTATACATGATTCGCCCGGAGCTTGGAGCGCTCATGTATCAAATCGCGCATTAGGAAACGACGAACGAAGGGCAAGCGTCCGCCAAAGCCGATGAGAGCGAAGATGACGAATCAGAGTCCGAGGGAGTCGGACGATGAAGATGACGAGGATGGAGAGCGCAATCCCACACCGTCTTCTGCAACAGAAGCCGAAGAGCCAGAAACGAATGGCACACGAAAGGAACTTGGTAGGAATGCACGGACCGTCGCCAAGGTATCTTGTAATTCTATTAGCCAGTAGGAGTAATGGCTGACGACACACAGGCGAAATAAAACAGCAAACCAAAACGATCTACCAAGTCGAAGATCAGAACATGACCTTCTGCACACACATAGCTCGGCGGTTACCATCTTGCTCCATCTGTTCTCAAATGCTCTTTATCTCAGTCACGCACTTGTAATCATAATTCACGTTTCTATTATCTCTCGACGCATCCTTCATCTACTCTTGCTCAGGTAATCCGTCCTGTTCGCAATCATTACAGACGTAATATGTATATTTTTACCTTAATCTTAGTCCATTTGTTCACGATGCGTCGATGTTGTGACCTATTCTAACAGAGTTGTTACACACATTTACCCAGAGCCGATCATGCGATGTTTGAGTCAGTGGCTCGATAAACATGCACTATACTATGCTAATGTTGCGCATGGTATTCTGTGCCTGGATTGTCGTGGACAGTCCTGGAAAATTGATCACCGAACATGTCATGCAATCTCCAGAAGAGAGCACGTAGGAATGCTGGATCAGGAGAGTCCTTCGTCTTCGGTTGGAGGATTTTGGGATGAAAGCGCGGTCGTTATTGAGACGCGCGCGCGCGAGGCTGAGAGTAAAAAGCTGCTTTGGGTACATTAATTGGTGGTTGGATATGTGAGGGAGGGGTGATGAGGCTGAATATAACAAGTGGGGCTGATCGAAGGGAGTCAGCTCTTGAGCTGAAAGTTGCGAGCTGGTAAATACTTGGTGTGTTCTGCGTCTTCGAAGCAAAACCACACAATAAACAGAGTGAGGCCAACAATCAGAGTTCCTACGATCACGCATCCGGCAATGACTCCGGCTGGACGTCTGACCGCGGGGAGAACCCCGAGGATACCATGGGATGAGCGGTCACAGGATGTGAGCTCGTAGGCTCCGTGCCGGGTGGTGGACACTAAGGTATGGACCAGTGCTCATAAGGGGTTCGCAGATGGGGGAGCAAGATGGAAGGCGTAGACTGAGGATTCTGTCGTGAGGGTGCGGAGTATCCGGCGGGCTTTGGGTTTGCTTTATTTTTAACTGCTAGCAAATCAATATTAGGGAGGAACGACATACTAGCGGGGGCCTAATCGGTGCCACTGGCAAGGTTCACAGCGGCGTTCATGATATATTTGTTTGCACCAATTTGACCAAATGTAAGAAACGCATCAGGTGGTGGGCCTTGCCATGCAGAGTTATAGAAATTCGATCCAGGTGCAGTGGCCCGTGTTTGCAACACATAAAACTATTCAAGACCTAATGAGTTTCAAAGTTGTACAAAGGACAGGAGGAGAAGAGCGAAATTACCTGAGTGGTGCTTATGTAAGCTTCGATCAATCCCGGCTAGGTCAGGCATTATCTGAGTAGAATTCCAAGCGGTCATGATCCCTCGAAAGAGATAGACTGCATTAAATGTTGTCACTATGATTGAGCCAGATCTTGACAAAAATTCAGACCTCGGGAGTACTGGTTCCAAGGATATAATTTTCCGAACCTGGAACTACACGGTGGATGACGGTGAGGCTGTCAGTTGCAGAAACCATATTACTGGAAGACTCCACACTGCTCATTGTAAACCCCATCTGTGTCGGTCCAATGTTCAAATTTTATGACGTTTTCAATCAGCTCATCCAAGCTAAAATAACGGAGGAAACCATTAATACTAATCACAACTTTGATAGCGCGGAAAAGGATGACAAACAATGGCGTCCATGATTCGTCGATGTGAGTGAGTATGCTCAATCCTTCGATCAATAATCCTTGGTGAACTGACTTAGTTGACCTGCTTTGCTGGCAGTGCTTAACGTCTACGACGTCCATTATGACAGTTCCATTGTATAGATGTGCGAGGGTGAAATTGGCTGATAGCTGCGCCGCTTTGAGGTAGATGTTATTAGCTGTTAGGGAGTATAGATGTGCCGAAAGCCTTGTAGAAAACGAATATCAGCCTGTTGAACGATCAAACAGCGCAAGTAGTACCCTATAAAACCCCCTTTGCGAAACGTAAGATGTTAATTGTATAGTCATACATCTGTGAACGGAGTATAATACGTACCCAGTGATATATATATCCGTGGATAAGCGTGTTATTTTGCTGAATGTCTGCAATCTTGTCATACGGCATCGTCAGCAGGAGTCACTTCTGAGGGTGGCTAACGCATAGTACTTCAGAGAGGATACCGCCCGCTGTAGTGCCTGTAAAATATGTGATGGTAAGTGATCACTAACAAGCCGGGCAAAGTCAAAATCCGTACGTTCATTGCAGACCCTATTTTTATCCTCTATTAGGGGTTTGATCGCTTTCAGTTACACCATTTTCCGAAATAGATAATTGATTTGCAGAATTCCATAGATTTTCAGCAGTGTCCAAATGAGAAGCGTTACCATATGCTCGATATGCGTCTATTGCCGCAATCCCATAGAACCTACTGCCCAATGTCAAAGAGATGAAGCCCCAGAAAACGCACGTAATACTCGCAAGTATCCCTCCGCGTTATTCTGCGGATCCCAGTTAGGTTTGACGGCCACTGAAAATACAAAACAAATCTCACCCTGTTGAATTATTCAGCGCTGAGAGGTATACGATTGTTGAACACCACTGGTGCACAAGCCCAGTGAAGGAATGTGATCTAAACTATTGGTTACTTTGTCCCTTATAAATATTTGTTCCGTTCAATGAATCGAAACGAGCCAATGCCGATATAAAGGCACTATTCATGTGGACAGCTTGAGCTTGTTTCTACTCTGGAGTGTGAACGACAGCGTGCTGACAGCTTTATTTTGCAAGCGTACCACTTAACATTCCGGTCTCGTAATTATATGGTGCACGATCCAGGGTAGTATTGAAGAGAGCAAGAGCTAGATCAACTCTTTGTGTTTGTTGTAGCTACTGATGCTCTACGATCAAAACCGTGTAAGATTCAGCAGACGCGAGATTGAATGAGAGGAACTCAACGGTGGAGTATGGCCAGGAGGTTGGAATCATGGTGCGGTCTGTTTGAGCGATCACCGGAACGATGGATAGAAAGAGTGCTGATATTGAAGAAAGTATAGGGAGCGTTGTTAGTAGGACCATTCTGTGCCGTTTAGTGAAAGAGTGGACCCTTCGTCGTCGGTGCGGAACGCAAGAGCTCGGATGTGAGGATAGATCAACAGAGCTGTGTCCCATTTACGCAGAATTATACACTCACACGGTTCGCTAACGATGATCGATTATCATAAGGGTTCCGGGAAGAAGTAACGCCACCAACTCGTTGTTGCCACAACTCAAATAGCAGTGCCAATGGCACGGCCATTTGCGCGTAACAGGCTCGCATCGTAGTAACGGCGGGTATGAGAAGCTACTCAGTTACAATCGGCAACTATGTAGATGAAAAGCTGCCGTGGTGTAAATCAAAGCTTGCCTTCATCATATATTACTGTGATCAATACTCTTACCGACTTCTGAACCTCCATGAGTAGGTTTGACCTGAAACAACGCAGGACCTTTGTCGAGTATTGATAAACCATCAACGTCAACGCTGGTACTTCTTCATGATTTAAGCTACGATCTACGTTGTGAGACTCATTCGTCATCGAGGATACGGCACGAACCCGCAGCGCCACACCTGGGGTTTCTATTGGAAGTTGCGGTAGTTCTATCCCTACATCATTCCATCCCATAGTAAGCTGGCATGGCGGAAGGGCTTGTGGGAGGGGTGATATTCTTACCCACTAATGGATTCTGCAACATGTAACGTGGTCCTCGCATTACGACCCATTGGTGGCATCCATCGAAGCATGCTTCTATTCTGTCGTATCTCGTGATTCTGATTCTAGCCGCTGCCCCAGTTGCCAGCGAGCGATCCGTTGGATAGAGAAGGCTTTAGTGTGTCCAGAATCTAAGTTGAACAATATCATTACATGTGACGATGTTAATTTCCGCCACGCCCTAATATTTCAAACTTCTGTTAGAAAGGGGGAGAACGCGCTAGTAGGGCTGTTGTAAGGTCCGAACCTTCCATGTTTCCGCTCGTAGGCTATAGTGCTATAGGCTATTCGACATCAACCTAGGCGAGGCTATCCAAACGACGTTGAACCCCTTTTACTCACGAGACTTGATGTGGCGCCTTGCACCTCGAGATGAGCGATCGACACAAACGTCAGATTGAAGGCAGGGTTGCGTCTTGGCGGATTCAATCTGGTGGTCCCGATTACCAGTCGCACAGCCTGAACTTCGATGTTGTAGGTCATGATCAACGGCGGAAGAAGAGCATTGCCGGGGACAACAGTTGATCCATAATCAGGAGTTGTGTTCCTGAACGACAACGACCAGAGGCTGGAGATCGATTTATTCCGAACGCCGTTGACAATCACAACGACGACCGAGGCGGTGATCACTGTGGCGAACTGTGTTTAACAACATGAGAAAGCTGTTGAGCGTGTTTTCGCACTTCGCTGACACATGATTTGTTCATCCCCCGTGGTAGCCGAAACGAAACGGTATGGTTAGCGAGCTGCCTTGAGACCAAACATAGCATCTGCCAGTCGCGGTGATGGTCGACCAACGCCTCACGACAATAGTGCGCATAGCCAAGATCTTGATATTAAGCTGCAATGAAGTTTTTTCTGGATTATATGGCATGTATTAAAAGGCAACACGATGACAAAACACAGCGTTACAATACCGAGAATAAGGATTCGCCGATTTGGAGGTCGAGCGTTGGAGTGAAGTCGCCATACAGAAGGGGATGTCGCCAGTTCCTAGTCAGTGTATGTGGTCCAAGTCAAACGGTAGCCGGTGCGGTGGGTGAGCGTCGCCAAGTTGGTTATGTCGTGAATCGAGGTCAACAGCAGCCGAGTGCAGTGCAGGGAGGCGATTTCTGGACCCTGGATTTGAAACGACAGAACGCCTTGGGGTCATAAGGTATTTCCGAGTACTCAAATCCTCCGCGACGGCAACGAACATGCAGAATGGACCGTTAACAAGCATGACGACAGCAAGACCAGGAAGCCCCTTCGATATGGCAAGCTCAGAGCGTTCGTAAATATAGATTGCAAGGGGCCCATGGCGGACGCTTGGTTGATAGACTGCTGGATGTTAGTACACTCAAATGCCAGGAGAGTGGCTCAATACTCACTCCCAAACGTCCAAATAAGTACAGGTACGGAAGCACCCCTGCCCTTACGACTTGGAACTGGCAAGGCGGAAGCTTGTACACGGACTTGAGTTCGATCGCAACGACTACTCCCAAGGCAACTTTGTGGAGAGGTTTGAAGCTCAAGTGCGTTGATCGCGAAATGTAGGATGGATACGTAGTGATGTCTGTACCACGCGTCAAGAGACTTGATCTTGGCCAGCCCATCGAGCGAAGTAGGATCCCGCTTGTAGTGGAACCAAGGAAGCACGACCTTGGACTTGAGCATGCTTTCAAGTCGTTTGCTCGTATGAACTACATGCTGACACTCTGCACGGTGGAGATTCCAGTCTTCAGCCTGGCAACGCTTGCTCTGCACAAAGTTTATGATAATCATGCGAGAAGAAGTTGTGCTGGAAGTCATACACAGTAGTTGGCCTGTAGACATTGCGAGCAGACTCGCATCTTATGGCCTGACTTCCGTGTCTTGTAACAATGATGACATGTTCGGAAGAGTTTGCACGGCTCGGGGCGATAGTTGGTCGTGTCCCAGGTCCACAGTCGAGGGTTTGACGAGAGGTCTAATGGCATAGGAGATCCGGTGAAGGGAACATACGTTGCTGAAGAGGGCATCGTGTGAATTTCGTCAAGTGAAGGAGCACCCAAGTTAGTTCCGCTGCCTTGCATGACGGTAGTATGGTGCTAGGTTTGTAGGGCGTGACCAGACCCATAGAAGTAGGGCGGAGGTTCGAGACCGTGAGAACAGACTTCCTTAATTGGATAAGATAAACCGCCCCAATCCAAGCGTGATGCTATCCTTGTGAAGTCACTACCAAACGCAGTACCAGATGGCAACACAAGTAGGTTATAATGTCCTATAACCCTCATATGAATCTCATTAGCATTCAGAACACACAATCGCAGTATGCGGGCCGCGGCTCACGCCCCGCTCATGAAATCACCAAGCATCCGAGTGCCGCCTCCAGTATGCGCAGAAGTATGTCATATTCGTAAAGGTCTTTATTAACTATCTCTCTGGCAGGTAGAAATGCCTCCGGATATCCATCCTCCGGATCCTCTGACTCTCTGTTACGCCCTACGTATGTTATCCCTCTTTTAGTCCAGTTGTATTGAGCTAAACTTTAGACAGTTTGTCTACCCTTTTACATTGGAACCACACGTTCTGACTCTGGAGACGTCACGGAGAACGACGCTCGCTGCACATGCTGCTCGGCGTGAGGCGTATTTGAAGGCCCGCGAGGACGAAGAAAGAGCGACGTAAGCGGGAGGCTTTGCGGGCGCATCGCGCCGGGTTTCGAGCCGAGCAGTACCCACGTTGGTACCAGTAAAGCGTGAATCTACGCATAACCACACAGATCCCTCTCATGCTCCTGGCCACGAGCGATCAAAGTCGGTCATGGATGATTTGGTGGACCAGCTGGCCGCCTTGGATTCCAAATCGCAGTCATAAACTACATTTTTTTCTACGCCGAGATTATACTCATCTTGTCGTATATTTTCTCCAGTGTACTCTCTACAAATCAGATGTATTCATTAGATATATATACCAGGACATCGGTGACCTGTGAGTAGCATCCATGACGAGGTGATTCAGATGCGGGACCGCCAACACCCCTGGCGATCGGGACCCTTGACACTGCAGTGATGCAATCGATCTGACTCGGATCTCGCTACCAACCGCTTCGGCTCGTCATTTGGGATTCTAAGGGACTCGACGTTTGACTAACCCTCACTTGACCATCTGCGACCATCACCCACCCCCCTCATATTTTTATCGGAAATTTATGGCCAAAGGAAAGTCTTCAGCGAGCTCAGGAACGCGTAAGAAACATGCCAGAAAGGCTGCAGCAGCCGGCGGAGAACTGGACGATCCGCAATTCCCTAAGGAGAAGAAACAGAAGAAAGACAAGGGGCTCGAAACGCAGCAAAGAGCCAAGAAAGAAAGTCTATATTCCTCCTGTGAAGCCCGTTCCTGTCCAGCCAGATCCCCTCGACGTCCTGGGTATCGCACAGCGAATACCCAGCCGAACTATTGGTCGTGCTTAGAAAGCTCGCGAAGAAAGACTCGGTCACTAAACGAAGAGCCTTGGAAGACTTTCAAGCTGACTGGTAGAGAATAGTAGACACGACGAAGACATAGCTGCTGTATTGGAGGATGTCTTGCCGGTGTGGGTATGTTTTGTATCGCATTAGCACACTATGTAAAACGTTTGACCTGTCTTCTCAGTTGCATCATGTGCCCACATTATTTATTCACCCTTCAAGACGCGTGAGGCAACTTTCCGCGAACTTGCACTCTACTCTACTCCTACTCGGCGCGTCCGTCGCTTGCCAAGGCGATCACGTACCTTCTTCATGAAGGGACAAGTTTCCGACCACGCAGACGTAATCCTGGGGACCTGGCTTTTGGCCACCTGCGACGTCTAGCGGACAGACAGGTCTCGGGCATCGCAAAGCCCTCTTGGAATCTGCATATCACGACACGTCCCTCCAGCCAGCAGCTCGAAGGTTCCGCTAGATTCAGCTACCTTTGGACCAGTCTTTGGGAGTTTTGTGCAGAGAGTTTTGTTCGACCCATCAGGTGTCTACTGCAGATCAACCCGCCACAACCCGTTTCTTCCCCCATTTCTACACCTCAATCACGCAAAGGGGTCGGGGAAGAACACGCCTAGTATCCAAACGCACCGAGGAGGCCCCGTTACGGATGAAGGATGAAGAAGAAGAGAGCGAAACGATCGACGGGGCGCGTCTGAGGATGAGCGGGCTTTGGTGCCCTGGCCACTGTGTGATGCTAGGTTTGTCTCGGCTCTCTCGATAGATATGCATTGTTGATTTTTTGCGTTAGTTGCGCAAGTACAAATGGGCGGCGATGAAGCTGCTCTGACGGCATTCCTCAAGCCTCTGGACAAACGTCGCTTTGGTATGGTCTGCTCTGTATCATGCGCAACATGCGCCTTTCTTGGACGACGACTTTGAAGCGTTTGGCTGTGGACAGCCTGGCGTGCGGCGAGCGTGCTGGGGCGCCATCCAAGCTCTTCTTCGGATACAAAATGGTATGTTTTGTTTACCCAGAAGGTGTTATGTAGCACTTGATTTCATTCTAATATCTGGCAGGTCATCTTTTTGGCCTGGAGCAGTCTATCAGTGTTGCTGCTTTACGCTCTGCCTGGGTCGAGCCCGACGTTTGCAGTAAGATCCGCATTCTGGCAACCGCCAGCTTCTGACATTACTCAAAGGTACAATCACGCGTTTCATTTACGTACAGTGTTTCTCACTCAACATACTGACCACAGATCACCCAAACCGCTTGGGATCTAGAAAGCTAGAGCGTCATCAGATGACCATGAAGCTGAGGATGAGTCTGGCTCTGAGGACGAAGAACAGAAGCTCCGAAACCGCCAGTGCAGAAACCGACTGGCGAACAGAGAATCACGCAGTCTCATGCGTATGACGAATTCAGACAGTTCCTGGAGTTGGGGCTGCATGGGTTCGCCTGTCGAAGCATATCCTGCGGTCTTAGTTGTTTTGTCGACTATCACCCCATCGGTATGCCGTTGAACACAACCATAATTATCTCCTGTCTGATATTGATTGTAGATTCTTACAACTGTCCAACCACCCACTCCATCGACACCCTCTTCAGCTCATTCTGGCTGCAGTCGATGGAAGAGCTCTGGGCGGCCTTGATCGACTTGCTGCGTCAGCCGCGTTTTTGTCCTCGCTTCTCGAATGTGTCGTGTTCTTTTCACGGCGGCTCAACGGGAAACAAGCACAGCTTGTCTTGTCGGAAGACCAGGGCGACGGACATGAAGTAGCGCGCGAGCTCCCATTCGAGAACAGATAAAGAGGACTTGGGAGGAGATATCGTCTGAAAGGGGCTGAAGGTCACTCCCGATGATATGGCGAAAGCTCTGGCGAAGACGTTTGTGGCCTTGCAAGACGTTAACGAAGGTTCGTAGCCATTTCGTTCCTATCTGTGTCGCTAGAAGTTTACATCCCGCTGTAGAGCTCTTTGATCAAGCGTGGAGCACCCTCAGTGACGCGGTGAAGGTGCAGGTGATCACCTCGCAGCAAGGTATCCCGGCTCTCGTTCCGTCGCTGCTCAACGGCTTCCGCAACCATTCCACTCAAGAAGCTAAGATTCAAGCAGGCCACGATCGACTCATCAACGACGTCGTGTACACTCTTCTGTCATTCGCTTGAGGAGGTTCTCAGCCAGGATGAGTCCACGACTGTTGACCAGACTAAGTTGGCCTCGCTGGTAGCGATCCTCGACGCGTTTGGCGACGTCATTTTCCTCCGACGAGGGCTTGACTTCTGTGCGCATTCATTTCTACTTCTTACGCGAAGCTATCTCATAGAGCTCCAGGCGATCGACACGACGTGCAACGCACACGCGCGTACCGCCTACTAACGCTCTGCCCAGACGTCCTCCTGCGTCTACCTGACACACTCGCGGTGACGAAGCACTCTGTGCCAAACTCTGGCAGAGTGTCCTCGCGGGGCGATCGCCGAGCACGAAGCCACGATATCGAAGACGCTTGAACCGCTCTTCGCGTGCAGCGGAAGCTGGAAGGCTTCCTGCCGCGCTGAAGCCTGCGGAGAAGAGCTGGATGGCGTTGTGGGGCAGCTTCTTGTCTCGGGGCTCAGTAGCAAAGCTGGTGGATCACACGACTTGAGTCTCTTGAGACCGCGTTTCTGGAGAACTACGGTATGTCCATCATCTAATACGTGTTCGCGACTTGAGCTTACAAACCCAGTCCATTTCATTCATGTCGACTGCCTGCGAGGGATTGTCACGCCGCCACCACGACGTTCGCTCAAACACGCACAGAGCTCACTGCGCGAGACAGAGGCGGACTCGCCCTCGCTTGCGGGCCTCCTTGAGCTTATTCCAGGTTGCTGTGAAAGGCGATATGCTACCGCTTGTTCCGATGACGCCGGTGACAGGCATACTTCCCGACCTTCTTTCTGTTTGGCGAACGTGCCTTCGGCCATCTCATCGACAGATCGAGGAGATGGGCAGTACGAGCTCGCTAGGGAATTCTGGAGCAGTGTCTTGCGGGCTTGGAGGACACGATGTGCGACAGCATGTCGTCGCCACCTGCAGCAGCGCCTTCGCGACATCATCCTTGACTGCTCGATACAATCAAGTGGGTTATTTTCATTTTCATTTACCGCAGCGCACTCACTAAACAACCCACAGACCCGCCCATCTCCTCTACCCGCACCGTCTCCCTCCACGCCACCTGTCCCTCGACACCTCCATCATAGACGGCATATTCCCGTCCCAGCCCGCGCTCGACGCGCTCCTCGACGCGCTCCCTGGCGGACCCTTACACCCAAGCCTCGCAGTACACGACCCGCTCGTCCTCCCCAAGCGACTACACCACACCCCACCCACCACCACATCCAGCCCCGCCAGCGACCGACGCCTTCGGATAAACGCCCTACGCGCGCCTCGTCTCCGCGCTGCTGCAACCACCTCCTCGCCGACCGCGCCGCCGCCGCGCGCGCGCACGTCTGGGCGCTGCGCCACCTGCACGCGCTCGGCGCTATAACGCGCGCGACGCCGCGTGCGTGCGCGGCGCGGTGTTTGGCGCGGCGGCTGCGGCGGAGGAGCTCGAGGAGCTTGCGGGCGCGTCGAGCGGCTCTCGGCGTATGTGCTCACGAGCGTCGCGGACGAGGGTTGGATCGCGCGGATTGTGCCGGCGCTCGCGGCGGGAAGACGGTGGAGGGGGACGCGCTCGCGGGCCTGCTCGCGCTGGGCTCGTAAGGCCGAAAGAGGACTGTGCGAGGGAGTCGCGGGTGCTCTATGCGGTGCTGCGCCACATCCTCGGGCGGACGTATCGAAGAAAGACGCAGACGCGTTGCTCCTCCTCGCGCGCGCCATCGAAAAAACAGGTCTGTATCCTCCCCTTCGTACGCGCCACACGGCTGACGCAGCGCAGCGCCCCGCGCCTCCCTCGCGGTCCTCGCCGCCGTAACCCAATACGCCCCCGAACCGCCCCGGCTCGACCGCCTGCGCAACGAATACGCCGCGACGCTCACAGGCGTGCCGCCTACAAAGCCGCGAGCGACGGCCTCTGGCTGCTGCGCCGCCGCGCGCGATCGCGCCCGCGCCCGACGCGGAGACGGTGTGTTCCTCCCGACGCCGCGCGCGGTGAACCTCGTGCGCGCGTGCGAGGGCTGGGCGGGGTCGGACGCGGAGCTCGGCGAGGAGCTCGAGGGCGCGATGGCGGGCGTGTTTGCGCGCCTTGTGCCCATCGTGCAGAGTGTGCCTGGCCGCCACTGGGAGTTTATATTCGATCTTGCGGAGAGTAATCTTGATGTGCGTTTTTTTTGTGTGCTTTTGGGTGGAGGGTGTTCTGATGCTAGGCGTAGAATGCGAGTTTCGGGGAGAGCGAGACGCTTCCGGGGTTGAAGAGCACGTTGGAGCTTGTGCTGGCGGTTGAGGAGAGCGCGGGAGCGGGTGCGAATCGGGCGTTGCGTGCGGATTGGGAGCCGCGTCGTGGGACGGTGTATACGCTCATTCGGGATCGCGCGTCAGAGAAACTCGGTCCGTCGCTCCATCCGTACCGTTGTCACCCCACTCACGTTTACTCAGAGAGCCCACTGAGCCCACCGCAACGCACCTGCCGCGAGCTCCTGCTGACGGCGCTGCAAGACGCCCCAGAGGCGCTCCTCGGTCGGGAGCTGCTCGCCTCGGTACGCCTTCCTCTCTTCGCATACACCCCTTGCTAACGCCCAACTAGATGTGCCACCTCCTCGACGACGTCGGCGAGCAAGGCCTGCGGCTGGCGTACAACGTCCTCAAGGGCGGCGGCGCGGTACACGGAGCACCTCGTGCTTGAGGCCGGCGTCGAAGAGGCGCGCCGGTGGAGGTGCCGAAGGAGCTCGTGGAGCTGTTTGCAGAGCGGGGTGTTGGAGGACGAGCAGGTGCGGTTGTGTGTACATTTATTGTGCGCGGTGCGGTGCGGGTTTGTGTGTACGTCGCTGCGCTCATGATGGATGGAGCAGCGTGCGTTTGTATTTCTTACTTGGGATGGGTTTGGTGGATTATTTTTCACAAAACTAAGTAACTGGGGGGGATGGGATGCTGGGGTGGGGTGGATGTTGTTGTTTGACCTGTTTATTGATGCGGTATGTGTACTGTTGCGGTGATCACCGCGTGTGTGCTGAGAGACGCGGCAGAGCCTGAAAGTGAATCGATCGAATACACAAACCACCTCCGCGCGAGCGCCCTCATCAGCGAGCACTTCCTCCCCGGCAATCTTCACCACCCTCGACCTCTATCCGCCCGCACGCCCCTTCAAGCTAGACATCTGGGCCATCGACGAGTTCTTCCTCGAGCGTAAGCCCCCCTCCCCCCTCCCCCCTCCCCCATACTGACAAAGAAAAACAACAGACACGGACGGCGAAAGCGCGCTCCTCCCGCCCGCTCCTCGCCGCGCACCTCTACTTCCGCGCGCTGCGCCTCGTACCCGGCCTCGTGCGCGCACCAATGGACCAACGACACGCGCGACCGCGCGCTCACGGGCGCCGTCGGCGCGTACACGGCCGCGCACCTCTCTCGCCGCTGCTCATCCGCGCCGAGCTCGCGTCCGTGCGCGCCTCCCTCTCCTCCTCCCCCTCCTCCTCCTCCGCCCCTGAGGACGACGACGACGACGCGTGGACACTCCGCGTCGCGAGCGGCGTGAGCGAGGTCGGCGCGTCCTACACCGTCGACGACGAGCACGCGCTCGAGCTAAGGCTAAGGCTTCCGGCGGAGTGGCCCCTGAAGCCCGTCGAGATCCGCGACGCCCCCGCCCGCGTAGGGGTGGGCGAGGAGCGCGCTGGCGCGCGTGGGTGCTCGGTGTGCAGCAGATTCTGACGGTGCGCGGCGGGAGTGTTGTGGATGGGTTGGCGTATTTTAGGAGGAATGTGGGGTCGCATTTCAAGGGGCAGACGGAGTGTGCGATTTGTTATTCGTGAGTGGTTTTTTTTTTTTTTTCGGTTTTTTGTGGGTGTGGGGGTTAATGGTGGGGATGCAGATGATCAGCGCGATGGATGGCAGCCTGCCGAAGAAGCCGTGCAAGACGTGCAAGAACAAGTTCCACGCGGGGTGTTTGTACAAGGTGCGCCATCCATTCCCCCTCGCCTCTTTCGTGTGCTGAGACGCGCTCGTAGTGGTTCATTCGAGCCATTCGTCGAGTTGTCCGCTCTGTCGGTCAGAAATTATACAATAGAGTCTGAGAGCCGTACCCGATGTATCGATGTATGCGCGTTGTTTGTAGCATTCGAGATGTAGAACGCTTTGTCATTGTATCTGCGAAGCCCCGCCTACCGACGACCACTGCGTACATGCCCACCGAAACACGCGAGGGACGTCCGACAGGCGTATCACGTACGCCACCTGTGGCGCTGGGACCCAGGCTCTGCTCCGGATCACGGCGGGACGTGGTTGGTGGAAAAACGACGAGGCGGAGGCTGCTGCGCATTGCCCGGATACTGTGGATTCCCACGAGTCCGGACACCCTAGGATCTCGGACAGTGAATTATCATGAGCTACACAATGTGCCTCTGCTAGCAAAGCATATACCATATCATTTCTCACACATGAAGCAATGTATGAACATTTTTCTCAAGAATTTTAGCCCTCTCATAAATTGCGACAGGGTTTCTGTATCAAAACCAGGGAATTTCCCAAAATGGTAAGTGTCCGATGGCCTGCTTTGCAATGACACACACGCTGCTGCTGAGACTAAGCTCGGGATGACTCAAAAATTATGGGAAATGATAGCAAGGCCTTCTCTTAACATGGTGATACCCCAATGTCAAAGTAGGCTCTTGTATACCTGCTTATATCTTGCTCAGACTGGGAGGTGATCTGATCAACACCAGGAACCTGTCCGCCAGTGAAAGAATTGCCCCTCCTTCACTTGATACGAAATACTCGACTTGGGACAGTATCTCATGAGTGGGAGTATTTATTGCAGGGTATGTAGAATTAGTATTACATGTTAAAACCTCCTCGGTACTTGCCCAATTGTGGTACAGAGGTTGTCAGTGGTTCCACCAAAGTCATCAAAAGTTCTGTGGTCCTTTGAGAGAACTGTGCACAGAGGCTATATACCAACTATATAATATATTCATATACACCCTATAATACTACATTAAGTCTTCACTCCCATTGTTTTGCTCTGATTGAGCAACAACACCACATAATACTGCTGGGAGGGTGTCCGGACGCTCAAATTGATCTCACAGGCGCCTAAAAGCTGCCATTTTTGGCCGGTAATCTGCCGCTGTCCGAGATCGTGGTAATCCATCAAACCGGACACTGCCCACGAAAATATTAGCAGCTCTCATATACACCCCTGTAAAAATACAAAGACTGGATAGAAATACAGAATATATGCTTGAACACTCATTCAGCTGGTCATTCACGGGTTTGGGACAAACTGAAAGGCTGAAATTGAGGAATACTCGTAGGTGTCCGAGTTCCTGATAAGCGACAGTATAGCTACGCCGTCGTGGCGCAGGCGCATCACACCTCGCGGATCAAAGCGCCGCGGTTTTAGCGGCTTGTCCGTGGTGGCCATGTCCGTGATACCCACGGACCACAACCAGCTCACGAACTCAATGGGTATATCTGAGCGCGTCACGCTGGGGACAGCATGCACAACGCCACCACTAGCACTCCCCATCCTCCGCCGCCTCCGCTCCCACGCCCTACCCTGGTCTCCCTCCATCTCCCGCGCACGCCGATCAAGCTCCCACGCCCTTGCACGCGCTGAGAACCGCACAGCAGGTCTTTTCTGCTCGAGCGCGGACACAGGAGGCCCAGCGGCGCGGCGCATGCTCCGCAGACGCGCTCTCCATAGCAAACGACCCTTGCTAAGCCACCAACACCAGCAGGCCGCTTCTATTCTCGCGCACACACGACGTGTGGCGCGCCACCGCGAAAATAGCCCGCATACACAGTGCGCGCTGCTACTCGCGTCCCCGCGCTGCTGACAGCGCGTGCGAAACGCGCTGTGGAGCGGGGGGTTCTTTTTGTGTTGTATGCTGCTTCGCGTCTTGCGATGTGGGAGGGTTCGTGGGGAGTGGCCGTCTTTTTTCTCTCTGCAGGGCGCCAGAGATGCGAAGCGAGAATGGGGATTAGACTGTGCGTAGTAGTGTGTGTTGTACAATTGGATATGTCGTGCAGGGTATACCGTCAAAATAACTTAGCGCTCCCCCCTCCCTCTCTCTAATGCGCAATGTGCTTCCCGCCCCTCCGCGCCACCATCCGCCGCGGCGCCGTGAGCTTCTGCAGCACCGCCATCGCGTCCCGCCCGAGGAACACCGTCCCGCGGTCCGCCTCGAACAGCGTCGCCGCGTCGGGGATCGCGTGCAGCACGCGCAGCTCGCCCGGGTGCACGCTCGCCGTGTGCGAGAAGCGGAAGAGCGTGATGATGAATTCGTGCCGGAAGACGGCGACGTCGGCCGCGAGCAGCGCGCTGCCCGAGTCGCACACTGGCGGGGGTGTCAGCGAGGGCTGAAGGGGGGAAGGGGGGGGGGGCGTACGTTGGATGAGGCAGATGCTGCCTTGCAGTTGCGCAAAGGCAAAGTGCGCGTCTGCGGCGGGTGGTGGGGTTTGCGCGAGCGCGGGTGCGTCGAGCGCGGGGGCGTATGCGTATGCGGTCGTCATTAATGCGAGTGGCCCGGGCGTGTGTATGCAGCAGTAGCAGGAACGACCGCCCGGAGGGCGACGCTCTTTATACGCGGCACGCACAGGCCACGCACAGGGCGTGGCTTCTAGATCGCGTCGTGCGCCCACCCGCTGCACCAGCAGCAAAAAAAGGCTCCGGAGTGATTGCATCCACGGAGCTCGCTGCTACTACTCGGCCATCGCAGCACACCCCGGATCGGCCGCGCGCTACGGCCGCCGCGGCTTCTCCCATTCAGTCGCAAAGGCCACTGCCCGTCACACGACCCCCGCTATCGACACGGTATCGCAGCCCAAGTGCCACCTGCGCACGCTAAATCGGCATCGCACAGACGGCGGCATGGCGCGGGCGCCATCGGCGATATCGCCCCCCGCCTCGCCCGACCACGAAACGCGACCACGAACACACCCACGGCGCCGCGACGGACGGACGACACGCACGCCTCGTGGCGCGTCCAAATTTAGCCGCGGCGCCGTCTGCACCTCGGGATCTGATCGCGCTCCGGCGGGGTCCGTGCATGATGAGCACGGGCGCGTCGCTTCTCGCGGTGGACGCTCGAGCAAAAGATCGAAGACGCGGCGTGTGGGTGCGCGGGCGCTGCTGGTGGGAGAGGGGGCGTAGGCTTCTAGGATGGTGTATGCCCAACGCGGGTGTGTGGGAGGGCGCGCCACAGGCGTTGTGGCACGGGCGGGTGGCATATGACGCGCTTGGAACTGGGGCCTTTGCACGCATAGCGAGGTCGGGATCACGTCAGGTCAATTAGCAGAGCTCTGCAAGGTGTGTTTTTCCGCTGTTTAACGCCGCCTCACCTTCGTTGCCAGTGCACATCTCGAGATGCGCAGCTGTCCGCCGGCCCCACTCACCAAGCCAAGTTCGAGCACGCGTTCTCAGACCGCTGCGCACCTTTGCCAGCCCACACGTCTATTCCAGCCCGGCCTTTCAACCACATCGCTACGAGCACACTCCAGGTTATCTATATCCACCTACATTCAACTGCGCACGCGCATCACCACGACAAAACCACCTCGTGGCTCCCAAATATACCTCCCGATCGCGCCTGATAGCTCCGCGAATTCCGCTGGCGCGATCCCGCCCGGGCGCGGGGCGGTCCGTGCATACAACATGTGCTGGGGCCCCGCTTGGGCGGAAGGACGGGGGCCGACGCCACAGGTGTGTATACATTGTGAGTGGGCGCTCCGTTTTGGTGGATGTTGCGGGATGATCGATGATTGAAGAAAAGTAATGGGAGGAAGGGTGTTTGTGTGGCGATCTTTGAGTGGCAGCTGAAACTCGGAGCGGCGCGCGCAGGTCGAGCGTTCTCATAATCGGACTGCGCGCACGCTCGGAGAAGAACACGTGGAGCCGGGGTGTGTACATATCGCAATGGGAGCGGGGAGCCGGCGGCGCGTGAGAACGGATCGTAGGGTCCGCTGCGAACGAAACGAGCCCGTGCGGACGGGTGGCGAGCCACTTCGATCGAGGTGGTTTGGTGATGCGCTTAGCTGCTATATTTGGGTGCTGCGCAGTGGTCATGATTATGGTTAATTTGGGTGTTCTAGGTGGCAAGTATAAAGCTTGAGATGACGAGGAGAGTGTATTCAAAGAGAGGTGAATATAGACTGGCTGACAAGATATAAGCGCATATTCTAGTACACTGCATATCTGTCGTGGCTCAACGTAGTGTTGCCGCGAGGTGGAGGTAACCTTCAAGGTAACCTCACCTTGTCACGATCAAAGGTAACAGGCGCTACACCTTAGTGGGCACCTCAAGTGTGCCACAAGGTGACCTCAATCACCTTGGGTCACCTTGTTCTCACGCCCCTTCAGTCTCATGCCCCGACTCCCGCTGTGTCTGACGCTTCCCACCATGCCATCTCTTGAAATGACATCTAAATACTCTCCTTATTTCTGCATTTCCCCCCGAATATTGGGCTACAAGTGTAGGCGACTGATGCTGACGGTGTCCGGCGCTCTCAGGCTCGTCATGTCCGCGGAGGACCCGGTTATGCTCTGGGCTGCGCGACATCCACCTCCTTGGTCTCTGCAGTGACCCGGCTAACCCTGGCCGAGTGTCTGGCGACGGATACGGAGATCACGCACCGTTGCAAAATCATCACTGTTTACTCGTTAGCGAGCGCTCAACTTCGAGTCTTCGTCCAATCTCAACGCGACGCTAACGTCTGGCCGGGAGCTGCCGAGGGGCGCTATACCTTGAGGTCACCTCAGTGGCACCTCAAGGTCATCAAGGTAACACGGGTGGCGCTACCTTAAGGTACCTCTACCTCTACCTCGCGGCAACACTAGCTCAACGTTGCAGACACCGCTAAAACATAGCGCTGACGCAACAGCTCATGGATGGAATTGACAAGCCACGTCGGCGCACTGATCCGAGTGTATTGATGCGCCTGCGCCACGACGACGTAGCTATATTTGGAAGACCGACGGTGTCTATTTTGAAGCGCCGAGCTCGACGGCGGTCATGATCCGTCAATGGCCGTAGTTCTAAATGTGATTTACCAAGTGTATTTCATCACTTCAAAGTGGTGCGTTAGCATTACGAGCTACACAGCGGATGCAAAGACTCGCCCCAAAACCCAACCTTCAAACACTTCCTGCAATCTTCCCGAATCCCTTCGGACCAACGCGGGACACTGGCGTCCACTTCTCCGCTTACACTGTCGATACCAGAAATAAAAAGCCGTGCCGGGATTGTACAGCTCGAACCTCGACTCAGCGGCATCGTGGAGGTCCAGACCGAACGTCCTTCTTCAGTGCACTGTGGATTGAACTGGACTTTGGCTGGACCAGGTCCTTGGTAAGCGTTGGCACGTGGTGGCGGGCCGATCGGGAGGTATGGATAGTTTGTAGGCTGTGAGAGGGGTCTCGAGGAGGGGAGGCTTGTGTTTCGAGGCGTCGACGGTGCGTTGGCGAGTATACCGCGCCGCGTCTCCAGTCTTGCCCGGTACTTACTGGCCTTTTTCTCGCGGAGTCCAGCGTGCGGACGCGTTTTTTAGCCGTGAAATAGAACAACCTTCGGCGTCCGCTGCGAGTAGGGAATCATAGCTAGAATTTCTAGCGTGTACGTGCCATCGAGCCGCTCCTATGTGGTCATGTCCCTCGTATATGGTAGTGGTGCCGCCGCGAGGGAGGCCACACAAGACATTACAGCGCTTTGCACTCGGAATTGTGCTGCGCACTAGGGGTCCCGCGCAGCGCAATAGGAGAAAGCTAGAGCGCCGTGGGGTCCGGGGTACGTGGGGAAGGATGTGTGTGAGAGTGTGGTAGGGGCGTGAGATGGAGAGGGTTGTCCCCAGTGCGTGTGAGCCGCTGAGGGTATGAGTTCGTACGGGAAATGCTCTGGTGCACGGAGAGTCGCCAGTAGGCTGTGGCTCATTGCGGTTATCACCTGTGAGTCGGGACTCGCAAGGGGACTCGGTGACACCCAGGTGACACCGGCATCTTCTAGGTACTATTGTGAAGCAATAGGAAGGAGCTTCATGTGAAAACACGGTTTTTACACACCGTGTATGATCGGTTCTTCCCCCACCACAAATTTTGCATGACACCGAGGCTCATCGTCGTCCGGGAAAAAGCCTGCACAAGCGCCACGCGCCGCGCTGGTGATCCGAGTCTTTGATGCGCCTGCGCCACCACGCCCCGCCGTCGCTATATTTGGAATGCGCGCGCTCTAAGTAATATCTGTAGCCTTGGCGTCTACCTCCTTGAACTACGTCCCTCGTCCCGCGTCGCGACGGGTCGCCGCGACGTCATCGTGCTCTCGGTCTCCAGCAACACGGGTCGTCGAATTTTCTCTCAAAAAACACAGAAATTTGCGCCCGTCGAGGCCGCGGCCGACCAGCAATCTTTCAAGCTTCCTTGCAGCCCCGCGTCGGAGCAACGCGGGCTGCAGCCAGCAGCTTCGTTCTTGCAGCGTCGCTAGGCGCGATATGTGGCGCCGTGAAGTGATCCCGGGAATTGCTGATCCTTGCGAGCGAAAATCTCCAGTTTTGCCCGAGCGCGCTTCGGGTCGCGGCGCGTTCGTGTACTACGGGCTGGCCTCAGCTCGGCCTTGGACTTTTGTAAGCCCCAGTGCTGAAAAGCACATGCAAACGAAAGGTGGAAAAGGAAAAGTGGTTGTGAACTTTGTGTGGGTGGTTGTTACCACGCATTTTCACGTGTGTCGGCTGCGGTTAGTCCCACGATTTTTTATCTTGGCTACTACTATTGAATAGTTATCGCGTTGGCTACAGGTACTAGCGTATGTTGCCTACTTCTCGCGGTGTACTCTAGATATGAATACTCCTCACGTAGAATGCACGGTCGTGAGCAGCCATATGTTTCAAGTCGTAGGCTTCCAGTGACAAGCCTCGAATTTGGCAGCAGGACTCGGCCGCAATCTTACGCCCTCACTGCAGTGACTCAGTTTAGCTTCGTAAAAGCAATATCATGCACCAGAGCGGTTGGTACTAATCACTCATAAATAGAATATACTCACGAATCTCTCGCATCACCGACTTGTCTCACACGGACTTGCCCACACCTCTTTCGCATGCTGACTGCGGCTGGGTGCCACGAAGCCTTGACGGTACGAGCTGCTCATCAACGTTCATCAGCCTGCCCACGGATGCTTACGTACTCGGAATATAGCACTCTATGGCTGCGTTCCGGTTCACGGAATCTAGAGGCTCCTCGGAATTCCGACTACCTCGAAGGTTCGAACGTTCGCATCTCCCTCAGGTCAGGAGCTCTAGCGGCAAAGCCTGGCGGTAGGGACACCCAAACCTTGCGCTGGCAACTTGCAATAGAGCGATGTAGCTGTCTTTTTGGAAATCACAGCCGACATCGACATACACTTTGGACTCGCGCCTACAGGAACCCCCATTCCCCATGCACGGAAAAACCAAGCCGACGGCAACACCTTGGCGACGCTTCCAGCGATTCTTCGTGTGCGCCAGGCACACCAACCTATTCAGTTCGTCTAATCACTGCGCAGCGGCCCTCTGTGCGGATGAGCGCGACGAGCGGTGCACCACTGCCGCATATGCGTCTCCGCACTCACGATCCGCTTCCCCGGTGATCGAGGAGAGAGGCTGGGCGTGCCTGTGCCTTTCCGTTGCACGGCTGGAATTCCGCTTGGGCTCTCGAGATCACGAGTTGGGGATGGCCACAACGGCATGGATGACATGGATGTTACGAGAGTGGCCTGTGTGGTCGTTGCTGCTACGCTGGAGGAATTGCGGTTTGACCTCTGCCACACTCTAGGTGCGAGTTGAACGGCACTCATGAAGTCTTGAGCTCTGGATCTTTGTTTGCTGTGCCCGATTCATGGAGGGTGCGTCTGCCTGCATCGGGCAGATTATTTCTCACCAATTACAGACCGGCAAGCCTGCAGTCCAAAAAGCCCATCACAGGACACCAGACCCTCACTAGCAGAAATTGCAAGCTCAATCTCTCGCATCTCTATCCGACTCGAGCACCGGCAAGATCACTTCTAACCCCAGTGAGTTCCAAATTTTACTAAGATACAGATAAGGTGCCAGCTCCGTTCTAATATTTTGTCAGATATTCCGCTTTCTCGATATCTGGGAGCATGTCGTTATCTCCCTCCTTTCTGAACTACTCGCCGGTTTTACGACACACAAAACCTTTAACTGATGCAACCAACGGAAGGGCTGCCGTTGGTCCGGTTATATTGAGGGAACCTCTCTTTGCGCTTGTGTGAGTCTCATCTTACACTCTTGCGGTATGGTATCACAGCGGTGAATGTTGGATAGTGAATATCGCTCGGTTGTACCCTTCCAGAATATATAGCGTAAACCCGATCACGTTACCAAAAAAAGTCGAGTCAGGTCTATCCGGTCTACAGCAGCTCCTTCAAAAACGTATGCCACTCCGATGACCGCAGCAGAAGGTGGCATCGTCATTGTTTGTGATCACTCAGTATTTCCCCTCTATCGGAAGAAGAGCGCCCCCCGTTGCAATCGGCTTCTCTCAGGTATATTCTATGCTTTTTTGCGATATCCAATTTCGGAGATAGCAATGGCCAGAAGTCAAGACATCAGAATTTTTCGCCTCCGATGTGAGTATCTTTGTCGCAGTGACTATTAGAACTTCGACTCACTTTATGTGAACACGTGAACCATGTAAGATGACGCCTTGTCAGATTGCAGCGGACCTCTCCATAGAAATCTCAAGGTCAGGCACCGTCGATCAGCCTTCCTCCGCAAACCATCCATCCACAGCGGGTCCACAATATTGGGCGACATACTCGGGGACTCATTTTTCTTCATCGGGCATACTGGTCTTCGATTATTTGTCGTTCAAAGAGACGCCACAAACGGGAAGCACCGTCTGCTACCCAACTAGACACCACTACGAGCTTCTCTCGCGGTGGAAAATACTGCTTCCACGCCTCTTGCCGAGAAGGACGATCAGCGAGAAGCCGCAGGTTTCAATACCTGGCTCGCTCGAGCTCTGTCGAGAATATGAGCTAGGCGCTTTCTCGGACACGTTAAAGTTTGCTATAGACTCTAGTCATCGAGTAGACCCATAGCCTGCCCGCACGTTGCCGTTGGCGTCGTTATCTAGCTGCGCGGGCGATCAGGTCCCACGATGCACTGGCAGATGTGGCGTCCGTGGGTGGAATATACTTATAGTCAATCTCTCAGTTGTGCGCATGGCTCGAACTTTGTTTTGTATATCTGTAGGACATCCCTTACCAGAATTATAATGTGGGCTTGGCGACGACGGGTTACATCTTGGAATTTGCCCAATGAACGTTGGTATGAGTATATACAGCGACGGGGCCAAGTACGGCGACTATTGAGATACACTTGTGTGCAGACGCGGTTGAATTAAAATTGACCTGGCGACACCAGTTTCAGCTTGCCTCAACATATCGCCATATGTCTGATCCAGCAAAGTACCACCAAGCTCAGGCTAGGCTAGGAAGAGGATTAAGACGTCTTCGGTCGGAAGCAGATGTGTTTAATTATTGGCGCCAATGACTTAAACACTTCCCAAATAGGGAACCATGATTTCGTTAAACGCTTCGTACAGCCCGGACTTGCACGTAATTTTGTTTGTACTACCACCCCCTACCCTCACTATGGCTCCGTCCGGAATCCCACCAAAGCGTGCCTTGCCCCTCAAAAGGCATCCTCCTTCAAGGAATTGCTAAATTTTTGTATGAGACGCGGCAATTGAAGAAGGCACAGAAGACCGCAGATGCGATTCTCAAGAAATTCCCCGAGCACGGAGGTGCGTGCGTTCCCCGTTTTGCGTGATTGAGTTAACCAGACATCAGAGACACTATGCATGAAGGGTCTGGTGCGGACGCATCTGGGGAAGCGTGAGGAGGGTCTTGACCTCGTCAAGAAGGGCGTACTACTCGACTTGACATCACATATATGCTGGCATGTCCTTCGGATTGATCCAGAAAGGACAGAAGAACTACGAGGAGGCTTTGAAGTCGTATACGCAAGCTCTGCGATTTGACAAGGTGCGTTAATCCAGGTCTCCGGTGAATGCATTTGACCGTTCATGCAGGAGAACCTGAATATCCTCCGAGACGCCGCACATCTGCAGACGGCAGCTCCGGCAATATGAGGGGCCTGGTCGAGACGACGTCATACGCTGCTTCGCATGCGACCAAATCTGCGCTCAAACTGGGCTGGATTGGCTGGTTGCGTACCACTTGAATGGCAACCTAACGGAAGCTAAGAAGGTGCTCGAGCATTACGAGGCATCACTCAAGTACGCCCGATCCCATGTATCTATGCGGGCGGTGCCACATCATATCCAGAATGTTCCAGACTACGACGTTGAGCACTCGGAAGTCCTGCTCTATCATGTGCGGATCCTCGAAGATCTCGGAGAGTAACAACGAGGCCATGAGCCTACTCGATGTCAACGCCAAGTCGCGTGCTATCATCGACCGTGTCTCCATCATGGAGTATCGAGGTATCTCATCCAATGTATCCACATGAATACACCGTACTGAAACCCTACCCAGCGCGAATCCTGTCAAAACTCGGCCAGAACGAGGATGCGGAACACACATGGCAGGCTTTGATCGAGCAGAACCCAGACCACTACGGCTACTTCCAGGGATTTTTTCTCCAATCGCAACATCAACCTTGGTGGGTGTGTCGTTGGTCTTTGCAGGAGAATAATTCTCAAGACTTTGACAGACAATATCACCGATGAAACGCGGCCTAAGGCTCTACAGGCGCTCCGCGCGTTTTCGACACAGCTGCCTCGCGCGGCTGCTCCACGAAGACTAGCTCTTACTGTTGCCACAGGTGAGGTGTCACATCATGACGAAAGTATAGATGTAGTCTGACATGCTATAGGTGATGAATTCAAGGAGCTTGCTGAGCCCTACCTGGCTACAGGACTCAGCAAGAACATCCCCTCCCTCTTCGCCGACATCAAAGCGCTCTACCGTGACCCCCAAAAGCTCTCAGTCATCGCCTCGATCGCTGAGAGCCATTATACTTCTCTCAAGGCGCAGGCCGCCGATTCCTCTCCCTCTTCGGAACCACCCACGACATACCTCTGGACACTCTACTTCCTTGCCCAACACCACTCACACATTGGTGAGCATAATCGTGCCATCGAACTCCTCGATGAGGCGCTTGCGCACACACCGACCCTCCCCGAGCTGCTGATGTTTCAAGGGTCGAACATTGAAGCGCCTCGGAGACCCTTATGGTGCTGCACGTTGCATGGACGAGGCACGTGTGCTCGACTTGCAGGATCGGTTCTTGAACACGAAGTGTGGCAAATATCGGCTCCGGGCTGGTATGAATGATGAGGCTCAGGAGGTGCTAGGTCTCTTCACAAAGGTCCGTGAGCGGCTCTCATTCGCCAATGCCAGCCACAGCAACTCACAAATGTCGATACCTAGAAAGACCGCACCCAGTCCTGGGTGCCGATCTTGAAGACATGCAATCTGTCTTATTTATGCTCGAGGATGCGGACGCACACCGCCGGAACGGCAATCTCGCTATGGCGTTGAAGCGTTACACAGCGATCCAGAAGCTCTTTAGGGAGTTTTGATGATGACCAGTTCGATTTCCACGGCTACTCGCTGCGGAAATTCACGATTAACATCTACTTGAAGTGTGTACGTTTACTGCATAACTAGGTCACAGTGGGCTAAGTCTTTAGCATGGTCAAATGGGCAGACAATCTTCGGTCGCACCCCCAGCGTACGTTCGTGCAGCTATTGCTGCTTCACAGGTAGATACATTTCCCCTGTCAAACTAATTGACACTGACAAGTCGTTCAGGTGTACGTTCAAGTTCACGACGACCCCTCTATTGTCAACAAGGGGTCGGGCGATTGTACGTCCTGGTCCCCCTTGCAATCCAGGCGTAGGCTGAGATTTACGTCACAGCCAAGTTGTCTGATGAAGCAAAGAAGGCCAAGAAAAAGGCGAAGAAGGCTGCCGCGAAGGTTGTACAGGATGACCCCAAGAAAGGTTCGAAGTTCTTATTTGCACCGATTTGGTAGACTCTCAACTCCCGTTTAGCGGCGACCACACGCACCAACGAAGACAAGGGTCTGGACGTAAGCGCCGCCAAAGGACGACGACCCCGATGGTTCGAAGCTGCTGCAGGCGCAAGACGGTCTTGAAAAGGCTGCGAAATTCTTGAACCCACTGACAACCCTCGCATCCAACAATATCGAGGTCTGGATCGCAATATACGATGTATCAGTCCGACGCAGTAAGTTCATGATAATTTGCACTTCATTAAAACAAACTAACCCATCCGTAGAGAAGTTCTTGCAGGCCGCTCAAGCACTTAGTCATGCAAAAGCATTGGATGAGAGCTCATCGGAGCTGCATGTACGACTGGTACACTTCAAGAAGACAGGTAAGATACGTATTCTATACTCCTTCTCCGAAGCTGAAGTTTCTGGTCTAGTTTCATCTTTGCCTCAGGAACCCCCTTCGCCCTATAGGGCCAGTCCTGAAGCAGTCCTTGTCTAGTCTTCTACCCGCAGAGATAGCGTTGGATGCTTTCAACTCCCAATACATCCAGACGCGCCCCGGGCCGCAAAGTACCCTTGCCTTTGCAAGAGCACTCAAAATCATTGGCGCGCCGCTAGAGGAAATTGAGGGCTCTCTTCTTCGGTCTTTTGCATGATGAGGCGAGGCTTGACCATAAGGTGAGTGTGTCTAGTGACGAGATTACTAGGCGACGTCTTTTATAGGTCTGCCCAGACCGCACTCAAAGTATTGGCGTTCCTCGACGAGCTATCTTCGTCAAGACGAGAAGAGTTCAGAACCGCATGTGACCAGAAGTTCTCCCAAGCGACCGTCTTCAAAACGCCCGAACAGGCCGCGGCACTACGCAAAGAGGCCGTTGCGCCCCCCTCCCGAGGACGCTCAGGTTCCCAAACGGCGAAGACAAAGCGGAAGTCGTCAGCTAGATCAGGGTGTCGATCGGACAATGCTTGATCTTATGTAGACGAACCAAAAACCATGTACCGAGTAGAACGCTAATGCCATACGCATATGCTGATTGGGGGTCTGACCTGGGGCGAGCGCCACAAACGCGGGCGCCAGCCGTGCTCGCCGAGAAACGGAAGGGTGGCTGGAGCGGAGACTGAACCTTATCTCGAAAACTGGGGCCGCTTCGGAGAACCCCGATGCCCGACGAGAGCAGCGTCCGGTACGTATAGCGCCAAAATCCCCTCAAGCCCGCCGCCTCCAACGCTCGCAAAATGGTCAACATCGCCCAAGTACGTTGCACAGAATGGAACTATGACCGCGCAGCTCACGAATGATGCCCGATTTGTGTAGGACACGACGGACCTGTGAGTTTTTTTGAATGAGACCTTGTGCGCGTATAGGGGATGGGGTTATTTGATTGCGCCGCAGACTGCAAGGGCAAGGGTTGCAAGAAGCACACGTATGTCCGTCGTTTGAGTTTGGTTTGGTGTGTTGGATGATGGGTGTTGATTGTGCATAATAGACCCCACAAGGTGACGCAGTACAAGAAGGGCAAGGATTCGCAGGTCGTCCAGGGGAAAGCGTCGTTACGTGGGGTTGCGCAAGCAGTCCGGTTATGGTGGTCAGACCAAGCCCGTCTTCCACACAAGAAGGTGCGTGCAAAGAGCTTTGTTCGGGATATTCGTGGGTTTGGACTAAAGATGTTTCTGCGATATCAGGCGAAGACCACAACGAAGAAGGTCGTTCTCCGGCTAGAGTGGCGCACTGTATGCAAGTACAAGATGCATGCTCGCGATCAATGCGTTGCAAGCAGTGCGTACTGCGTCACTGCGAGGCATAGCCTCAAATTGTTGACTCTCCTCTTTTTGCAGCTTCGAGCTCGGTGGATGTAGAAGAAGACGAAAGGGTGCAGCACTCCAATTTCGTACGTGCCTTGCTTTGCTCCCATTTCGCCCTACTCACGGTATTCTTGTACAGGTAATTGTATCTCTGCTCATTCCCGTCGTGTCCGTCTTCATGTTTTCACTACCATCTCTACGCTCATGGCTCGCATTATGTGATATGCAATACGATCGTGCACTCGCACAAAGGGGGGGGGACCCCTGTCATCATCACCATTCTCGCGGCCCACATCACGGAGTACGTCATAATTTATGGATCTCGTCTTGTTCTCAAACTAACAAAAAAGTTTGTTCAAGACATGCAAGTGTTGTACATTGAGCTACACGACGTGAGAACTGTAAGGCGATGCTGGTCTGACTATTCATCTACTGCCGGTGTTGTCCATGGTCGACAAACCATTTCATCATCTGTTCTAAAAAATAACTCGACTCAGTCAGCTCAACCTTGGGCATGACCTTGGGGGGGGGGGTCTGAGCAGGTCTTTCCCGCGCTCATCGTTGAGGGCTCATCTGCAGCGTTTGCGTATTTCTTTCCAAAGCGTGGAGGGTGTCGCCCCCGAATACGTTACCCGTGAGGGTGGGAAAAAAGCACCGCTTCAATCACGTCTTCCCTTCGAAATGAGGGGGCCACCGATGACATTGACGAGCGTTCGAATGGGCCTTGGTGAGCTTACCTCCTTTCGAACCTCCCCAAGCTGGCGATAGTAGGCGTCTCATGGTGAGACTATCCGTTACCGGGTCGCCTGTTAATGATGCTGTAACGTCTATTTCGATACAATGTCTGGGCTGAGGGTACCTGACTAGCATCTAGCTGCCGCGCGTCGAGACAACCGGTTTTTGCTCTCGGGGGGGGGAGTCTAGGAACGCTCACGTTCGCAGCTTCGCAGCCTCTGATTTGTTGCATTGGGCCAGTTCTACCGCGGCTATCTCGTACTCCGCCATATTCTCCGAGCAAGATTTGGATGTTTGCGGCCGGTTCTCTCCACGGCTCCTGTTTCCGGTCTCCGGATGAGGCAGAGCTGCCGTCGACGACACGTTCAGTTTTCCTTCGATATAAGCGTCGACCCGGCCTTGTAGTGTCCTGTTCCCTGGTAAATCGCGCCGCGAGATGCTCTAGCCCCGCCTCGAGCTCTGCGAGTCGTCTCAGGAGGGGGCGCGAGTCGGTTGTCCGGTCCTGGGGTGCGCCTTCAGCCAAGTCAGCAGGCACCTCCCGGGGGAGCAAACCTCGCATTCCTCCACGATCCATTATCGGCCTCACTCCATCGTTGACTCCGGGCCTTTGCTGCAGCCTCTCGCGCGGGGTGCTTTCAGGCCGCGCGGGGGCTCGCTGAGGCGTCCTCGAGCTCCTTTCAAGGACGCCCCCGATATCCTTCACCTGCGGCGCGCAGATCCTGCACGTCTCGTGCTTGAGCGGGCCGCTGCCGAGGTCCACGAGGTACTGACGCTCGCGCCGCCGGCGTCGGGGGGTACGCTGAGCCCACGCATCGCTCTCCTGGAGCCGCGGCAGCGCCCGTCCTCGAGACGCCGCGCGGCTCGCTCCGCGAGCAGTTCATGTGTCCGTCTGACTCGAGCACTGCCCACGCCAGGGACGGCGTGTTGCCGCGGACGCGGGCGTATCGCGAACGTGCGTAGCCGCGGGACCTGCACACCGTCGCGCGGAGCTGCTGCGACTCCTTCTTTTCGAGTTTGCGCGGTGCGCTCGCCTGCGCCGATACGCCTGCTCGACGAGCCTGTTATCTGTGTATGCGCCGTGTTAGCGTTCGGGTTCGGTGTGTAAGATTGCTGCGGCTAGACCTTGAGCCGCCTTTCTCCATATGTACTTCTTGAGTTTGACGGGGCCCGGCGGAATGGGGCTAGGCTTTCTACCTGGTACCCAATCGACGACAGCCTGCGGTTCAGAGGGGGGGGACTTGGGCGGCAGCGGCGGGGGCGCGCCCTCCTGCTTGGGGCATAGCGACAGGGGCTGGCCGCAAGTTTCTTCTCCATGAGTTCCCTGAGGGCTCTGGGTGCGGTAGCGTATAGCTAGTAATCGCGAGGTCAAAGTGAGAGCGAAGCATGGCGTTCGCTCAGGGGTGACCGGTACCTTTGTTGGACGATGGGCTTGTGCATTGTGATCGGCGAAGTGAAACAAAAGAGACTTGGGTGGGCGTGGTTCGCGTTCTAGTGTAAGCCAATGATATGTTTAGATTACGATTAAAAAAACCTGTATTAGTCTTGCGATATGATAGAGAGAACGGGTCGTGAGAGGTGGTGAGAGATGGCGATGTTGCAGGAGGTATGGAAACAGTGGTCCCTTGCAGTCGACCCGCTTTCAATTTATTCCCCAGATTTGACGACAGATTTGCGTCCGCATCAAATCCCCGTCGCGGTGGCGCCCGCGCCAAACGCTCCAGGACATATGCACGCAGAGTGACCTGGCTGATATGCGTTCATGAGACTTAGGATCGCCGCCTTGACCGCTCGCATGCGATAGAGGGCGCGTCAAGAAAGACGCGTGTCCGTGACGCGTCTCGGACGCGTAGTAGTTCATCTTAGGCGTTCATCCGATCACTTGCACGGATGACTGTTGTAGGAAGATGACTTGGGCATTGAAAAAACGTGAAAAAGTCCTGTGATTGTATTGTCTAGGATATGGATACAAGATCCGCGCATGTCTATTTGGATACATAAATTCCGGTCTACTGAGATGAAACTTTAGCAGAAATTGGGCTATGTCTCTAAACTGCCCTTTGAACCAAAGTCCGCTGCATCTCTACGCAGCTCTCAATCTCACTTCACCCTCAAGTTCTCCATCTCAATCTCCTCCTGCTCACAACCTTGGGCCGCACCTCCACCTCCCCCTCCCCAGCAGCAAACGTCGCAAACCGACGCCGCCTGACGGTGCCACCACAGTGCGCGCCTCACTCACATCGCGTCTCCGCAACGCAAGCTCATATATCGCCCCGCGCCCGGCTCTCCGGCGGTAAGGAGGCGCGCGCGGGGAGGCGCTGCTGCCCGACGAGCCCGACGCCGCGCAGACCAAACAGCGCGATGACAGCGCAGCGCGATCGTGCGGGGCGCAGCAACGATCGGTTAGCGCGCAGCACGCACAGCCGCACCCGCGCGGAAGCCGCGCCTATGAGGCACCGCCGGGTCCGTCGCGGTGCGAGCTCCGGTTGCGCTTTGTTGAATTGTCGTGGAGACGCTGGATGCGATTGTCGAGGTGACGGAACGAGGACCGCGATGGGTAGGTGCCGAGCTATATACGGGGGTGAGTGTGGTCGACGTGAGTGGGTGAGAAATATGGGGAGGGGAAGGGGGGGAGGCTTGACGCGGGTGGCGGACACGGACGCTGAAGATGCTCCCGGCGAAGTGTCTTTGCGAAGTGCGCGGGGAAGCTTGAGCACACTTGGAGATTTGCGACGGTGTAGGCGAGGTTCGAGGATGGGGAGGAAGAATCATGACGAGGAAGGCCATCGACCAGTAGGTGGCGTTGACCTTGATGAGGGCGACGAAGACGATGGCAAATAGAAATCTGCGAATGCGGGACTCAATGTGGGTCCCTTCAAAGCGAAAGAGAGAATGTACGTACCATGGATGATGATAGCCCTGTCGCAATGACAAGGATCTGCCCTGGGACAACACCGATGAGGTACCCAGTCACAATGTGTTGGTTAGGAGGCCCTGTGACACTCGTTAAAACGCTTCAGCTGAAGTGCAATTGTCCCAGGACTCACGGAAACACCCATAGGTACCAACCGGACAGCAGTCTGCAAGGGGCTAAGCTGCAAGACCTCCTGGAAGAACAGAGGCGCAAAGTAGCTGAGGGTGTTGAAGCCCCACCAGCCAAAGAATACGAGCAAGATGACCGGCCCCATCTTCGCGCCGGGCTGCGTCCACATGGCTCTCATCGGGAGCAACACAGACTCACCACGCGCCTCCCGGCGCAGTTCCCAGAGGACGAAAGACACGATGAGGACGATGGCTGTACCCAGGAGAGAGAGGGGGACGAAGGGGGGTTCGCCCAGCCTTTGGGTGTGTGGCGGGTCGATTCTCTACGGCGGTTTTAGTTGGATGTAACGAGGGGGAAATTAAAATAGCTTACGCAAGGTCACACACAAGCAATCCGAGTCCGGCGGTTACTAAGCACCGCGCCCAACCCAGTCCAAGCCCATGTTGTACCGCTGAGACATCTCGTCCTCGGGTAGGACGAACCAGCCCATGACGCACAGGATACCGCCCAAGCCTGCTTGGAGCCAGAAGATGGTCCGCCAGGATGCGCTGGACTGACTCAATATACCGCCTAGAGCAATATGTGTCAATGGCGAGATGTAGGCTTTCATTGTGTGGCGTACCAAGAATCATGCCGATGATGTAGCCGATGGGTTGGCCCGCGCCCAGCACCGCGAAGGCGGTATTCTTAAGGCTTGCCTGGTGGGAAGTACGAAGAGATGATGGCTAATACCTATAATACCGGGATCAATCTCAAAATGACATTGAGAACTCTTTGAGCATACCTGCGGGGGTGTTCGCCGCTGTGGAGGGGGACATGAGTAACGGATTTACGCGATATGATCGCCGGTACGTACCTGAGGTGCCAATGCCCTGGAGACCGAGGAACACAATGAACTCGGGGGCAGTGCTTTGAGAAAGCCGCCGCGCAATGCTCCTATAGACTCCGTTAGTGACTTCGCGGCTTCGTGGTGCGGCTGGGCCTTACATATATGCTGAACCCACGCCGAGCCGAGGAGGAACATGCGTTTGCTACCGAGAATATCTGCGAGTCGACCGCAAAGGCAGAAGCAAGCATCCATAGTGAAAGACTATTGAGAAAGGCAATTAGTATCCCTAGTTTGGTTCAGGACAATTATCAGTGCGACTCACGAATAGGACGTTCAATGGCCATTGCAAGTCAGACTGCTTAAAGTTGAGATCTCTACCAATAGTAGTAATAGCGACATTGGTAGCACCAGTTAAGAATATCTGTCGAGGGCGAGGGGTCAGTGTGTGCTACACAGCCTTGCAGCGACGATAAGAGATAGACTTACACTGAGCACCGTGACACAGTGCACACGGTCGCGGGTGATACACGCATCGCGGTATTGGCCTCCGTTCATTCCCCTGACACTCAGCGTCAAACTTCCACGAACGAGCACGCCAAAAGTCCTTCTACGAGGTCGTCGCGAGATGGGTTTTGGAGGGAGGAGGCGAAGGGGCGGATTTGGGTGAGGGCTGCGTTCCCCGCCTTGTCAAACGGAGGAAATTTCCCGAAAAACTCGAAAAATTGCCCGGAGCTTGCGCGATGCATATGGGTCGCATTCGTCATCGTACTGACCAACGTTTTTGCGACACAACCCAGGCCGAGACCCGTACACCTCGGCGCCCGCCGCGTGAATCTTTGTGGAACATTTTGAGATGACTCCGTGCGGTCCGACCTTTAAACTTTCCGGCGCTCGATCATTGATGCGCCTCTTCCCCACTTGGGCTTAGGTGCCCCGCACTCCGTCGCGGGAGGTCCGAGCCAGGTCCGAGCGGTCGGTCATGAGGAATATACACGACATCGTAACCCATTTTGCTTATGCCAAAGAGGTATAAGATATTTTTGTCATTGTTCATGACACGTGCATTACAAGACTACAAAAATTGGACATGGCTGCATTACATTAAGTACTCGGGACAATGAGTGGGCCGTTCGTCAGCTGGTGAAACGCTCGGTCTTTTGGAAATAGAATCATTGGCCGGGTGTTTTTGGTATAGAAGTGTTCAGATAGAAGCTTGAAGTTAAAGGTGTTTTTTGTAGGTCATCGCTACTTGGAGCCCAATCTTGTCTGGGTTTCGGCAGTACTTTCTGTGAGTGGTCCAGTCTGCCTCTTTGGCTAATGGCACAACGAATATTAGAAGGTCATAAAACTCGTTTCGTGGGTATACAGCGAGCCTACCATTCTTTGTTGCCAAATACGAACAAATTTGCAACCTGCAATCAAATTCACTTCAGCAGTTATCTTCCAGCAAGACAGTCGAATTGAGAAAACTCACTGGGCCTACATTGGCACGAGCATCATCCCCTTCGTAAAGTACCGCCACGAAAACACACACGACTCCGGTTGCGAGGATTTAGCCGCAAGCCACGCCGTTATGGATAGGTCCGGACGGGAAGTTGGGCGAGCAAGTCACAGTACTCGCGCGCGACACTCGGAGGTGGGACATGCTTGGCCCAGCTTGTTTCGAGGACATCATCGTGCTGCAAAATTGTGTTCAATGCGTTCGATCTCGCTTTCGGTGAGAGGGCAGGAAAGCCACGTGAATTTGGTGGGACGTGGCCTGGTAGATCGGTGGGGAATATATTGTCGGGGGGATGTTTCGTCGATGGAGTTGAGAAACTCGGGGTTGTATGGTAGACGTAAACGTTGTGTACGTAGCGCGAACCCTGGAGAATCGGAAAACGCCCTCAGTAAGAGCAAGTGTTCAGGCTGATTCTGAGACGGGGACGTGGACTAACCAATTCGGGGCGTTTTGGCGTCATTGAAAACCATCTTAAGCTCATGGACATGAAACGATCAGCGAATGGTATTTTGTGAGCTCAAAATACTGATCATGAGCGTTGCCTCCCGTGTGAGCTACAGTGGACGATATTTTAACATCAGATCTGCCGACGGTGCTTTCGTATTGACAAAGCTCACCGTCGTTTGTCTGGACCCGAGACACAACACGAGGAGATAACGGGGGTTAGAGTACCATCCACAAAGACAAAGATTGTCCCCCAGTCTTGCTGGAGATAATAAAGTCGAATGGAGCCGAACGCGCATTTCCGCAAGCTCGAATTTACGCGCACGTTTAAACGCTTTGCTCTGTGTTGCGAGCGGGCTTTATACGTGCTCTAACACATTCATGATACCTACTTCAAAAGCATCCTACACACCTCATAGTTGTTACAAAATCGGTATACCCGTGATATGCATTTCGTGTCTAAAGACCCGAAACGGTCTTTTGTTGTAGTTGGGTCGTCGACCCACTTCTGAACGACCTGGAACGCGCGCTTTTCTCTCCTTGAACTGGTCGTCCGGCACGTCAGGGAGAGACGGTTTCCCTTTGCAGCATTCTTGAGATGTCGGCCATATCCCCGTACCGAGGTCGCGACACTGCAAAACTTTGCGCGTCCGCGCATATTTCTGACGAGTTCACGAACGTCGAGGCCACCATCAAAGCTGCGCCCCTTGTCAAGGGACGGTCGTTTTGTGCCGGTGACAAATGAGACTTACTAGGGCAAATCGCTGAACATGTCCGCGAAGTTCATCATGGTGAGTCTTGAGTGTGGTATGCTCGTGGGCCGTGGTGAAAAGGAAGGGGCGGTGACTTCGTGATGCATTTACCGTCGGCTACACGCTAATTAAGGATCGGCATCTGCCGAGACGCGTAAAGGGCGCTTTGGAAAATGATCCTCGCTCATCGCGCGCACCTCTCGCAAAGACACCGAGTGTTGGTCAACACCTCGCACACCCCAAGGCTCCTTCGCAGTTGACTACATTCACTAAACACAACGACTATCAGAAATATCTTACTGAGGAGTGCTACTCCAAAGATCGCGGCTATACTGGGACAATGTTTCGGACGAAGTAGACGACATGTACCATGTCATGGACTACGATGATTTCGTTCGCGTGTATGCGCCGAGGACCAATCGTCTCCCACAACCAGCGACTTTGCTTTGACGGAAACATGTCAAATTCTGAGTGATGGGCTTCGAGGACTGAGGGACGCGGAGAAGTCAGTCCCCGAAAGCCAGATGTACCCGATGTTGGTGAGTATCATGGTCTCATTCGTGTGTCTTGGCTACAACCACGGCAGACTTACACTGAATATTTAGTGCAGGGCGTTTAACGACGTCATCCCCAAAGACGTGTATGTCGTGAAGGATGTCGCCGACTGGAACATGGGAACATGGCAGGCACGAAGGCAGCCGACCGGGCTCCAGATCTTTGCTTTTATCCTAGTGCCGAACAGGCTCGGCTCAACTTCATGAATGATGTGGACTCCGAGAAATCTAGTGTTTCCGCGGAGAGGCGCGAAAACACCACCGCTAGGCCAGCCTTCGCATGGATGGCGATTCCAGTGGAGGCAAAGTGGAATGCGCCGTCAGGCTTTTCTATTTGACCCTGCCATGCCCAACCTACTCGTCAACACCTCCCTGAGCGGCGGTAAAGCTCGAGCGCGCCAGGAGAAATACGTAGCGGAGATCTTTCGTTCTGCGCCAGCACAGAACTCATGTCTTCAGCATCTCTATCCACCGCGAACACGCTAGGTCTCTTTCCGCTGGGACCGGGTCTGGCGTCATCGTATCGACACCCATCGACATGATCGAGGAACCTGAGAGGCTCCTCGGCTTCCTTTATTTCATCAGCCGGTCGTCCAGAGACGCGATGGGCTTCGACACTCTGTGGAACTAGCCTCTGAGTCAGATGTCGAGAAACTGGCGGACTACAAGGACACCACTCCGAATCCGGGTTAAGAAAGTGCCTTGGTCACTGAATTGCTGGATAATCGCCTCTTTTATCCAATTTACAAGGTGATACACTCAGCGCGGACTGTGAACAATATTTACGTGCGTATCAGGTCCCATGCGACCTCACCGACGGAGAGTTAGAAGCACGCGGATATCCCGTTGTGACCGGCAAGACAAGAATACTGACACTACTTGATTGGGAACGGGGGGGGGGCATGCCGCAGGCCACCGGTCTATTCTATGGGGCGCGGAACGAAAGGATTCATTGCTCTCGAGCTACCCACCCGACTGCTCATGAACTCTCCACCTCGCGGCTGCGGTTCTTGAAAGACTCCTGGAGACCGTTACACGGGCGAGTACACAGCGAGCTCGACACATATCAGAGGCTCTCAAACGCCGACGTCAAGTATGTTCCCAGGGCTGTCGCAGGCGGAGACGTACACAGCGAAGCAGGCGACAAAACAACCCCGAAAACAGATATCTCTGTTGAGACAGGTGGAGCGTCAGCCCACGAATATTTCTCAAGAGCGAGGACATTGTCGGCTAGTTACGGACAAGATCGGTCGACCACTCGAGTCGTATTCGTGCATGTGATGAGCTCTGTGATGGCGCTCTTACAAGTATTCGTGGGTGGGTATGAGACTCTCTCGTTTAGCCTACAGGTTGCGCTTTTGCTGATAATGGGCTGAACCTATCCAGCTCACCGAAAAGCTTGGGAAAAGGCGCGAATACTGCATTGCGATATCAGCGCGAACAATATCTTGATCGACATTAAGTCCGGGCATACTCAAGAAACGATGGCTTTCCTGAATGACTGGGATCTCTGCCTAGTGGGCTGAGGATATGGGTTCGCCCGCAACACAAGTCGTAAGTTCCCAGCGGTGACTCCCACGCTTATATTCTGAACATTATTACCTAAAGGGCACCTGGCCCTACATGTCAGCTCATGTGTTGCAGTTCCCTAAGAAGCCAAATGCGGTCCCAGATGACATTGAATCTCTCATCTATGTCTTTGTCGAAAACATCTTGCGTTTTCATCCACATTCGCTATCCTCAACCGCGCTCGCCGGTCCTACTGATCTCAACCCCGAGGAGCTAGAGAAGACTAATGGCCAGAACAACCGAGTTACGCAGCTACATCCATGAGTTCTTCTACGAAGAGTTTAGGCGCGGAGAAGAACGTACCAGAGGCGGGCCGCATGAAATACCGATTCATAGAACTGGCAAAGCCAGGCTTCGCTGTCGCCGATGCTCGGCTGCAAAGACTTATGGCCAACATGTACGAGCTCCTCCATCACCATTACGCTGACGTCCGGGAGTCAGGGATACTCGAAGAGTACGGTGATGCTCCGCTCATGCCGTCGTCGCAAATCCAAACGCCCATGTCACAGACGCAAGATACTCATGACGCATGGGGCCTCGATCCCTCGTGGTTAGCGGAACGTTATCCGAATTTGAACGTCTCTGTAGAGAGCCCTTTGAACCCGTCGATCCAATACCACGAGGCTTTCCACAGTCAAGAAGACCGACCACTACTGCTGGGCGACAATTCCCGCTCGACACTCACCATGAAAGTGTTCGTGCTGCTTTTGAACCATCTCTACGACATGGATCCTTCCTTCCAATGGATGCCTCAAGTGAAACCTTTTGGACCTCCGGACAAGATTCAGGATCAATTCTACGGGTTCGCAAGACAAACCTGGGTCGCTTCTACACAGCCTTCGAGCGGGAGCAAGCTAGGGAGTGGTTCCGGAAGGACACAATGGCAGCACTCTCAATCCATGAGCACGTCAAAAAACTTAGGTATAAATTCGGCCGCGACTGATTGACATCGCCAGTGGAGATGATGTTCACGAAGAGGAACGTACGCACGTTTGCTGTACTTGGCCGGCAAGAAGAACTGCTGAAGAAAAAACTTGTAACTGCTGTCCTTTGATGAAATACAGACACAACTAATAGCACACGTTCTATGCACGAGTAGCCACTCATGAGACTCGGAGGCTTTGAATGAGACGTAGTGATAAGTCCGATCAAATACTTTAAACTTTATTTTTATCGTTGTTAAGTGCGGGGTCCCAGTGGCCACAATAAGGCTTAACACAGAAATCCAGCGATATTGTTGCGACCGTTGCACCTTGCTCCCCGGTTTCTCTTGTTCCACCACTTTGTCCTATATCCGGGGACTGCTATCCTCTTTGCGGAGAGCAACTGTAGTCGGCTTACGGACTCGTCAATGTTGCCAAAACGACCCGGGGATGTGCAGTTGGACACCAGGCCACCGAAGCGAGCAATGACCTCCTCGCCCGAGGAGGGCGAACTCGACGATGCTACCCCTCCACCGCCTAGCGGACAGCCCTCCGTGTGCTCACCGCCGCCGCGCGACAAAGAGCCCGCCCGCGAAGAAAAAGTGCCGTTTCCCTTCAAAACGAAGAGCGCGCTGCCAGAGACACTCCCCGAACGCCCGCCACCGCATTCCAGAGACGAGCCACGAGTACATAGAGAAGACGATTTACGACGCGGATATCCCCCAAGACCGCCAGCGCCGCGACCTGTGGATCATTGGTGCGCCGTCAAGCTACAACGGGAGACCCTCTCGGGCGCACTGCATGGGGACTCCTACCCTCCGCGACACGACGACGGCAGGCATTACCGTTTCGCGTCCAGACGCAGACCGCTGGGACTCGCGAGAGACTACCCTTCGCAGGGGCTTATTTTCCCCCCAAGGCTAGTAGAAGGTCGCGCTCCACGTCCTCTCCGCGCTCGCGCAGTCCCGCCATCCTCGGGCAGCGGAGGGCGAGAGAAGCACCGACTGCCTCGGCCATCGTACGTGGACGACGACGGGCGGATACCGTACGAGGATGATCGAAAGCGGTCGTGGAGTCGGCACAGCGACCGCCGCGGCGACAACTACCGGGACAGGAGCCCGGCGTGGGGGAGACTCATATAGACCGAATGACGAGGACGATCATTACAGGCCGCGGAATGACTGGAGACATCGCCGCGGGGACGACTATGACAATTATCAGCCTTTATCACCCCGCACCCCCGACAGACGGGCTTCACCGCGCCCACCACGCGACAAGACGACAAGTGAATACGTGTCGACGAAAAGCACGATGTTCTGCCCCTCAGATCATGTCGCCGTCAAGATCGCCTTGCCCAAGAAGCCTCCAACGCCGCGGACTAGTCCCTCTATATCTTCGCTGCTTAATGGGAATGATTCTGTCAAACCCAAATCTGAAGAGCAGCGCCATCACACGAACGGCCAGACTCCGCTGCGAATCCTGCACCACCTCCTCGGCCGAGACGGAAGCCTGTACGCCCCCACACGCGAGGAAGAGCAGGCAGCATATGGCAGAACCTTGAGGGCTGTGGTCTTCAGAGTGACTATGACCTGCTCATGAAGCTCGGCGAAGGTACTTTCGGGTACGTCTCCTGTTCACAATGCGAGGATGGGCAAGCTCCCTAGTGTTGTGCCTACTAATACACCCCTCCAGTGAGGTTCACAAGGCTGTACACCATGCCAAAGGTCACACGGTAGCGCTCAAGCGTATTCTCATGCACAATGAGAAGGAGGGTATGCCAGTTACCGCTCTGCGCGAAATCAAGATCTTGAAAGCTCTCCGACACCCAAACATTATCGAAATTTTAGATATGTTGTTTGTTGTGCGCAGTAGTAGGTTTTATTCGAACTTCGCCATTAAACCTTTATAGCTCATGCGTCTTCGAAGGCCGAGGCAAAGAATCACCGCTTTCCGTATACATGGTCTTCCCGTACATGGATCATGATCTGGCCGGTCTACTAGAAAATGAGCGGGTTAAGCTCACACCAAGCCAGATCAAACTCTACATGAAGCAGCTGCTTGAGGGCACAGAGTATATGCACAGGGTATGTCGTTTCCGCCATCCAATCAACTTTACGCTGATAACCCTCGTACAGAATCACATTTTGCACCGTGATATGAAGGCGGCGAACTTGCTCATTTCGAATGATGGCTCTCTCAAAATTGCCGACTTCGGTCTTGCGCGCGCATACGACCCTAACCTTGTTCGAGATATGACCAACGTGCCACCCGATCAGCAGCGCAAGTACACAAACTGTGTCGTAACGCGCTGGTACAGACCGCCCGAGCTCCTGATGGGTGCGAGACAGTACGGTGGCGAGGTCGACATGTGGGGCATCGGGTACGTTCACAGAATCATGCCGTCATCATAAACTGAGAACGCATTTATAGCTGTGTGCTTGGCGAGATGTTCTGGCGAAAGCCCATTCTTCCGGGGTCGTCTGATATAGACCAGCTTGACAAAATCTGGCAACTTTGCGGCACACCCACACAAATCTCATGGCCGAACCATGACACGTTGCCTGGATGCGAAGGCGTGAAAACGGTTCGCCATGTACCCAAGCCGGCTCAGACTTATGTTCAATTCGTAAGTTGTACAAGCCACGAGGACTATCTTACGCTAACGGACTGTTGTTGTCCAAAGCCTTGGAGATGAAACGCTGGACCTCCTGGAGAAACTTCTCAAGTGCAATCCGCGAGAACGAATCACAGCATCTCAAGCTTTGGACCACGACTATTTCTGGACGGACCCTCTCCCCGCTGATCCGAAAAGGTGCGTAATTCATCGCTGTGTTATGCTATTTTATAGGCAACTCATCAATAAATTGCATCGTGCATCTCGCATGACCAGTCTTCCCGTTTATGAGGCCTCCCACGAGTTCGATAAACGCAGTCGCCGCCAGCCTCCCCATCGGCCCACCAATACACCCACCAATCGACGCTCCTCACCGCCCCGCCCCCAACCCAGCCCACCTCTTCACTACTCTGGCAACTTCTCCGGCCGACCGCCGCCGCCTCGAGAGTCCTTCCGCAACGGCCCGCCGCCTCACCACAACGGCATGCGCCACCGGCCCCCAAAGCGCCATCTCCCCCCACCCCCTTCCACCCTGCCTCCACCGCCATTACACTACCTCCCATAACCTACCGCCCCGGAGGCGAGCCGCCGATGATCTATGGCTCTAATATGGACCGCCCCATGCATCTCCCGCCACGCCCCCACGAAGCCGTGGGAGGCAAGGGAGACCGCGGGGGCGGCCACTACGGCCGCGATGACCCCACGGCGGAGCTCAACTATGGCTGAGCCCGCCGGACACAAAGACAGCTATCCCCATCGTTTTGTATCGTTGCTGTCGCATTGCATTTGTAGTTCTCGGACTGTCACAATATCGATATCATTAGTGTAACTTGGACGCACACACTTGATCGCCGAGGATCGACCACCCTTTGGACCGAAGCCGTAACACGGGGTCCTGGCTTGACGATGTGGGTTTCCCGTTGGTTTATAGCCCGAACTCAGCAACGTGTGGCGCACAAGTTAAGATCTCGTACATTACTCTCGTGCTTTATGCTGGCCCCAACAACGTAATCGCATTCATGGCCCCCAGGTTATCTCTCTTGACTTGACAGGTGCTCATGTTGAGGTTTCAGTACATAGTGCGGACTAGTGCGGGGTCGAGATGGGGTGGAAAAGGGGACGTCGAACGCGGGCACAAGGAAACCGAGAAGTTGCACAAAGATACGCCGTGTTGACCGTTCGCAAGAGTCGTATACATGAGCGAGAGGCAATAAACAAGAGATCGAACCGAGAGAAATACACTATGCGGGCGTGCTAAAGCGCACACTAAGAATTCTCTGGATATAGGCTGGGTCATTTACTGGTGTCTAGACAACAGTATGAAAGCCAACTTATCTGTATACGTAATAGACCCTTAGCACACTTAGCTAGGGGCCATGAATTGGCCATGAAACAAAGTGAGGAGAAACTGAGAAATTCCTGCGCCGGTGTCCACGTCTTCAAGTCGATGTTGCGCCATCCCAGGCAGAAGAAAAACAACGAACCCGAGGGAAACAACGGAAACGACAGAAACACAATGAAGGTACCAAAACAACTAAAACGGAGTAGACAAAAAGGACAGAAAATATGAATAATGCCTCAGATACCTTGAGCTTGAAGCGACTACGCGACGCGCGTAAAGATGATCAGTCAGCACTGGTACAGCCTAGAGAGCACATAAAACCTACCCGGAGACTAAGCTTCCACGTTGGAGCCAACACCCGCACGAGGAATGGTAGGAACATCGTTGACTCCGCTGGCCATGCCTTACGCGCGGACTGGACGGCCGCCGCCTGACTCGGTGGGCTCTACAAACCCCCCTTCCGAAGGGGTGGTCCCGACACCGAGCTGGTCTCAGTCACCGTAGTCCCACTGCCCGCAGGATGCTCCTCCTGCGAGCGTGCTGACCGTTGCTCCGTTGGCCATGCGCCCCGTGGGTGGGTGGCGGCTGGCCGGTCGTCGCTTCCTCGTGCAGGCCTCCGTCTCGCCGTCGTCTCGTGTCGCTTCAAGGACCTGCTGCTCACACGCCGTAGAAGTGCGTTCCGCCCCAGCAGTGGCAAGCACTGTGGCCTCGACTCAGAAAAATCATCAACGCGACTAACCTGAACCCAAAACCAAGTATCTACAGAGACCACGACTCGAAGCGAAAGGTGGTCAGGCTGGGACCGGGGCGCGACCAGACTTCCCGAGATGAAGTCCTGTAAAGCAAAAGGGTCAGATACTTTCCAGTTACCGCAGGGCACTGGACTGCATCCACCGGTCGTTACCATTGGGACAATGGATCGAAGGTTCTTGATGATCCAGGTGGCGACCGATGCTGAGCAAATGTTGCGGGAGTGCAAGAACAGGTAAGTACTATTTGATCACTTCAGGCACAGTGTTACTTCCACCGGTTTGGTTGGCGTTGTCTTGGGGGTGACTGGTGATCGTCTTTGGCGAGCAGGACTGCTGCACAAATGTTGGCGGTTGGAGCATGTGAAGGATGAGTGAGGGGGAGTTGACGTGCAGCTTGGGTCGTTTTATTCGTGCCCCGAATAGTCCACGCCTCCCACGGCATACGAGGGCCGTGTCCAAAATGTCAGACAGTCAACCGCGACCACACTGCCTTTATTGGGAGTGTGCTTTCCTGCGGCTGCTACGGTCCAATTCTGGGCCGACCCAGGGTGATAAGGGGCGTGAGTCGAAATGTCGGAAATCTAATTCGTATCAGAGGGACCAGACTCATGATATAACGTGCTGGTGACCTGTTGCAGGCGTTGTTTTTTGTTGTGTTGTAAACCTGGTTGGAAGAATCGGCAGAATAGTTTTTTTGCATACAGGCTTCAGCTGTTAACAGGGGCTGGGCAACGCTTGCAGCCTTGTGCAACGTCCTACTGCTAGTACAAAATCACTGGGGATTCGAGACTCTCTTGCAGGATAATGAATGCGGATAAATTTTTGAAAGTCGTGAACTATATATCCTACTTTAATGTGCTTAAATTAATGAAAGTATGCGTGTAGGTGCAAACAGGGAGGCTCTCTGGAACTGCGAACAATTTCTGTCACAGGGGGGGGGGGGGGGGGGGGAGTATCGGATTGGATGGACCAATACATTATTCGATGACGTCTTCTGGCGCTTACTAGCGGTACAAACACTCCGCCGAGAAGCCGCAATATAACAATCCACTCACTCCAGGCTTCCGCATTCCGGGGTCGTAACAGCTTACTCCACTCTCTCCTCCATGAAATTCAACTCGCCGATTCCACCGCTGCCAAAAGAATTTCTCAAGGCAGCCAAAGATTTGTATAGTGGATCGAAATCTGCGCTCCTAGGAGAAATCTCTTCAAATAATGCAAGTAACTCATCCTATCCGCAGTCAAATCCTTTGTGGACGGCGGAATAATAACGGCTCGATGGTGTAAGCGTTCGCCCCCCAGTATTGTCACGAAACATGACATGGATCTCGGTACGTTTTGCTAGGTCATCCCCCGTGCAGTGCTCTCTGAGAATGCCAAAGGCTTCGCCATCTTTCACCGTCTTCAAGAAGGCCGGCTTTCTGTTACTCTGCTCGTGCGTTTTTTTTGGAAGTGGAGTAGTCATTTGCCCGACTCCCCAGGATGGCAGTGAGTAGTATCTTTATCTCGACGCATAAGCCCTGCTCAGCCGTGTCTGGTCGCGTACTAGCATTATCGAGTCGGCCCCAAGTGCTATTGGAACGGCCGGTCTGGGTGTAGGAGGCCAGGGCAGGTGCAGAAATGACCGATTTCCTTTAGGGAGTCTGGAACTCCCGCATCGTATGTCATCAATGATGTTTCGTATGCCTCGTAACTAACCTCAAGCACGACTAGGCTGTTGTAAGTCGTATCTCAGCGACGCCCCGTACTATACCCCCAATCTTCACTCGGTCCCTACTAGCAATCGTTCATGGCGGCGGGAAACGTGACGCCGGAGGCAATCTTAGTATAGCCGTCGACCTCTAGGCCGCAACGGTGAATGAAGCCATTGGCTCGCAAAACACCAAGGGCAAACTAGATTGCTGCAATGTCCGTACCCAGTGCTATCAGCACTGTACAGCGTGACTGACTCTCCACAGGTATAGCTATTTCGAAGACAAGGGGTCTCTTCGGAGGCGTGTCTCTGAGCAAGGTCTGTGTATCATGGAGCGCCAAGATAGCGAATGCACAAGCCTATCGCTCAGACGTGACTTGCGAAGATGCGTTACTTAGCGGGTCATTACACCGCCCAGATGGTCTCCGGGAATCACAGGCTCTGATCTCAAGACCCTGGATGCTTCGTACAGCCATGCCCCCCGGGGAACCGTCCATGGGTACAGGATATCAATCGTGAACAGGATGATAGGATACATGTTTGGCAGCATGGAGAGTCCCCGCGGGGAGGTAGGTACCCTCCTTCAGACGGGAGTCCCCGTATCCAAGAAGCGGCCCACATTGGGATCCCGCGCAAGAGCAGCGTCAGCTCCCTACTTCGACTTTAGCGAGACGAGATACCATCATCCCACCCAAGACTGGCGCACGGGAATGAAAAACAGATTCAGCGGCAACGGCAGCGGGATCATCCACACTCACCTCCAGACGCGCGCAAGACCGAGAGCGGTTTCGACTACGCAGGCTCCAATAGAGTCGAAATACGGACGAATCTACGACAGACTTCTTCGAGACGCAGTTCGAGTCCGACTTCATCCAGAGGGACGATCTGCGCCGCCGGCACCCCACAAGCAAATCTAAGCGAGTCCCCGTTCCGGAATCCGCCCTCCGAAGCGATCCTCGCACAGGCGGTCTGTGAGCGCATACACTCCGTCCTCGTCCTCGCGATTCTCGCGGGGAAGCTCGAACCCGTTCGAGGACGTATGCACGCCGCTCGTCGTATGATCTCGACCACAACGACCTCGATGCGGATCGCGATGTCTTTGGCCGCGCCGATCCCGAATGCTGCGAAGAGCATGCGGGGCGGTAGTCCACACCCCGAAGTTGACTCCTAAAGTGGTAACTCACGAGGCCGCTGCTGTCAAACCGCATGAAGGAGGGGTCGCGAGAGCCATTTGCATTTTATACGACTTTAATGCCCGTTCCAGGTAGGGTATTCTATCGATCCCTCTCATTCCCGCCGTAATGCTGACGGAATATCACAGTCCGGCGATCTCTCCTTCAAGAAAGGACAAATTATCACCGTGACCGAGAGGCAGCGACAACACCGACCCACACCTGGTGGAACTGGCCGAAGGTTGATGGACCGCACCGGAATATTTCCCGCTAATTTTTGTAGAGGTTGTATGATTTGTACGCGAACCTCTGCGTTGAGAAAAAGCTCTGCTTTGTGGTTGTGTAGCGATATGTCTCTGTATCTGGTAAATGCCTTTCTGTGTAGCTTCATACTGGTCTATCTATTATATAAAAACACACCGTATCAAAAATGTCACGTGAACTTTCGAGATACAAGGAGCCTCACGATTGGCTGATTGCAACGTGACGGCTTCAAGGTAATCGCGGTCCACCGTTCACGTCGCGTGGTCTGTTGACCTCAAGTCTCGACAGTCTCGATTCAGGAAAGTCACATCATTATGCGGAGCGTCGAATGTTCGAGATATCAAGCGGGCAACAATACTGGCACTTCAACGTCAACGATCACGTCGCGCTTCGGGTGGGTCGGACATGTGATTGTCCACCGAATTTTTATCTAGCACATTAAAGTTCACATATTTAAGTAGCCCCTCGGCTCCTGACCAGAACACGACCCAGAATCGTCGTGGTAGGTTACATCGTATGTAGTTAGTCGAGTAGGTAGTGTCAGTCTATCGGCTGAAACGAAATCTTTGAGCTCGAGCAGCTGTCACCACTCAGTGTGACGCTTTGAGCGGCGCGGCACACTGAAAAACCTACTGAGACGGGACACTCGGAGCTCAGCTCATTCAGCGCATCGTGCATCATCCATCTTGGGTGGGATTCACTGTGTCACGTCGGAGGAAAAGGCCGTGTCGTATATCTAAGGGCGTTACACTCGGTGGGTCGGCTCATCAGTGTGACACAATCTGAGTACGAGCTGGCAGCCAACACGGCCACATTTGCACTAGGGACGGGTTTGGCAGCCGGTAAGTATCGCTTAGAAGCGGGTCCAACGCGCCGGGTCATGAGTCAAGCAATGTAACACGGTGAGTACGGGTTTTGGTAGCCAGCGTCGACGTTTCCAAGCGGGTCCCAAAAAGGTTCAAATTCAACCGACGTTCAATTTCAAGTTGAGCTTCAACTCAAGGGTTGGCTGTAATTGAAATGCGCCATCATACTGATTGAAGAGCTCAGTGGCCAGCGTGAACACCCATGACTGACTTGATCATTCTTTATCGTCAGCCCTGCTTAGTGGTTAGTGGTAGTATGTTGTACTTAATCGCGGCGGGTTTAGCGACCATTGCGCCGTTCAAGTTTGTCAGCCGCTTGATACTTACATCCCACCGGTGGAACTCAGCACCAGGTAACTTCGATTCAATTATTCTCATCAACGCTTTTTGCCCTCATCACTCAAGACTTAAATACGACAATTTCCCGTGCGGAGCACGGGTATCAGCTAGTATAGTGTAAATTGTCAACCTTGCTTCGAATCGTCCGAGTTACATCTCACTCAGGCTGGGAGAGTTGCTCCACCAAAAAAAAATGTCTAGATTCTAGTCGAGCAATCCAGTCGAACAATTCGTCCAATACATTAATTGAGTCATCTCGTCTATTTCTTGCCCAATATATAGATTCCTACTACGAAGACATCCTGAGCTTGAAGGCGGCCAAAGCTTGAAGTCTTCGGCAAATCCCCGCCCTTTCAGTCGGAGCCACAAATGGCCCAGGTTAAATTTGCCGAAGCCGTGAGAAATCGCGCCCCTTTGACCGACGTCTTATCACTTCCCCCAGTCATTTTCTTCACCTGGAGGAAGCCATTTATTGCTCGGTCAGAGGAACCCATGGCTCCCTTTTCGCTAGCAGTCTTATGCGTGCGTCGCGATTATCGCCTTCTAGATAGTAGGTGGGCCACATGTATCAACCTATCGACACAATTCACTTTTTGTCCGCCGAAAACCGTTCCTTGGCCTGAGTGTGGCGTTACCGGGAGAAGATGTGAGTTTTAGGCTTGAGAAAATAGGGTACCGCGGGGACCATATAGGTGAGAGACTCGTGAAGTAGCTCCCTTCGTAAGCATCGATATACAGACTGCTTGTCACGGGCAATCATCTTATCTCTGCCGGTGAGTCACCTGGACGTCTTATACTGGTGGACTGCTACACTAGACGACAGCGCGTGTTCCTTGCATTTGACAGGTCGTCTTTGTTTCCCGACGATCCTGCCAAGTGTGCGCCATTCTAATAAAGCCGGAAGACTCAAATCCTCAGAAAACCCATCCTTTGAAGCAATGTCCAACAACGCAAAACACATTGTGGTCATCGGTGCAGGTATGTGCTTTCTGTAGCGAACGCCGCGACGTGACATACGGCAGGCATATAGGAGTAGTAGGTTTGACCACGGCTGTCAAGATCCAAGAGAAAGAAGACTACGAAGTGACCATTGTCTCAGATATCTTCCCTTATGACCCAAAGACTATCCGGTATACGAGCCTGTGGGCGGTAAGAGGTTTTCTCACCTATCTCGGCCTTTAATGGCTAAGATGTCCATAGGGTGCTCATCATGTGAGCCATGCCGAAGGAGACCCTAAGCAACAGGGTAAATAATGTCTGGTCGGACATCCATGTTTCTCTCGCTCAATTTCCATCTTGTCAGAGATCGATGAGGAAACATTCAAAGTCATGTGGGAGATGTCCGCTCCCGGTGGGGAGGCCGAAGGCTGCTTCCTCCGACTACCACAGACCGACTACTTCTATGACGGTAGAGATCCTCATCTACAGTGGATGCCTGATGTGCGTTTTCCGGGATCCATGCCGCGACAACTAACAAACCCCTCGATATAGTACGCACAACTCTCGTCGGACTCCTTGATCCCGGATGCCAAGAACGGCATTGAGTTCACAACCCTCACCATCGACACACCCCCGCGTACTGCAACTACCTCCTCTCGCGCTTCCTCTCCAAAGGCGGGGAAGACCGTCCGCGCGTCCGTGCAGCACGTCGAGCAAATCGCCGCGGGCGGCGCGAACGTATTCAGCCCCGGCCGCGCGGGCAACACCCCGGTCGATGCGATTGTGGCATGTCCTGGACTCGGCGCGCGGACGCTGGGCGGGATCGAGGATAAGGATGTGTTTCCGGTCCGCGGGCAGGTCGTGATGTTGCGTGCGCCGTGGATCAGGTTTGGGAGGACTGCGAGCCATTCTACACAGGGCTTGTGGACGTATGTCATCCCGAGACGGAGCGGCGACGTATGTGTTCTTTCCTGACGTTCTAGGTGTGGTCTGCTCAAAAAACCTAGGTCATCGTCGGTGGCACGAAGGTCGATAATGACTGGTAATGCGCATTGACACTCTTGTTTTTCCGTGAACCTAAATTCCTGTTCAGGTATCCCGTGGCACGTCCGGAAAACGACGAACCGAGATTCTCGAGCGTGCCCTCGCGCTCTGTCCTGAGCTCGCTCCGCCAGAGGTTCGAGCCGAGCGTATACACCTACCTGGACGACTTGCGTCCGATTATCATTGAGGAAGGCTGCGGCTTCCGGCCGTCCCGTAAAGGCGGGGTGAGGCTTGACGTGGAGTTTGTCAAGGCTGGCTCTCAGGAGATTCCCCTCGTATTTAACTATGGGTGAGTCTACTACAATTGGTTCCGACTTAGCTTAACGATACTGGGAACGTCTAGCCACGGAGGCGGAGGGTATCAGTCCTCATGGGGCACTGCGTCTATTGCTCTCGAATTGCTGCAGAAAGCCCTTTCTAAAGACCAGTAATCATGTATGAATATCATCTAGCAATTAAATTCGTCTCAGCAAACCACCACTTCCTGATCTTCCCATCCTTGTCAAAGTCCAGCGCGGCCTACGAATGACTTGCCCGCGAGCAGCAGAGGCATCCAGTATACATCATCCTCCCACATTTGGCTGTATGGTATCGGGGGTAGGTCCGCTGATTCTGTCTCCCGGACTGGTAGCAAACCATTTAGGACGCATTTCGTCCGTTCTTTTGTTGGTGATGTCAGCGATTATGAGTACGCATTGTGGTAATAATGGCTTACTCGACGATGGTCCCCGTGTACTCCTTGGCGGTAAACATGTCAATGTAAAATGCGTGATCGGTGGTCTCTGACGTGAAGTACAGAATTCCACACTTCTTCAAGGGTGCTACAATACCCGCTTCCTCCTGTGCACAAGAGACAAAATTCAATAAGACATCAAATTCAATATTCGTGGTCTAACCTCTAGTTCCCGAACTGCCGCCTGAGCAGATGACTCCTGTGGGTTCGACTTTGCCCCCGAATCCATTATACCTGGAAGATCCTCGTGAGAGATTGAGTCATTATTGTATACCCGCAAACGAACATGTCCTTTCCAAATCCTCGTTTCTTGTATCCTAAAAGTATCTTGATAGTTCCTCAGCCCCTATATTCATACACGACTTGCATGATAACCTACTCTGCCCGGCCCCGTGATGAACGCATTGGTATAATACTTCGTTGTGTCGCGCTCAAGCCAGTCCTCAACGCCTCCGCTGTGCGTTTCGGTGATGGGCCCTGTGGTCCCACTTAAATCGATACCTGGGGGTACGTTCGGTGGGGGTGTCATGACAAGCAATGTATGGGCGCTACGCTTCTTTGTTCAACACGTAGTTTGTTTCCCGAGCCGTAGGCTATCTTTTCAGTGGAATTTTCAGGTTTCGGGGCCCGACCACCGCTTCTCAGTTGAGGATCATACTAGTTTCCACGACGCTCGATGCTAGCGAAAAGACGTTCCAAAAACCCCAATAAATTCTACTCGAATCAGCAAACATTCTAGCCCTTTCGCGGGGCTGCGTCGTCGGTATCAGAGACAGCAGTACTACTCGTCTCGGACTTTTGCAGAGCAGCACGTGCCTCCTTGCTTAGTCGCTTTGCTCGCGAGTAAATCCCCACCTCCGAGTCGCGAATGAAGTTGACGATGACCATCGGCCATGAGGGATGCGACGGGATGGTGTCGTAGAACTCAGGTGCAAGCGCGCGAAGAGCGGGCAGACGGGTCCACGCCACCGAGGGGAAGTCGTGGTGCTCGTTGTGGTATCCCACCTGGAATATCGTAAGTAGAAGTGAGATAGTCAAGGGGCGGTCATACGTTATAGGCTAGGATATTCAGCGGCCCGTAGTAAGAGTATGTCTCTTGCTCCAGGCCGTCCCAGAGGTAGTGCTCGGCGATGAAGTGGCCTGCACAGGGATGAAGGCTGCCAGCGAAGAAGCTAGAGGCCACGAGGTAGATCAACGGTCGTACACCGAACGTCTTGACGAGAATGATGTCGAAGATAATTTGGGTGGCGATGTTGAGGTAGTGCCAGCTGGTGAGTGTCTGGGCCCTGACAAAACCTGGACGCAGGGCGTAGAACAGAATTTGGAATGTCCTAGGTAGAGTTAGAAGATAGTCCCAGGACATATGGTCGCTACTCACGCGAAGAAGACTTTGCCCAGAACGTTGTTGAGGACGAGCAGTTCCACGCGCGTTGGAAGATCTGTATCGACGCCATCTTCTCCATTTGCTTATGATGCTCTAAATGGTATCGCTGGAAATAATCCACTGCATGAGTAGTTGCGAAGGACCCGGGGGAATAATATTGACCTTGAACATTGCGCAGTACGGAATTCCGATAGGGAGATTTGCGAAAAACGGCCAGCGCTTTGTTTGCATTAATCCCTTTAAAAACGCGAGGTTGTGCGTAATTTCATGGATAGCCAGGAAGAGATTATGGTTCAGGGTTCCACCGAGCGCGTATGCGGTAATGATGAACAACGGAGACAACGGACGTGTGTTCCTCAGAGCAATAGCAGCGAGGAACTGCGTCAGTACCACGCCGAGTACAACCCATTTGGTGAGCGGCTCGTGGCCCATAAGTTTCGTGACCTGAGACACGTTCAGTAAAGCTCCGCAGCTACCACGCATGGCTCACGCACTTCGGGATGAGCTTTCATGATTGCCATTCTCCTACTCCTATGCGGTTCCTCAGTCATAAGCCAAAGAAAGTCCGAGGGGTCCTGAGGAGGGCCGAAGCGCGAAACCCCATCATCCTCCTTGCTGGGGGATACGATGACCGTACGACGTGGGGGTCGTCCCTCGGAAAGCGACTCTGCGCCTCCATGAAGGCTATAGTCTACGCACAAGAATTAGCATGGATCAGCATTAATACTGTGAGTTTTCCGACCTATTTTCCCTGACTTTACCGCATCTTGCTGGCCGGGCATGGTCGTCGTCGAGCAACAGCGGCATCTGGCGAATGTCTAGAGCGTCCAGCCATGGGCGCCTCGTTTATGAGCCGCGTTTTTTAATTCTGCGCGCGGCATCATGCCATCGCGTTTGTTTCTTAACCTACCTCTGCCACTTGTGGCGGCCCACAGTAACTTGCAGAAATACAACTATTCCTTTCTGCTGAGGCTGTACGCTCGTCCCTTATACGTGGAGTCGTGAGTAGCACGCAGGTCATCGATCATATAAGGTTGGTATCTTGGTGTGATCACGAGGATCTATTCATAATTCAAGTTGTTCTGGCCTCGATCTAGGAGAGGCCCCCTGCATATCCCCCATACGGGTATATCGGTATGCGGGTACAAACCGGCCGCCCGGAGGGCGCCCTCCGAAAATTATGGGGGTACAAAGGCCGGAATTTGGCCTGAGGACCGCGCTTTTTGTGCGTCGGTACAAACGGCCGGCCACGCGGGCGGTCCTGCCGCGATCCGGGTACAAGCCGCCTGGGGTAGGCAAGCTCGGCGCTTGTGTAACCGACGCACCACGGGCATCCCGGGCGGCCGCCGGTGCTGTTCTTGACATCAACCGACCCATTTTGAGAAAGAATTAGCGTAAATCTAGTTCTCCGTGTGAACCGTGGCTGACCATATCAGGCATGTGACGACAGTCGAATGTGTAAATCTCATGTTTTCATAGGATATTTGTAGCATATGCCTCCCTCCTCTAGACTGCAACATGCATACTACAGCTACTTCTCATTCATACACATATCATTGATCCAAGTATGTCTCACGCTTTCTCCCATCTTTCAAGGATGTCATAAAGGCGCGGAGGAAATCCACAGTCATGGTGTGTGCAGTACTCCCAAGTCACTAGCACTGACAAGTTCGCTGAAAGCTTCAATAAATGTCTCGATATGCGTGTGAGGGTTATCTCTAAGGCTTCAGCAAGTATATAATACCTCTCCGGCAATTATAATAATATTTCTACCATTTTTATCAGCGATTTTCTAATATAATTTTGATTTTCCAGCGATTTTTTTGAGGATATATATGCGGTCTGCGGGTTGCTACAAATTGGTCCCTTCGGGGGGTGCCGAGCAGCCATCCACGGGTACAAATGGGACCAAAATCATCCGGGTACAAGCCGGCACGGGGCGCTCGGACCTCTTGGGGGATATGCAGGGGGCCTTCTAGGAGAGATCGAATCGAGTGAGCCCATTCGCAGAATCTCAACGACGATGTAGTAAATACTGACTTTCGAGGATAGAAATATGAACCCTCCGGCATGGGCTCACAATCCCAACTTGAACCCCACTCGACGGGGTCAACAGGACGTTGGGAGTAGTCCCGCTAGAAACTCTTCTTCTCGTTCTTTCTCCAGACATCCAGGTGTACAACCAAGGTTCAATTCCTCGTCACATGAACGTGGTACTCACGCACCCCCAGCCCTATACGCGGCCGGTAGTGTCTATTCCACGGTTTCCTCCAATCGACAATCTTTGGGCCGTTTAGATCCAGGCCGTGGCTCCTCCTTCCAGAGCAACGCTGCGTTTGCAACGGTTTTCTAAGTCTGCCTATCCCTCAGTTCATTCAATAAGAGCACCTGCTCTTCAGTTAGATGACACAGTTGGTGTCCGCTCGGGCTCATCGAGAATGTCTGCGATGAGCGCTCGATCTTCGGCAGGTCGTTCACGCCCCGAATGTCGGTACACCTCTCTGCGAATGGAACCCTACGCAGGTCGCTTAATACATCATGAATGGAGAAACGGTTCCGGTGCATGGCGGGTCGCGATGATGAGAATATGAACTCGCGGTGAGCTTGAAAAACAAATACATAAGCATGTCAGAGAGCATCTCACCCCAATTCTTGATGAACAGTGACACTACTGCCATTGTACCAGAATAAGGACGCCTCAACGTTTCGCCAGAAAGTCCCAATCGAGGCAAACTGCCCTCAATGATGCTCAGCGTGTCAGCCCTATTCGAATCTCCCTTGCGCGTTCACCTCCCGCATCAGCGTCATGCTATCGACAGCACGCGACACAGAGGTCATTGACATTATCTAGCGATTCTGAAGATGAGAAAATGACAAGGCCGAGGCCGAGTTTCATGCCGTATGCTCCACCACATTAGGTGCCTATGCGTATGCATAAACATGGTCATCTACCTCTGATATCTACGCCGCAACTTGCGACGTTCTTTCTTCACAACTCGTATAAGGCGCTCGGAATGCCCGTCTGAATATTTCTCGAGGGAGTCCGAAGAAACCTATTCCAATATAATCTTACCGGTACAGGCCTCACGGAATACTTCAATTTACCTCTAGATACCTTACAGTCCGCTCTCTCAGACACGCAACTATGGACATGGACGATGTACACTGGAGGGTGCGTCAAAGCTCGATGGTGCCGAATTACGTCTGCAATTTTGCACTTTTCTGGAGGGGAGCCTGTCATCGGAGAGAGATGCTGCGGCTTCCCATCTAAAACGCCCTCCTCCCCCGACTCACCCGAGGGGACCCTTCAGGGCGAAAAGGTTGAATGGATTGCACAGTGGCCTAAGTCTATCCCTCACACACCTCGCACACTGTGTATTCGGTCGAGGACGTACCCACCTTTGCAGGCGATGTTTTTGCTAGTGGCACAGGCAAAGAGTGTCTTACCGCTTAACCTCTTACTTGCCCAGCTACCACCCCGCCCAGATCCACCACCAAGAAGAATTTTATGAACGATGAATATGAAGTCCCCCCCCCGACTAGAGATACAAGCCTGCCATCGGGTGAGCGGCGTTCTCTGCTGGATACCTCAGCTTACTCATGCCGGTGCGGACGAGGGACGTCACCAAGGTCACCGTAAAACGCCCATAAGACGAGAACCCCCTTTTCTCCCCCGAGGAGAGGCTGCTTGATGACTCCCGAATCAAGAAGCTAGGGACCAACACCACCCTGCGCTCGTCCGCCACAGGACACAGCAGCCACATAGGAGGAGACGTCTCTTTACCCGGCCGAGAAACAAGCCTACACCACACCTGCCGTTCAATGCACGAGTACGAATCCCATCGAGTCGACCCATCTTACCTCCTGCAAAAACCCCACACGGTTTGCCACCACGAACGGGTATCACAAAACAGGCGGAGAGACTGGCAAGCTCCTCCCGCCTCCTAAAGATGACCCTTATGGTCCCGCAGCGGAGCCTCCTCTCGACTCATAAAAGAATTGCAGACCCGGCGGGGCTAGGATATATGACCTCTTGGAACGAGCTCTCTCTGGAGCCGTTTGGTGTATTGGCGTGGTCTATTCGTGGATCGGGGCAAGAAGAAATATATGAACTCGAGGATGTGCGAGATGAGGACAAAGTCATCCTTGCTTTGTGGAACAGGGTGGATTATGCTGAATAGGTTGTGTCTGGCTCTAACCACTCAGCTCTGCTTCCCGTAACTGACAACAGGCATGAGAACGCAATTCGTCTTCAAAGGGTATCGCAATGGCGTGAAGGCCTTCTTGGATGGGAACTATCAAATGATACATCGTGCTGCCGGCTGGACGGGGGTGGGGGGTCACTTAGGTCCTTTCTGCTCGTGAGCCTCCGGTGATATGGATGCAAGGGTCTAATGAGTGTTAGTCTCATCATTATCAGGTACTCGCGGCTAACACGAATTCTCGTCTCCTAACACTGAAGGGTGTGCAGGGAACGTGGTAATGGTTGTCTGGAAGCCATTATCAGGAGTAGGGTCAATATGAGATTTGGTTTGGGCGGCGCAAGCCGTAGTCACGGGACACATCACGGGATACCCGAGGTCAACGATACGGTGATATCTTGTGTAATGAGGTTTCGATGAGTTCTGACTTCCATGCCCTATTCGGGACAGCATTTATCCTAGAAAAAACCGTCACAAGGATGGTCATATATACCTTTACGATGGGCAGTTGTTCAGGAACCGGTGGCAGGGCCCTCACATAACCAAGCACTTCTGCGAGTGTTTGATGTGATGCGAGTTCTCCCGTGGCATGCTGTTTCTGCTGGCGTATTATACTTCGAATGACGCCTATATCTCATTCTCTGGAATTTTATTCTGTGCAGTCTCCCGGTCGTCTATCCATCCGTTTTCTCCATCTGGAAACGCACAGAAATGATCTATACTCGCTGTTTTATAGGGCCCATAATGCCCATAGCCACCCCCCCTAACTATATGGGGCGCGCGTCTCTCTAGATAGCTCAGATAGACGAGGGGGCATAGTAGAGCTATGAGGGGCTACGCGGCTCGTCCGATCACTATGAGACGGGTATAGGCGCCCATTGGTGAAACTACGGCTACGCAGCACCGTGCCACTCACGTCGATGCCCCGCTCTCGTCAGAGACGACGTTCACACAGTTGCGCATAGAAAGCATGGATAGAGGTGGTTTATTTTTATTCTATATATATAACAGGTATAAAGCATTTAGTACTAGCGTAGTGTAATTAAGATGTTGCCTCTGCGCAGTGTGGCCGTGATCCCCAGCCTGCGACAACCTGATCCAGAGCCACCTGCCAGCAGCGGGTTCTTCACGTACAGCTGACCGACTACTTAATCCCTGTAGGCAGACATGAGCTCTTTCGGGATCTATAATAGGGAATAAATGGTAGTACTCACCACTGACAAGCAGTTCCTCTCAAGCAAAGCTGTCCCGGTACTCCTGGCAGCAGTGTGGACAGGGTGCCGTACTAGTATCTGTCATGAAGTATGAAGCCGGACTAAGCTTAAGCTGAGCCCAAGAAGGTTGATTTAAAATGTGAGTATACTTACCAGTAGCCTCGTCAGCAAAAGGTTCTAGCGTGGGGGACTTGAGGAGCACTGTGCACATGCGCTGAGAGGGAAGTTGGGTCAAAGGGTGGACAAGAGCCTCGTCGGATAGCCGAACAAAAACCTTAAGTCATGCAGATTTTAAGATCAGCCAGCCACGAATCTTGGGAATCAATCGCTAGCATGTGCTACCACAACGAAAGATTGTGCTCTCCTTTTTTTGAGTATGTAGAATGCGTCCCCTCCTATATAGCGGTACATAGAATGCGCCTCCTATATAGCAGGTATATATACGGCCCGATCACTATGTGCGCTATGTACGGTCGCGTCTCGCTATCTAGGCACGTGGCTTCTAACATAGCCAGAGGGTCACTTCCAGATGTCGATGCATCTGTAAAAACTGTGTTTCATTTCACCACATGAACCAGAAAATACATAAAGGCTCGCGATCCGTACACGGACGAAAGATCAATAACTCGTACACAAACGTCGTAAGATAGTCGTCAATCAGTGATGTGAAAACCCGGCGAATATTCAGAGCAACAGACGTTTGTTTTCAAGCTCTTGGCACGATGAGAACAAATGGGGGTTGAATTTATGATGCCATCACTGCATTTACCTTAACGAGTAATGCCTGCTTCTGAGTGAGGTAGACAAGCCAAAAAACCAATGTACTTGACCTGTGTGGGGTTTTAAAATGATACGAAATGGGTGTAATGCGCTATGGGATGAGTATATCTCATGGAATCGGCTCCTTCACGAGTATTAGCGGCACCGCACCGTGCTGGGGGCATGTACGTTTGGTATTTACCCCACCTTAAGTTGTCTTTACTCGGCAATTATTCTCAATCTCGTGCGCCAAGATTATTCCTTTTTAACATTAACCATCCCTCTCAGTTTTCTATCCAACATTTTGTCGGGATGGTGGTCATGGCTTGCAAAACCTTGCTAGGGTCCGTTGCTGGAAACGCTGCGCGCGATAACACGATTCAAAACTCAAGTCGGCGAGGCCGGGCTTACCGCCACGCTCACCGAAGCAGCTACCGTAGGGAAACCAGCGTTGATGCAAACGTTGATGGTCGTGTGATGGTGCATTCCTACTGGCTGCCCTGATTGTTGCAACATCTACCGTGAGAAAAGAATCCCCGAACCGATTTTTATGCGGCACGCGAATATCCGCCCTGAATGTTCAAAATACCGTGCGACTTGCATTTTGTTTTGATGCACTCGCACGCACCACATCACTGGCGTCAATAGATAGTAATAACCAAACTGTAAAAGTAGACTAACTCCAGCTAATAACCTACAAGCACTTCACATCACATAACTCTGACATTCCTTCGTATTGACCGCTCGAGGTACAGTCAAAACATATCGTTGACGCTGATCCCGCGCATCCTCTGCAGAGCAACGCAGCCAAGCCTCTGATCCTCCTCGCTCTTGCCTCGAAGTCGAACGCTGAGGAAGCAAGCGCCGTGCGCGAAGAGACACATGGAGCGCGAGGTTCCGGCGCGAGGGCGACGGCGGCGGAGAGAGAATCACGGAGACGGCAGTCGCACACGAGGGGAACGACGATGGGAAGATGCGGCGGTACAACGAGCGTCGCGCTGAGGAGGTTGCGTATCTCGGCCTCATCGCTGCGCGCGAGGTTCGTGTACGTCCTCCCATCTCCTGCTCCTCATCCTCATCATGCCGAGCGGCAGCCTGGGGTAGCACCTCGTCGTGGGCGCCAGAAGCCTGTATCCCAGTATGCGCTCGAGTAGCGTGGCGAGCTCGGCAGTGCGCCCGCCGATCGACTTGCCCGGCCTCCGATGGTCTCGCGGCGCTGCTGTCTGATCGTCCTGGTAGTCCTTCTCCGATTGTACGCCGCAACGAGATCGTTCTCGGTGTCAATAGCGACTCTGTCATCTCCTCTCGAATCTCATTCGGCACCACGCAGGCGCACGAATAGAGCTGCGGCTTTGTGTTACGCAAGCGCTCGCGGCTGAGGATTTGCGGCGAGGATTCCGAGGGGAGTTGCGCTTTCCTCGCAAGCTGCACAGCGACCGTCCCTTGCGCTCAGTGTCGTGCCACAGACGCCATTTGGCAAGCCATTCAGCGGCGTCGTTGACCGACATGTTCGATGAGGACGATACGCTCGTGTGGTCGGTATCGACCTCGTTGGCTTACGTTTGCGCGTTTTTGTCTCCAGAGTCTTCGGCTAGCCTTCACGTTCGAAACCGGGAGGATCATGAGCGCGACGTGTCGTGAGGTCCTTAAACTGAGTGTCGACGTCGTCCCCCCCCCCCCCCGAAAGGTAGAACATGCCCATGAACCTATATGCACCAATAAGTTTTAGTCTAGCGACGAGTGTGTCTTTGCCACGGTACCTAGATGGCAGTGGTTAGTGAACTGAAAGATCGGTTTTTAAGCGGTCATAGCCTCACCATCGAAAGCGACAAGTTCGCCCAACCGAACCCCATGCCCTTTGCTCCAGCCTGATTCATCTCAAGGCCTGCGATCAATGCGTGCAGCCTTGATAACGCTCTGCATAAGAGTTTATTTAGAACGAACACGCCTGTGCTCACTCTCAGAGTGTCATGCTAACCTTAGACGCGCAGCCTCATCGGTTTTTCACGCCGTTTTGTGCGGACGATCACTGGTCGGACAGGATACTTCGTTCAATATTATCCTTCCCTGAGCGCGGCCCGGCGTGCGTCTTGGAAGTGTGCAGTGGTCGGGCTGGGAGAGTGGTAGAAACGATCTTATGCTTGCACGAGTTGCATGTAAGAGCGTATCTGACGGACAAGATGTCGACAGGGGTTGCATTCTGGCGGATGCGTGCGCGCAGAGACCACTGGGAAGACGATGTAGAAGAAAGATCCAGGGTTAGAGACCAAATAGATGGAAGGCCTGAATCAACTCATTGAAGCCGTGAACCATTTGGTTTTTTTGAGGATAAGGGAAGAGGGCCGTTGGCACCATCGTGGGTAGGGGCGGTGAGAACGGTGCCTTGGTGTGTGTGATTCGGGGCGTGTGTGAGTTGTGCGTCCCTGAAACTCGCCCTGCACGAAGCTTGAGGTCAAGGGGGAGTTGAAAGACATGAGAAGAACGCAAAAGACGGCATGAGCAAGTATTTGTGGGGCTGGCTGACTAGAGGATGGTGCATTACCCATGACATCATGTTGTATAGGAACGGTCGGAGGGTTGTTCTTGTACCTGTTGCTTCCAGTATTGCGCGTCGCGTTCCTCCAGAGGACTGGATTGAACGACCTTCCCACATCACGGAGGTGAGGGTCGTGGCAAGGGATAGCAGGCGGGAGAGGGATCTTTGAATTGTGGACGACCACGCTTCCTCTTCTCTGGTACTGCTACCCGGCACCGCCGAGGGACTGGGGGAGGTGGGTGGTGCAAGGCTTGACAGGCTTTTCCTTCTTGGGCGCTTTGGCAACCTTAGCCTTCTTGCGTGAGCGTCCCTCTCTAGCCTCGTTTCTTCGCCGTCACTGTCCTCTGCCATCGCCGTCTTCATCGTCGCTTCCCGCAGCGACGTCGTCACCTTCGACTTCATCCTTCTCTTCGCCACCAAACTTGTCGCGCCATTCCCGTTCCCACTCTTTTAGCAGAGCCGCTCCGCCTACTAGTACCATTCACGAGCGACTTCAGGCCCCCGTGCTCTGTTCGCGTTTCAGACGCGACTCGCGCTTCTTTAGCACTCTTAATGGAATGTGAGCAGAGCAGGTATGGTTTTAGAACAGTGAAACGGACCCTATGTACTCGGTCGCTTTGCCCAAAATGTTCGCCTTGCTCATCTTTCGCGCAACCTTGACATCCCGTCCACGAACCCTCGGGAGTCGACGACATCGTTGTACGGCGAAGGCATGCCATCTTTCACCTCTAAGACTCGCAAGGCAGGGACCCCGCTTGCCTGAGGCCCGTGATCTCGCGTTGAGGTTCGTGCGGTAACGTCTCTCAATAGTTGTGTGACTGGTCTTTGGTCGAAACGGTCGGCGTGGAGGTAGATGCCTCCGGGTTCGGGCTCTGGGCTGCGCTCGAAGGCGCCGAGCTGGAACTGCCAGAGTCCGACACCGAAGCGGACAGAAGGTGATGACGCGATGTATGGGGGCTCGGGGTGTGGGTGACGAGGCTTCCATGGGTCGTGAGACCACAGGCGTTGCGGCGAATGGCTGAACATGGGTAGAAGAAGGGAAGAGGTTCTGGTTGCTGCGAGCTTGCGGCGGCGAGCTGCTGAACTTGTGGGCTCACCAGGTACCGCAAGCATGACACCGGCGGCTTGCCGTACGCGCTGGGCGAGCTCAGATGCCGGGTCGGAGTCGGATACACCATAGTCGCTGGGAGGTGAGCTGGCAATGGAAGATTTAGACTCGAGGATTGGTTTTGCGGTGAACAGCGACGCGCCCGAGGAGGATGAGGAGGATGTCACGCTGAGGCGGACGACGACCAGTTCCCGGCTCCAGATGCGACCCGGCCGCCCCCAAGAATTGTCGAACGGGAAAAAAAGCGACGCAGATGACATGTCATGAGTTTTGATTCAGAGGAATGCCGTAGTAAGGGTTTTCGGCAAGTGGGGTCTGGAGTAAAGATGGAGGTGTTGAAGTGCAAAGAGCTGGGGTCGGCCGAGAGCCCAGCGGATCTGCGTCGAGGTCCATGGGGAATGTGAAGTTGAAGTCGTTGCCAAAGTCGGCAGGCTTCGACTCCTGTTGGACCCAGGACGACATACGAGTCCAGTCTTCCGCCTGGTTTGCGGCCTCTGGTGAAGCTTCGCCGTGCTGAGTTATGGTTTGCAGGAGGAGTTCAAACGCCTCGGGGTCGTCAAAGCTTCATTTGGTCGTTTACTTCGGCCTTAAGGAGGTCGTCTGAGTCACGTAGAGATGGCGAGGGGGAGCTAGCAGACGAGCTGCTCGACGACAGCGGGGGTGTGGACATCGTCGAGGTTTGTGTGGTCAAGCGCAGAGCTCAAATCGGCCCCACTTTCATTTATGGGCGCTAATCTTCACGCGTCTGTGGTTGCTGCCAGGACCCCTGTCACTCTCCCGCCACTTTCCGCAACGGGTCATCCCGACGTCCGGGTGAAGCTCCGGTCACTGCCACCAACCGAAAGTTTGCTGCGCTTCCCAGCCTCGCAATTGAGAACTGCTTACATTCGCACCGACAAAGACAATTCATTCCTCCGCAGCGAGACCCCAGTAAAAACTTATGAACCTTTCCCCAGAGAACCTAATATGTCAGATTGAGCTTGTTATGCTTAGACTCAAGGTGGGTCGACTCCTTGTTTTCTCAAAGCTTGTCCTGACTCTCCATATTTTAGTTTGAATCGTCTCATGCCCTCTCCCCGTGTCTTTTGACTGGGTGTGACGTACTTTCACCGTTTGCGTAAGCAGCGGGTTGAAGTGGGAAGAAGCTCCGGCGAAGCTCTCGCTGGTGGACCTAGCACCGGTGATCGATTTCCAACCTCCAGATAAGTACACCAAAGTTCTCTGTTCAACTCACCGGCGTAGCCGGACGTATCCAATTATCGCGCTTTGTCCTGTGGTAAGTAATTCATTCCATGCATATCGGTGTGTGTATCTTTCGTTCGTTGGATATTGAGTCATCGACCCAGAACTCCCGCGCTCCACAGACCCAGGATCGTACAAATGGTACGATAACATAAGCTTATGTGGATACGCGGCGTTTTGCTCTTCGCCCATGATCGTTCGACAAAAGCTATGCATCGGCCCGGACTTCCAACCATTCCGCGCATGAGACGATCGTCTTGCGCGACTTCCGGTCTTGCAGCCAGCTGAATAGTTAGAGCTTTGGTGACGGCAAAGTCTTATGATTTGATTCACTCCCACCACACAGAGACGGTCTCCGAGCTGACCATCCCCCTTGATCACCTAATTTCACCACCGGAGAGCGTGATGAATTTCTAACCCGCGGTTAACACAAGGGTCCACCCAAGTGCCCGTTCTCCAGTGTTCACCCCATAGCAATGATATAGACGTGAGCGATCTGGATTCCCGCCCCAATAAGATTTGGCGAAACATTATGCACGCGAGCGATGTTACACGAACGTACAAATTATTAGATGTTATAGGAATATTTGATGATACAATATACAGTATGCTACACACCGGGAAGTACAATGAGAACTTACGCTCTGCGGGCAGCCTGGCCTCGCCGAGTGTATCCAGTGGCCTGAGAATTGACGACCGTAGATGGAGAAGCTGACGTAGATGTCTGTTGACAAGGCCTAGGATGTGTGGTAGACGTAACCGAGTTCGCAGTCGAGGAGAATTCAGCGCGATTCTGAGCGGAGATGCTTGCAAGGATACTTGCGGCCTCTGCTGGGGTCAATCGTCCGCGTCTCCGTGGGGAGTTTGGTGGAAATAGGGACAGTCACGGTCACAGTGACAACATCTACATCATCCGATGCGGATGCTGCACTCGATGAGGGTGAGTTGGGTAGGGATGTGGCCGAGGATGTAGTCGAAGTTATATGCTGGACTGGGGAGTCACCGTCGGGAACGCGACAGTGTCTGTCCCATTGGATAGAAGTCCCATCGACGCCCGCAGCCTGGAACACAGCCATAGCAGATGCCTGAGAGGTGCCTTGCAAACAAGATCCTGATGGCAACATTTCTCAGTATATATAACACTATTAAGATATAACGTGAAGCGCGTACTGTTCCAGGGGTGGTGGTGGAAGGCAGGGCAAAGCACTCTTTCGAGCTGCCACAATCGTTCGTTTGCCACGAGCCGAATTGGCATACTGCCATTGTCCCGTTGATACATGCGGCAACGGCCAGCTAGAGCTACCAATGAGTAATCACTCGCATAATATGAGGACATGCGTACAATTACACGCATCCTCGACGCGAAGCTGTAGAAACTCTGCATTGAGGATCTGAGCGTTCAGCGCATTCTGACGCAGAGTCGTAGAGTTAAGGTAGTAGGCACTGAGTGTACAAGAGCAGCACAGGAGGCAAGAGTCGTAAGGATTGTGATTCATGATATCGAGCGCAAGGGTTTAGCTGGTGTATACACACGATTCAAAGAATTTTGAGGACAGGAAGGGGCGAACGGTGGAGCTTGAGAACAGGACGTGGTGAGCACCAGGCTCGCGGACGAGGGCAGGAACCGCCACTGCCCTTTGGCATTTTATATATCGCGAGGCCATTAAGCGAGAAGACAATGATGCAAGGAGGTGGCCGTTGACAAGGGCTATTGTTTCCACAAGAGTTACCAAAGAGAGTTGAATGGACAAAGTGGCCCAGCGCCTTTGCCACGTGTAGCATGTCCAATTTAGGGCAGGAACTGGATGGGGTGTACGAGCTAAGCGCCCCGCCGCCGATTCAGCCAAACGTCGTCGGGCCCTCCTCGCCATCCTCAAGACCACCCGGACGAACTTTCAAGATGGTGAGCACCGTTTTTGACCGTCCACAGGCCTGTTATGCTGCCCGGCTGCGCGAAACGGCGTTCGAATCGTGCGGGAATGGGCTGGATGACGACCTGGCTCCCTGGATGCACTCGCGAATCCGCATGCTGAAACCCCGTTGTGTAGACCAAGAAGCGAAGAAATAATGGACGCAACAAGAAGGGCCGCGGCCACGTCAGCTTCGTCCGCTGCTCGAACTGCTCGCGCGTGCGTGGGGACAAGGACCAAGGCCATCAAGCGTTTCACCGTGAGGAACATGGTTGAAGAAGCGCGGCCGTCCGTGATATCAGCGAGGCCTCCGTCTACCCCGGTGCGTAGCCCATCTTCTAGATAAATGCCTATATCTCATATTGTCTGCTCGCAGAGTACGTCATCCCCAAGCTCTACATCAAAAATCGCATACTGCGTGTCGTGCGCCATTCACTCGCACGGTAAGAAGATTCTAGTTCTGTCGTATTCTTGTTGCTCACATTATGGTTTCTGCAGTCGTCCGTGTGCGCTCGCGTGAGGGCCGCCGTAACCGTGCGCCCCCTCCCCCGCGTAAGGTGGAAGGATGGCAAGAAGGTCAACCCTGCTGTCGCTGCTGCCGAGGACGCCAAGGCCCGCGGCTGCTAAGACTGCATAGGTGTAACATGCTTGAGCAAGCTCTTTTACCGCTATGTATTATTTCCCACCTTCTGCTATCGCATCACGCATACACCAGCCTTCCACGGAGACTAGCTCGGTTGCTTGATTGTTTGGATGAAGTGATTGCGTCGCACTACTCCAGTCGTGCCGGATCGAATGCACGTCTCTTCCGGGCTCATGAAAGCTTTCATCGTCTCAGATAAGACTCCGTATCAACTCACGAACAGTTCTGACGGGCTTAGAACGACACATACACGGTTCATTACGTGGATCATCATTCGTTGTAGTGATAGTGGGTCTGGTGGCACGTCGTCAACCTAGGAGGGCTAAGTGTAGGGTCTACTTTCGAAGAGAAGCTCATTTCTTTGTCCTTCGGGATGTACGACATATATGCTTATGGCCTCCTTCATTCCAGTCCCTGCAGTCCTGCGATTAGCGTGACTTCAACAATTGCAAGATTGTGCATCACCGTTCCTGGCCACCTTTTTGAGCAGTACAAAGCCTTGCGAACACCGTAAACAAGCCTTGAGCCGATGTAACTCACTAAGAGGTTTGCGGCCAAAGCAGGCACATTGGCTCCACGCGCAACCATGGACTGTCTTGTGAGTATCCTTTGAAGTCTTGGGAACCCCCAGAGATTTCACGCGACGGCTCGCACTGTGCGTGGATATCTATCCCGCAAGCCTTTCCTAGGTTCAGCCATGAGGCTGCAATGGTCGCCTTATGAGGTGTTGTAGGGCTCCACCGTAGGTCTACTTGCATATGCCCGGTGCCATGTTGCTGCAATCTCGGATGCGAAGCCGAACCATCCAACCGTCGTCGAGCTTTTCTCTAGCATGCACAGCAGTTTGTGTCAAGGCGTTGCTGAAAGCAACGAAAGATTGACGCTACCCGCCCGCACGTAAAGTATAGCGAATAGGGAGGAAAATAATCAGACCACTCACCGAACTGCGTAGGATCTTCTTGTTTAGCGGCCACCCCGAGCATTTGCGCCAAGCTCGGGATGGCACACCGGAGATCCTCAAGATCCAGTCGATGTACGTCGTCCAGCAGATGCGTTCTACCGTCAGAGTAGCCATGAGAAGCTGAGGCTAACGCTAGAAAAACAACATACATCATGAAGTCAAATACTTTCTGCGCTGCTTCCCACTTATATTCAGCTGCGCCACTACAAAGCTCTCGTGACATCGCTATAATCAAGGATCTCCCCAAAGCACGGGCATCGAGTCGATGGCTTCTTCTGCCAGGGCCCCTTTCCAAGTACGGGTGTATCTTCAGCATCAAGTCCAAGCGAGCCGTAAGATGGTTGATCAATGACGCTTTCATGCATGAGAGACAGGCTGCAACTACGTTGCCAGTGGTCCGGCTCAAGGGTGCCGTGAGCGAGAGCTGGCCTTCACACAGGACTCGAAGTCTTCGACCTTGGATCCGTCATAGACACATTGCACCGTATCCAGGATGGCACAAAGTAGCAGGGGGGTCCGCAAGTGATGTCCGTAGGTCCTTTAGTTAACAGGAACAGGACGTGTGCACTGTCGTTGCTTTCGGGCGTCGGGTATAACCACCGCTTGTGACATTATCAGTCATCCAGAGTCCAGAAAAAAGCTATGACGAGAATTGTCTTAACTTAAAAAGCTTATAGATCCCCCTGAAGGAGGAGATGATCGTCGTAATAGGGACTACGAAGGAGGACGCGGATGTGTAGTGTTTTTCGGGCTCGCAGCATCGGACGTGCGAGCTGACCTTATTGTTGGTGATGAGATATGTTGGTGACGGGCGCCATGCATTTTTTTTTTGCGAATAATCCCGAAAGTGCCTCTAGCAGGGCGCAAAGCTGTACAGGACTTGCCTCTGCTGAAGATCCGTTGCTTAGACGGGTTACCAAAAGTCTATCAAGGGTATCGAGCAGAGCCATGATCATTTCTAGCATGCGCAGGTAAAGATTCTTCAATCCATCAATATTTAGCCGTTTTCATGTGTGTGCACTTGAGTGTGTGTCTCACACGTTATGTCTTCGTCCCTGCCATAATTTTATCTGTAGAAATATTGTCGTCTTGAATCATCTCTAATAACACCGCAAGGGCCCCCCACCCCCGAACAGCTTCTCCCAGTAATCAAGACGTGCCTTCGGTAACATCCAGACTCCAGTCTAACCGGGATATGAAATCTGATGTGGTGGTGTGTATCCCTGAGCTGTAAAGCCAAGGCGCAACTGGCTCCCAATTATCGGTGGGCGTGTTCGAGAAAATTGGCAGCTATAGTCCAATCGATCTTGGGCCTGCTTCTTCGCGCGGGCCCTTGGATCTGTTTCGACGGCTCATCTTGATATTAGTATAGTCTCGGGATGTGGTAGTAGAGTGGTCAGGAAAGAAGGTGTAGTTTCTCATGACCCCGACCACGACGCTGTTTTTTACCATAGAAACGTTTCCGTGTGTAGAGTGGGCTGACCACTTGCCTCTAAGCCTGGTACTGGTAGACAAGCTGAAGGGTTGCAACAGACAAGACTAATGTCAGGAACAATGCACTGTAGTCAATTTAGACACGAAGGCGGTGCAAATACAAGGTTACTTCCGTGGTCAGTGAACTAGTGAACGTGGGCTCCATGCGGGGTTATTGTATCGCTACGGGTCCCACCGCACACCCTCAACCACGCTATCTAGGATGATGCTGTATAGCGCTGGTGCCGACACCCGTGCATTTTTTGAGAGACCAAACTGCCAGTGATGGCGCGACAGTGCTGTGATGGTTTATAGTAAGTTTCTGTCTCAGAACAAGATGAAGAAATCACGGAGCACAACCCACTTCTTTCCCCGTACATCGAGGATTCCAGGCGGTACGGGATATTGAGTCTAGTGTTCCGATGTTCGCACACGCGCTGGGGAATAAGCGGAAGGGTCACTGGCGATTCGTGAACTGACACGAACGACATAGAGATACCTTGCCATACTTCCAACCGTTCACAAAATAAAGACAAGAACGCCCGGTATTCTTGATCAGGCACTGTTCTGGCGCCGTTGTCGAACACAAAAGTATGCAAACGTGGGATCGACTCCTTCAGGAACATCGAGGTCAAAGGTCGTCACGAAGAAGCCCACCCCAGGCTTTGTCTTCTGGCAGACGACTCAGAAGCAAGCTCGCGGGACTCCCATGACGAAGTATTGAACTCGGGCAGGTGCCATCCTTCGCGCCTCCGACGCGCTCGCCGAACAAGCCTCCCTCGTTAAGCAATCCACGGACCTTGTCCGGATACCTGATGAAACCAGTAGTCAGGACGGTGCAAATCTGGAAATACTCTTGTCCACCAGACTACTCGCGGGCTAGTAGCCACCCAGGGCTTCCCTTGTACTCTCCATGTAGTAAAATTAAACCGCCGTTGAGTAGGAATGCCCGGAATAACCGCGTGCGGATCGCTCTGCGGCATGTTTACAGTAGCTGGTCGCAAAGATAAAAGCAAGAGCGTTAACGATCAGCTCGGGGTCTCGTTATTCCCACTGTATGATCCTCGCATGGTGTAGCATACTGGGTTGAGTAAAGCCTAGGAGTAATTCAACGAGAGAAAATAGCTCACTTTGAAACTCCGGTGATGACATTATCCACGCAACCCTTGGCTTCGGCATGTTCGATATGAATAGAAGCGCATTGCTGTGGTTCCGCAGCGCTGGGACCTACTGAGATCTTTGATCCTTCGATGGAACTGTGTCCGGGTAACCAAACTGACGCTGCAAATAGCTAGATGGCCCGCTGAAGTTAACCAAGCTTCCTGAGGGAAAGGGAGGAATGCTATACTTAGACTTACCGGAGACGCGCTTCCCCCATCAAATAGTTGATAGAGGTTAACAGCACGTTTCATGCCTCTGATCCGTTGAAATGTCCTCGCCATAATATGACGTTCATCCTCGTGCAGGCTAGAAGGATTGTTTATATGCTGCCTTGAAATGAAACTAGTCCCGTATGACATAGCTTGACATACAATCCGTAGTCACATCATTAAATATCCTTCGGTAAACCACACTATGTTCGCTCAATTTGGCAAAATCTCGCTTATAAAGTTGGGGAGGCGCACCATACAGGACGCAGCCCATCGACGCCGAACCTCGCGCCAGGGATGTTGTCGTGGTGCTGGTTGGCGATAGATCCACCCGCCACGAGTCGTCGAAGCCGTCGCAGGACTTCCGGATTTGCAGGACTGTCCTTGAACTTCCAGCCGGTAAGCTTCGGGACCGCAATGCTCTTTGTTCCGCTTGATCCCAAAAAACGAGTTCACCGCGGAGTAATTTCACGCCTGTGCCGTTCTCGAGGGGGCGGAAGGTACTGAAAGAGGCGAGACGCGCACTGGTTGATTATGCCAAACTCCAGACGGACAGACTGCACCGACTCGGGGACCACTAGCGTGAGGGGAACGGTAGAATTCAGGTCGCCGTTGAGCGCGAGAGTGTGTCCGTTGGTCGATAGGGTGGCATTGCGAACTGAGGTAGGGGCCACCAACCAGGACCGTAGAGTTGGTGCCAAACTGGAAGTAGGTGGGGAACTCCTGGGCTACGTCCATAAGACGGAGAGGCCCCGAGCACTGGAGGAGCGAAGAAAGTGGTAGCAGTCTGAGTATCAGCGAACAGAATCAGAGGAGCGGTCGGATTTTTCCGTTGTCGGCGCAGATAACCACCACGCGGAGGCCTCCCTTGAAGGTCGATGGGGTGAATGTCACGGTCTTGACGTCCCTCGTTGTTCTGACTAGAGTAATAGGCGAATTCGTGGCTCTGATCTAGATCCGCTGTACACGAATAGGACGGTCAGTTTTTGCCAACCGTGCCAGAAAGCAATACCGTTGCGGTGGTATAAAGCAACTTGTTTTGCGGGATTCGGTGGCCGCCGAAGGTGTAATCCGCTAATAATAAGGGCTTGCTTTGTCGGCCATTTAGCTCTATTCCAGTGGACAGCTTATTGGGAATTGTAACGGCGGTGGACCTAGGGAGGTGGGTAGCCGAATCTTTGAATGCCATGGGTTCTCTATGTGACATTAAATGCTTGAATAGAGGGGAGCCTACGGGGAACATGAGCTAACTCATTCGTGGAGGTACTATCATTCTGTCTGGTCACAATAAACTGCGCGCCAGTGTCAGGATTACGAAGCATGGTATATGAATGGCGGGTTCCCGTGCAAGCTGGAAGTGGAGGTGCCCGGGGGAAGACCGCCTGTCGACAAGTTGGAACTGCCGATCCATTGTGTGTTTCTGAATTCTGGAGAGCTTCGAATGAACAGCCCTTGTCTCTTGAGTTTCGTCGAACTTGGTCGATAAAGCGCGGTTCTCGCGCACCGCCGCCTCCGTAATCGTACGAAGTATAAACTCCCTCGAAGCCGATGCCCCCATGGTTCGTACCCCTAGCGATCAATTAGCCTAAAGCGTTTTTGCACAACCTTAGCACATAGCTGCGCACCCATAGAACGTGTAATAGTTGATAGCTTTGACGTTCGCCGCCCAGTTGTTCTTGTAGAACACGTCCTGGAACTGTGCGTTTTGTCATCTCAAAGCAATCATCCGGCAGTGGACCTCCCCATGGGTTGTGTGCAACCACCTGACACGATCTTAGTTCAATATGATGTACGGATAAACGATAAACAATATACCCTGAAATTCCGGCATGAAGAAAACGTTTCTCGGATCGACCTGCTCGTGATATTGATGATAATTTGTCTGAACCGGATCCCAAAAGGTAGGTGTACTGCAGTTGAAATGTTTGTGGGTAGTCTATTCGTCCCTATGAGTGAGAAGTGTCAGGTTAACTTTTCTTCTGGAGATGTGAGGACATACGAGGCCGTAAATATCGGGAGCTCCCGTGCCGTTGATGAAGTTCATCCGCTCACCGGGGTCGTTGTACGTCCTACATTTATTTTCCATTGTGGCGAATGAAACGCTGTAGAGTCTCGAAAGCACTCACAAAGGTACGACGATACTCGAAGTTTCTCGGTGCGAGGCGGATTACCAGTTCTCCCTCGGTAAGTCTGTTCAAGTTGCGCAAAAATATTCAGCACCGCCGGTGGGGAATCCGTTGTATTCGTTGTCTGACACCGTGTCAGTCCTTTGACAGTGCTGCTCAGCTATATGCCAGGAACATACCTATCTGTACTGCCATAACTGGGCCTCCATGGCTGACTTGGTTTGGTCACTGTAGCGTTGATGACGGAACGTATATATGGCATCCACGCGTGTTTCGATGTCAGACGCATTAGTCCGCAAAGTTGATGAAGTCAGCGAAGTCGACCATAAAGCAAGGCCACCAGCCGTCGTTTCTGCATTGATGTACGGACCTACAAGAAAGAGCGTCCATGTTTGATGTTTTGAAATCAATTAGAGCGGTAGGACTGTAACAAAACCTGGACGGAGAACCAGGAAGAGACCTGCCTGTTTTGCTGCGTCAAACATCGGCTGGAGAGCCCTCCAATCGTCGAAGTCTAGGACCTCGGGAGCGGGGCGGTTCGTCAGGCCCCCTGCGAGGTATTCAATTTTGTACAGCGACTCCTCCCAACGTAAAGTACTCACAGTGTATGTAAAACACACTACGCCAAAAGATCGGTCAATGGCAGGAAAACGAACGTAGGACTGATGAACTCACCTCACTCCATTCATTACCCGTGGACTCGCGGCAATCTTTTGGAAAGATGTCGAGCCATAAAAAATCCGGGACGGGCGAGGGACAAACGGAACGTGTGTGAAGCTTACTCCCAGTAGTGCAAGAAATCCTCTGGCCATTCCTCGATGAGCCAAACGAGCGATAAGCATCCTCCCACTGTAGCTGCTGTCTGTCAGTGAGGCTCCGTGCTATTCCTCGGGGGATCGCCTCGCGCCCACAATATCCTGCGGGAGGCCGGTGTGGGGGGCAGACGGCGCCATAGTTACGTCGTGACTTTGGGGCAAGAACGAGGGTCGCGAGAAAAAAGCAGTAGTAGCCGCATGCATTCGCTGCTCTGTGAGCCATGTATCCCTAAGAGACTCGGTTTTATAGGCATCTCGTGGCGGCGTCAGTCCGGAGTAGAAATAGCTAAGCACGTAAATGAGAGATGGAGTGTTGAGGATGATCATCGTGTCGATCACTGTGACGCGCCGACCGGCTGGTCCGCGGCGGACACGCCGTCTGCAATGGCACGCGACGTGAGAGAAGGGACACACACTTGAACACGGCGGAGCATAAATAATAACCTAGCAAACGGGTTATCAACGATTCTGCGCGGACTCATCACGGACGAAGAGCAACGGGCTCTATGCAGTCATGTCAGCTCATCAATCGGTACGTAGCGCGGTCATTGCTCGCACAGGGTTGGTTTTATTGTTTTTCTGGCTGAAGGAATTACGACCGGACCACAGCACAAAGGCCGACCGGAACCGACGCAGCTTGTCCGATGCGCATAGTGATGTGGCCTGTCATGGGGTGCGAAGCGAAAACTTGTCTGATCGAAAACACGTGTGCGTCGTGCGGCAATTGCCACCGTGCAAAATACACTACGATCGTCGTCTAGCGACGATAAGGTAGCACTTGAGGACATCTGCAACGAGCCACAAAAATTCAGCGAATATCCTCGCTATAAAATTATGTCAGTCCATGATTTACCAAGAGTAATCATGCATTATGAGTCACACAACAATAGCAACAACAGCGGAACCACACTCAAAGCACCACAAGCAAGAGACAGACCAAAAGTTGTAGCATTTACATTGAGGAACACGAAACAAAGCGTTTCCAACTCAGAGTTCTCCCAGGAAAAGGTAACCTCCCGCGCTACCTCCTCCTTCTTCTTGCTGGACCGAGCTGGGCTTCGACGCACCCTTCTTGTGACGGTGACCGGCGATGGGGCGGACCCGCAAAAGGCTGCCAGCCCACCCCCGAAACGACCCCAGGAACTCCGCGCTCAAAACTCCGTTCCGGGACCGCTCCCCGACCGCCCAACGCGCCGCCGGCCCAGCCCGAGGACTGGGACCGAGAGGGGGGGGAGGCCGGCAGGCCGCTCCCAGACCCTGGAAGGGTCCAGATCCACCGGGCCAGCAACGCCCCCCCTAAACAAGGGAAAGACCCAATCGGAGGGAGGAGGCGGGAAAGATTCAGCGGGGATCCACGTGCCTGGGCCTGGCAGAAAAAACTCCTCCCCCAGTGCCCTCCTCCCCCCAAGGACATGTGAAGCGATCACAATCCTGGAGCGTAGGGGAAGGGGGAGCGTAGTGTGCGGACGCTTCGTGCGTGCGCGTGGACGCTAGGCTAGAAATGCTCGTCAGCCAGCAGCCTCGGTCATCACTGTATAGCAGGTAGTAACCAATTGGCGCTTCTGGCTTGGGCATTCTTCCTCGGGCTTCCTCGTCCGTTCTTCACTACGCACAACCAGCTCAACGGGCGTCGAGTCGCGGGGCTACCCACATAGTCCCTCGCCCGATCCCTCGTCATCGTCGGTCTTCTTCCTGTAGGCCGCTTTTCTTAGGGTCGGCTTTGGCTGCTCCACGCTTAGAGGACTTGGGTCTTGTGTGTCGTGCCTTCATCGTGTTCGTCGCTCAAGTGCCTGTCATTGGGATTAGAACTTCCGAATGTGTAAGCCTACGAAGCATAGAACTTCACCTTGGCCTTTTTGGCCCGCTTCTTGGCGGGATTCTCCTCCTCCTCATCTTCGTCGTCCATCATCATCAGTTTACACCGATGCATCCTATGTACTAAGACTACTCCCAAGGCATATCACTGGCACAAAAACGCCAACCTTGGGGCGCGTTGGGAACGATACCCGCAGTGTCTTATCACACACACACGGCTTCTCGCCGGTACGAGTATCCGCGGGTGTGGACGGCCGCTTGGCAGGGTAGCTTTTTAGACTCGACAGCATAACCGTCACTCGTCCGCGGACCCCTGGTCTTCCTCTGGGGATCTCCGACCCCTCGTCGCCAGGTCTCGTTTTCATCCTTCTCTTGCTCGGCCTCCTTGAGCTCACCGAAGCCACCTCAACTTCCTCGGTGACGTATATGACTGCTTGAGCTTTGCGACCAGAGTCGTTGGCATGCAGCCCCAGTGCTTCCATGAGCTGAGAGAACAGTGAGACAGCGGGTCTAAGCTGAGTGGAGAGAGCCTATCGTACAAGGATTTGTTGCCCCGGAAGTCGACTTCGTGGCCCACGCGGAAAAAGTCCTTTCCAATCTGCTCCGAGCAGCCGTCTATCATCCTCGTCAGACACGAGAGCACACACAGGGGGTACGCGACCATAACACACCTTTGCACTTCGAGCGGCCAGTACAGACGACGCGTACTCGAGCTTAAACTTGGCCTCCCGCAGAGTCATCTGCTGCCTTCTTGCTCGCCTTTTTTTTATTTCTTCTTGGGCTTGTCCTCGTCATCATCCTCGTCGGCATCGCCCTCGGCCTTGCGTGCGGTCTCGGGATATCCTCGTCTGCGACATGGCCGTCCTCCCACGCTTTGGTTATGCGCTGCTTGGTCTTCCTCGGTGAGGTCATCGTACCCGTCGAGCTCATCCGCGTTCTCAAACTGCTTTTTTCATGTTCGTGATGATCTTTGGCGTCACGCAAACCCCAGTGTGACGCCACGCGCTGAAGTAATACGCGTTAATGAAGGGTAGGAAACATCAAGAGACAACATACAAGGACGTGTTGCCCTGAAATCGACCAGCGAGCCGAACCCGCAGCCCGCCCTTTTCGATCGGATTTCCTAGACACCGTTCAGTACGGTATGTTTATACAGCAAGCCACATAGACGAACCTGCACACGGTTTGGGTCCTAGCGACGCAAAAACGACGCGAGACGGACGCGGTTGTCAGCGACGTAGGACGCGAGGCGGTGCGAACGGCACCGTTCGCACGAGCGGCCACGTACCTTTACACTTCGCGCGCGCCGTCGAGGCGTATTCGAGGCGGTATCCAGACTTCTTGGTGCCTTCGTCCTCATACATGACTATGGTGTTTGACTGGTAGGTGAGAGGGGGATATTTGGTTGGGTGGGACGAGCTCAGCGCGGGTGGGTAAAGTCGATTATATGGCGGCGATTCCAAGTCCGACTGTATTCGCGCGGCGGATGCCTTGACCACTTTACCACGCTCACATGCGGTGGCCAGCTCAGGCCCATTTTCGGACAAATGCGGGATCGTCGTGCGCGGGTGTGTTGTTCGTCGTGTACGACGATGGTGGAGGGGTGTAAGGTGCCCTGGACAAGGCCTTCGGTCTAGTCACCGACGATGACCGGGGCGGTCGCTCGTCGCCCCGCTCATCACTCCGCTCGCGACTGGCGGGTACTTTCGACCTCCGAATAGCTCCGATAGAAAGACAGTCCCCGCGAAACCGCATTTAGTATGTAAGAACGCCCTTAGGAGGCATATGCGGAGGTTTGAACATCGTATCCCAGAGCATTAGATAGCAGCACAGCACACGACGTGGGTATATAAGGAAAACACGCAAACTACTCCTCGACGGACGCCTTTTTGAGCACATCCTGCCAGTCGAGTGCCAGCTTTGTGAGAGTCTTGCTGCGTGCTACATATCCGTATGTCAGACACACAGTCGTCAAGATGTGCAAGTTGCACTTACCAAACAGCTGCAACACCTCCTTCAACAAATCCACGCTTCGTGAACCCGAGCACAGCCGGCTCCCATCCGTCCTCTCTCCCAGGCCTCCTGCTCCTCATCAGCCCCAACCAGCGCACAGAAGGGTGCGAACGACGCACCAATAAAGCGGCCCAAACAGCTCCCTAACGAGCTCCTCCGCCTTGCCCCCGAACCCCCTCATCCGCGAGCCTCTTCGCATACGCAACAAGCGCAGCCTTGTACTCGCCCGGACTCTCCCAGCGCTTCGCCGCATGCATCCCGCGTCTCCAGATGACCCAGCGTGATCGCAGCGTCCCCACCAACCTGGCGGCCGTGCGCCGGGCGGCGGCGGCGGCGACGGAAGCGCGCCCTCCAGCGCGGCGAATGCGGGCCGCGCGCTGGGGCGCCGCGCGTGCGTGCGGGCCACGCGTCGGAGCTCGCGAACCACGCGTCCGCGAGGGTCGTCCATGGTTGCCGAGGGCGGCGTCGAAGGTGTGGGTTTTCCCGCTGGAGAGCGCGATAAGGGGCGCGCCTGGAGTGGGCGCAGGGCGGTGGCACGAGGACAGTGGTGTTGGGTTGCGCTGAGGAGGGGCGCGAGGGAGGTTCGTTTGGGAGGTGGGCGCGTGCGGTTTTGGTGTTGTAGAGTGTGTAGGTGTCCGGAGGAGGTGATGTGCTGTAGGAGGAAGTGTTTTCGTTTTGCGTTAAGAGAGCAGCAAGGGGTAGCCGAGGGTTAACGTAGGAAGTAATCTGTCGAGTATTTCGTTAATATCATGCATGAGTACGGAGGGGACCACTTACCGTCTACCCGTAGGTGAGTACACATTCAATGACCCGTCCTGCATTGCAACCGCACAAAACGCATTTGTCGCAGCAAGCGCGGATGACCACAGGCGATGGTAGGTAGTCCAGCCACTGCGTCTGCTTCCCTGCGACGTTACTCAACCTCACTCGGCGCTGTACACAGCGTCAGCCTCACCGCATGCAAAAAAAGCTCCCACACTCACCTCCATCCTCCGCATTCCGCGCTTCCAGTACGGTCCTCAGTACCCTCGACGACCGCCTTGACGTACGTCAACACCGACACCTGCGGCAGCCTCCCCGCAACGCCCACACCGCTCCACGAGCCCAACCACGCTCACGCTTCGTCACACCACGAAAGCTCCACGCACAGGGACAGACTCGCGCGGCCGGTCCCCACCAAGCGTCCTCGCCTTGCTCGGACGCTCGTCAATGGCATCGAGGGCCTTGCGCTTCCCGCGGCCGGTATCGTCGAGCGCGCTGATGGGGACATCGGTGCCCATATCCGTGTCCTCGGGGTACGCGAGGTCGAAGCCGTCCTCGGCCTTCGTGGGCTCGAACGACGCCGAGGGCGGTGGGCGCGAGGGCACGATGCCAGCGATCTCGTGGAAGGAGCGGCCGGCGGGGCGCGGCGGCGGGCTCGCGGCGCGCGCGGGAGGGCACGTTGTCGAAGCGTTTGGCGCTCTTGCGCTTTGCGACGAGGCGGTTGACGACCTCGCCGCTCGATGCTGCGCCAAAGTCGGGGGCGACGCTCGCGCGCGCGGGGGACGGCGGTGGGCGTCATGCGCGTGTCGTGGTCGTGCGAGAAGCCGTGTGGCAGCGGGGGCGGTGTGAAGCCGAACTTTTTGAGGTACTGTTCTTGGGCGGCGGCGGGTGCGAGGCCTTCGAGCTCGTTTCGGCGTCGAAGCTGAAGACGGCCATCGTCCCGTCAGACGAGACGGCGTACAAGTTGAGCCCGTCAGAGGACCTGCGAGGCAATCAGAGGTGCGAAGCTAGCCATGTGTGGGAAGCGTGGCGCACCAGCTAAGGTCCCCATGATTTGGCGCTCGAATACTTCTTTTTGCAACTACGAGAGGACGCGCGGATTTGGTCTGCCAGACCGAAACGGACCGTCGTCGTCCGCGCCGAGGGCAGCGACGGAGCAGATGTTTGACGCGACGATGGGGCGAGCTGGGGTCGCAGAATTATATGTGCGGGTTATACGACTGCATTCCCCCTTGAGAAGATCACACCACAACAGAGGACTATGACACGTACCGCGACCTCGACCGTATTCTCGTGTCCCACCAGCTAATCTCCGACGTCCACGAGTTTCTTGCGATGACCGCTGCGATGAATACATAGCCTTTGTTATTGGTAGCATTCGATGCAGTGATATGTGCGCCATCGGGGGACCAGCTTCAACACATGAGTATGTCTCGATACAACATTGACGTATATCGCACCTGAGTCGACGAAAGAATGTGCCAGGAGAATCTTCAAACGGCTTCTTAACTTCGGCCTCTAGCTCCCAGTCGGTCGTGCGCCAGATCTTGACCGAGCGGTCGTCCGACGAGGTCGCCAGAAAACTCACCGACCGGATCCCAGCAGACGCCTTTCACAAAGCCCTGGTGCTGATCGAGCCGCCGGAGGCGCTCTACGGAGGATGATGTGCGGAAGGGTGGGGCGGAGACGGCCAGACTTACCGAGGGTGAAGCCGCACCAGATGATGACCTGCGAGTCCAGGCCGACCGACGCCAAATATCTGTCTCCGGGGGACCAGGCTACGTCGGTTACGTCTGGGAGGGGTAAGAGGCCGAAAGGTCACCGAAATGCAGGGGGACGCACCACTGTCATGGCCGGGGAGACGCTTGAGCGGCTTCCAGCCCTCCACATTGACCTCATCCGAGGCCCCAGACCTTGCCCTTTGCATTCCTAGGGGCCGCGGATGTCAACGGGGTTCCCGGGCACGCACAACTCCGGACTCACGGATCCAAATCCCAAATCATGACAATGGCGTCGTCGCTCCCGCTCGCAAGCCAGCGCCCCGAGTGTGCCCAGCGCACGGTGAGCACCGGCCCCGTGTGCATCGTCAGCGTGCAGAGCAGCTTCGGCGGCCGCCCCGCCACCTCCGCGTCGCGCTGCAGGATCGGCTTCGTGCTCCAGATGCGCACTTTGGCATCCAGGGCCCTCCCGTCGCAATGCGCGAGCAGTCGGGATGGACATGGCACGAGAAGATCGACGCTCGTTTTGACGAGTCGCGCGAGGCAGAGTCTGTGCGGCAATGAGTGCGTGCGGGTAATTTCCAGCGAAACACGGACCCTTGTGAACAACCCAAGCGGGTTTTGTGAATCGCATGTCTAGTAAAGATATTACAATAGCGTATAGTACACAGACAAGAGGAATGTAGGGTATCTTGGTGTTGGAATGCGGATAAGTAGTGAACGAGGATGGTGGCAGCGGGCAAGTTGGAGGGCGCTAAGCGCGTTAGGGCTACGGCTATCTGTAAATCTCCGTATATGGTATCCCGGAGATAACGGACATTAATAGTTTGCCCCGGAATGAAAAAGATACATAATGAACACGCAACGGAGCAAAAAAAAAAACAAAATAGAGATCTCTAGAGCCTTAGGCTAGAGTTAAAGCGTATGCTCCCGTGGTCTTATGCTCGGTTTGGGAGGTGAATCTTCCTAAGGTTGGAAGACTCAGCCACGTCGCCGGAAACGGCACGTGATCGCGCCTGGCCCCTTAGTGCCGCGCCGCCGCCTCCGCGGACTTGTCTTCCTCACTCACCACTTCAAGGATCGCTCAAAAGCGGTTATCAATTTCGGATTCAAACCCACCCCTTGCAACTCCATACTTCCGCCTATTCCAGCGTACCCAGAGAACACGGAGGGTCAATAACCGGTCCCTTCAGCACGGCGGATGCAAACCGTGGGGGCGAGCGGGAGTAAAACTAGGTCATCTCCGACCTAGTTTACTTCCGCTCACCCCCATTGCGGAGGCATTCGACGGCACACAACCCACAGAGGCCCATAACGATTAGCATCCGGCTCGAGGTTATGAAATCACCTCACAATGGTATAAAAATGCCTCCTCGAACGCTGCTCAAGTCCAACACAACTTCATCGTCTACATCCACACACAGCACACTTAGCCAGCATGAGTATCCCTATCACTTTCTCCGAGACTATCTATTGCACTATCTGCGACGAGTATTTTCGTCACTCAAGAGGCCCGAGCGGCGCACGTTCAGAATTCGAAGAACCACCCTCAGTGCGAGCCGTGCCAGCGCCGCGCTTCGCAAACAAGAATTCGCTTCGCAATGTGAGACTCTACTTCCTTAACATACTTCTGTGAACTTACATCGCATCAGCACTTCGTCACATCCCGCAAGCACCATTATTGTGCACTCTGCCGACGTGACTTCAAGACCGAGGCCGGTTTCCTTGTTGTCGTACGTCCCCCCTTTCTTCATTCTCTGGATTTACACTGACACACCAACAGCACATTCAGTACTCCGGGATGCATCGCGACGAGTCTGACTCGGATGACAGCGACGAAGAGGACTCTAGGCCTGAGGGCTGGGAGGACACGCTCGGTGCCCGCCTTCATCCTCACGCCGACGAGGAGTTCAACGCCTATGAGGGCCCGGAGGAGATCATCGACGTCGACACGTGGAGCGTCGACGAGCAGAACGACCTCGAGGAGGACGAGGAGGACTACTTCGAGGAGGCGCAGTACAACGCCCAGCGGGAGGCACAGCTGAAAGCGAGACAGGAGAAGGAGAAGGGCAAGGCGAAAGAGGATCCCTTCGCTGATCCGTCGAGACCAAGACTACCGAGGACGGGACGCACTGGCGTACTCGTCTCGTGCCCGCTGTGTCTCGAGGCGCCGCAGGATACGAGCGTCACCCGCTGTGGACACGTCTTCTGCACTTTCGTGAGTCTCCACCTTTCGTTCGGCGCTGCAGGATATTGACGAGTGCACAGGTGCATTCGCACGGCGCTATGCAAGAAGAAGATGTGCCCTGTCTGCCGTGACTTCACGGAGCGCAAACACTTGCGCAAAATCTATCTCCCACGGTTGCCTAAAACGCGGGGGCGGGACATGCTGCTTGAGCAGCCTGTCATTTTAGACCCATAGTGCACGGACACTTTATTTACTAGTCACTTCGGACTCTTCGAGCCACAGACACTGCATCCTCGCATCATAGACCTGGACTATCTGGATTCTAAATATCGTATCATTGAACCATTCAAATAAACATTTCAACAACCTACCTGGTGTGATATGTCCGCACGATGTTACGCATCTCTTGTGGTCAGAAGTTGTGCTTCGGTGCCGACAACGTTGTATACTTATACTTACCACTTATGTCTGAACGTTGCTCATGCACTGATCGTTCTGCACGATTTTCATATCGAGAGTAAGTCAAACTTGCCTCTGGTATGCGACAATTTAAGCTCTCTATAGTCTCGAGTGTGGCATACTCCCATGACGAAAGTGGCGCAGGATTGGACATGAAGATACTATTATCCTCTGTCACCACCTCGCATCCATAACCACCCATCTCTCACCCCACCCTCTGTCGCATACACCGTGCGCACCGCACCGCGCGGCGGATCGTCCACACACGAAGACGGCGCACCATCTTCCACCGCACGCGTGAACTCCGCCACGCCGCCGCCCACACCAAAGTACACGCGCTTCGCCGCGACGAGGCACAAACGCTCTTCCTTTTCTTTATCCTCTTCCGTGCCTCCTTGTGACGTTTCTTTTGAAGCATCGAGTGTCAACCGCGCCGCGGCGTCCGTGCGACGTCCCCGCCTGTGTGATACGCCGCGCCAGAGGAGGTCGCAGAGCGACGGCAGCTGCGCGCGCTGCGTAGATCGTTTCGCTCGTGAGCAGCACGTTCATACCGGCCCATGCTGGGGAACTGGGCCCACGAGCCGATGAGCGAGAAGAAGCGCAGGGAGATGTTGTGCTGTGCGAGTGAGGATTTGAAGGCGGTAAACAGCGCGGGTGTGAGGGGGAGGTCGCCCGGGGACGTGGGGTCTGCCGGCGGTAGCGGGTCCGAATCTACGTCGGCGGGGGGTGCGGAGGAGAGGAAGGAGGATGAAGCGGGGGACATGTCTGGATTTGATGTTAGTCTTTGGGATGTGTGATTATAAGAGAGGGCGCGTACACCAGGCTAGGATGATGTTGGGGAGCGTCACGAGCCGGAATACGAGCTCGTTGTGAGTCCTGTAGGTGAACCTCAATCTTTCTCCCAGGCTGAGGTTTTCCGAAGAGAAAAGCTCGTGCAGAAGGAGCAGCGTAGGTACTGCCGTACCGCAGCCCAACTATCGTAAGATGAGCGTTATAGCGAGAGATTGGACGCGCAGTGCCTACCTCTAGACTACGAACACTCGTTCGTCGTCCCGCGAGGTGCGCAGGCAAATGCCGAATTTAGGCACCCCCCTGCTAAGGTCTATGCTGCACTCCCACGTCTTGAGGCCGCCCCTCGTACACGCCCGGTACGAGGTCAGAGGGGCGCTTCAACGTACTGCAGGTCCGAATCGAGGTCTGTCGATGCCGCGGCGGAGGCGTTCTCATCCGCACCAGAGGCGATTAGTGAAAACGCGCGTCGTCCGCCCTATAGATCGCGTTTGCAAAGATAAATTCCCTCTGACGCGCTAGATGGGTCCGGAATATGAAGTGGTGAGTAGCTGATCACGTCTGGTAGAGTGTCAATCTGGCAAAAAAAACTGTCAGAAAAGGCCAATGAAGATTGACGAGTAATTTACACACAAGATTTTGTAGGCTGTGCTCAAAATGCTGCCCTCTGGTAGGGTCCTCAACACGGCCGGCCATCTGGAGAGCAGTTGGGTTCAACGAGACCGTTGATTGATCTGTGGTAGGCTTCAGTTGCTGAACCAAGCTTTCGTCTACCTCATCGTCGGCCAAATCGAAGTCAAATTTGAACATCTGTAGCTGACAATTTGATGAAAACGTGCCATAAATGACCGCAAAAAACAATCTCGTACCGTCGGCAAAGAACAACGTCGCGCGTTCCACCCCCAGGCCTGCACGCGCGTGGTTGAAAAAATGATCGAGTTCCCTTAGCTGGAACGCCACGAAGGCCATTTGTAGGCGCCTGGGATCACGACTCACGAGTGTCAATGTTTCAAATCCCAGTATCTCGCTTCGAGGTTTGAATCGAAAACAGGAGGAGAGTTAAATGACTGGGCTTTACAGCGTGTATCGCTGGTCCTCTTGAAATTAACGACACGGGAGATCTCCCAAAGGCAGGGGACAGTTCTTGCTTTGCGATCATGAGGTAAAATCGTGTAAGTTGACGTGGTGTTATACACGATTCACCACCTACTACTGGTTCAATGGGTGCAGTCTGCAGTGTTATCACTCCTGTTCTTACACAAGGCGCGTTTCGAACGGGCTGATTTGTACACAGGCGGTCGTACGGTTCGATCCCGGCTTGAACCAGCTTTTTTTTGATGCTTGGCTCTTGGCACACGGGTCATTGGCCCATTGGGGGTTCCTATGATGGACTGGGGAGAGTCTGTAATTTTCTCTTTTTTTGTTTCTCTAATCACGATGTCAGGACTAAAAAGACTCCAAACTCACCCTGTTTAGTTTTATGTTTACGAAATTTTTTTAAATAAACAGTAATACAGTTTTTAAAAACAGTTTATAGCCCCAAAGATAAACCTAAAACAGTCCCCTGATGGCTCTGTACTTTTTTAATAAACCAGCTTTCCCAAGGACACTACCAAAGCACCCTTTTGGTGCTGAAACCGGAACTACCGACGATATGAAACCAACCCTCTCCATTCGTGCCCGAGGAGGCCACATGGGGGCGGTGGACCGCATTGGACAGGAAGCCAGCTGCCCTCTTACGCTCAGTCATACAAGCGCTCCCCCTGCCTCGCTATACACGCTGTCGGTATGCGAGAGATGTCTTTACATTATGGGCTCCCGAGCTTGATCGAACGAACCATGAGGATACAGCACATGGATATCAGGCATATAGACGGGGTGCGTACTTAGATGCACAGATGCTATTGACCTGACCCCCCGAGGAGTTGTCGGAATGGAATCCCCATAAAGAGAAACACTTACCCGCCGGAACATCTGACATCTGAGTCCCATGCTGTGTGTGGCAATATGGCCGCGAGGAAGGGCTCTCTATGTGACGGTCCTGAGTGGCCTAAAATGCATCATTCAATCCCCTTCTTATTGCTCAACCGATAGGTTATCGCGAGGGGTGCATGGCTCGGCGCCATGCTCGTCTGTCTATGGTATGCAGGACTGCCCTCCGCCGACCGCGCGTCTTGACCACCCGTTTCGCAGAGCCTTAGCGAGCTACCAATCACCATCTCGTTGGGGTATCACGGTGCAACTGCAATGACTCTGATGATATAATATGACCAGCTGCTAGCGCCGGCCCGGTCTACTAGGCTCAATACTTACATCTACACCTAGTCAAAACTGTTTAGTTTACTGTGTTACATAAACAGTTTTATTACGGGATTCCATCCCGTTTTTTCGCTGCAAAATAAAACATAAACATAATACAAGATTTAAACAGTTTTATAAACAGCACTAAAGATAACTAAACAAGTGGAGCCCTTAATCACAATAGTCAGAACAAGCGAATGTATTCCTTACCCATGTCCAATTATTGGATGAGTGCTTTTGTAGGAGTCCTTTTGAGCCTGGATAGAATTTTGAATGTTATGTGTCGTGCTAGTCCCTATTTGGGCCCGCCCTGTGTCCTTTCACACCATGTGACATGATGTCATATTAACAGTATTTCCGACTACAAGCCATTGCTTTCCGCATTGGGACCATCTGTCTCTGGCTATTCTCTTCTAATGCCGATACCGCACCTGTCTCTTCTCGTACTTTTAGGTTTGAGGACAAAATGTTTTCATCTCAACTAGGATTGAATAAAATTCATGATTGGGATTTGATAGGCTTAATTGCAGTGAACTGTACAAACTTGAGGATATCAAAATTTATTCGGAACATTAACTCGCTATTGTTTTCTCCTTGCATACGATCGCACGGTATTTCGCGCCTTCTCATCCACACACTCAATTTAGGACACACGGACGCACGGATAGCTGTCTAAAACGCGACAAGAGCGCGACTGCCGCCCCGGACTGACCGGGCTGGCGCCGCAGTTCCGACCTGACCTCGTTTGGGTTCTCTACTTAGGCCTGACAACAGCCGTCGACGAGCCTTTTCTCCTTCTCTCTTTCATTGCCGGGTATTTCGTCTTGGCTGCACGTGTGAAAAGGGAGCCGCAGAACATAGGGGCATGGGAATTCGCACAGGTGAGCAAAGTCCGCGTTCTGAAAAAATACTGCTGACGCTTTAACAAGGCGGTGCCAGGCCTGTGTTTCCGCCTATACGTTGCCCAGAGAGACGCAGAGCTATTCGGACGTAGAAACCTTCCACACCCAAGTTTTGCGAGCAGCCAGCAACTACTTTGTGGAGTGTAACCTTGGCCTGCAGCGGGTACCTGAACTGGGATTGCTCTCCCCCCATTTTCCACGGGAGGCGGAATCAAGCCTTGAAGTGGTGCTCGATCACCGATAGATCGTTCCTCCCGCTTGCTGCGACTTACATCATGGCCACAGCCTCCCTTAACCCCGGGGGCCCGGTAGGACCCATCATACCTACTTTTGCTCCCCACTCCTCCCGTTTTCGACGTCTTCGACAGGTACGCCCACCTCCCGGTCAGCTCTACCGGGGTCCATCCTGTCCATATCTCACACCTCGACAGAGGATTCATTTACATTCACTTCACCCTGAGCTCTGGTACCTCGCTGACGACAATTCCCACCACCCACTCCCACATCCTCACCCACGCCAACGGACTCGCAGCCAGCGTCGTCCGGCACATCCACAGCCGACTCCTCTAGCGCAATCGGGACATCTGCACCTTCGTCTACCGCAGGTATGTCGTCGATGACTTCAGACTCGTCATCCGCAGGCTCGCAGCCGCTCTCCACATCGTCGCCCTCTCCCACGGGCATTCTACCCGTCAGCGCTGCCTCACACTCAAGCCACGCCGGGGCCATCGCAGGAGGTGTCGTCGGAGGACTGGTGTTTATTGTCCTCGCCTTGTGCGCACTGCTCTTTTGTCTGCGCAGCGAAGACGCAACAGGCAGAAGACCCAGAACGACGCGCTACCGTGGAGAGCAGCGGAGCCCTCGGTAGGAGGCGCGCGGAGGTCAGGATCTCAAGCTCTTCCGGGCTCGCAAGCGCCGCTGCAGGCGACCGCGCAAGCGGGTATGGCTTCGCGACGCAAATGCGCAACACAGCGTTCAACGACCCGAAGGCGATGTACGGCGACCTGCCGCGCCGCTCGTCCGCCACCGTCATCGGGCGCGGCGCACTCGCGCCCTCCGTCGGCTCCTCGCACACGCAGCAGTCGCACGACGACTTCTCGGACGACGAAGAAAAGACCTCGACGCTTCGCGCACCACGACTCCGGCTCCGCGCGCGGCAAGTCGCTCGACCTCGCCGCGAGCCGGTGCTCCCGCACCTCCCCATGGCGCCGCAGGCCACATACACGAGCGCGCGACCGCCCCGCGCGCGGCGCGCGCAGCCCGTCTCGCGCTCGCCCTCGGGCGCCAGAGTCACACTCGACCCGTTCACGACCCCCGCCGAGCGGCGCGCCTCGGGCATGCACCGCCGCCCCACGCAGCGCAAGGCGGTGCCAAGTACGACGCGGCCGAGTTCGCCGTGGCGCCGTCCGAAGTGGCGGGACTCGCAGGCGGCGGACGCGGCGCGGCCGCTCTCCGGCGCGTTTCGCTCGGCTCGCCAGCGCCTGCGCTCAACCACAAGACGAGCTACGGCGACATGCGGCCCGTGCACTACTGATTCCGGATCTGCCGCCGCAGCAGAAAGGAGTGAGGCGGACCGTGCGCGACGGTGCGCGGGCTGTCCGTGCTGTGTTCAAAACGCGGGATGCGGCGCTTCGCGATCTGTTGGTGCCCCTGGCATCTCGCACGCGTTGCTGATGCTGGGAGCGGCGAGCTCGAATCTGTGTGTATTGCTCTGCTTCGAATCTTTTCATCTGTTGTGCTTTTGGCGTATAGTAGGCCCTTTGTACTTCGCTCACGATCCTACGACGTGCCCACATGATCTCTTGTTACATGTTCTTCCCTTTCTTCGCTCCCCCACCCCTTCCGCTTCGCACGCTCTGAGACGCCCCCTTACCGTGTTCCGTTTCTGTATTGACGATTCTCTGAATCAATGAAGTACGTTAGTAGCTCGTAGCTAGTCTTATGTCTTTTCTAACACGCCGGCTTTGATGCCATGGACGCTTGCTGTATCGTTTGTACTGATAGATGATGACTTTCGTATGGTCCGCTTTCTTGTTCGATCGAGATGCTACTATGGCATCTGGTACTACAGTGCCAATCGGTACGCGGCGAATTCCTGAGCAGTTGGCAGAGCGTATTGGGTCTTCCTGACGATTTCGTAGGAAGCCGATTTGAGGGTAAACTCAGAGGCGTTTTCAATGTACAATCAAACCGTGCTAAATGTATGTACTACAAGTGTCTTTTCCATATCCACTATCATGGCTTGAGACGGGCAAACGGTACTCCAATCCCCGGCAGCACGCGATCCAGCACGGAAATAATGTCCCAACCCCTCGGAATCGCGTCCTCTCAGCCCAGGACGTCGCGCAAGCCTATACTCGTCACTTATCCCGAGTAGTCCAAGGTCGAGCAGAAGCTATCGTGTCAAGCACTAAGCTTACGTCATGCACCAACAAGTAAGGCACCGGGACGTACTTGTTTAAGACCCCTGCGAGAGAGCCTGTTCCAACTGTGGGTCGCCTTTGAAAAAGTATTCGGATGATCCTCCGTCCACTGTACAACACCCTCATCCGGGATCCGTTCTGATCGCTACAATGCCACCCCCCCCCCCAGGGATATATGCCAGTTTGTCGTGAACTAGATAGGAGTGCGCCAACCCAGATCGCGGCCACAGGACCGAAGGCTTGTACGGCTTCGGTGATGACTAGATAAGCCGTGTGTGGTGAAAGCGCAATAAGCGGGTGTTGTAAAGTTCCGCAGGTATATCTTCCAAGACATCATCGTACAGCTCATCCAAGGGCCGGTGTGCAAAGCAAGAGATATGCTGCGTCCTGGACCTCGTCTATCCAACCGTGCTGGGCAGCAATCAGGTAGACCGCGAGAGGAGATTGGTCCAGAAGCAACGGCCCGTCTGCTTGCGTAGTCAGATCATTTATAACACTCGTCCATTTCGTACTCAACCCGCTGCTTGCAGGAGCGCGAGGTATAGTGAGCCACCGTGTGTTGTTCTATATTTCCCATTGGGAAGAGGGATTGTAGTATTTGTAATAGGGCTCCCAGCACTCGACCTGTCATGCGTACGTTCTTCACCGGTAAGTTGGTGCCCGAACTTGGTGTTGGGTACCTCTCCCTCGCACGACGCGGTCGAGTAGAAGCGCTCGGGTACCGACGCTAGTCGCAGCAGGAGCGTGTGGTATAAGGCAAAGTCTTTTCCGTCAGACGAGCGCAGGATGACGTCGGCGTCTGCTGAGGCAAGAGTTGGGTTGATAGACCCTCCATAAGCGTGACCTGGGAATGTTAGACATGCTTTCCCACGAGTTTCCGAACCAAGATGGACATCCTTCCCGGAGGAAAATAGGGCCAGGGCTGTGATGGAACAAATATTGCCGGACGGGGTCGGTGCAAAAGTATATGAGTCGGAAGGTAGACACCAGCGGGAAGCCTGCCAATGTCGTCGGTGTAGACAAGGCTAGCCACAGTGGAGGCAAGTCCGACATAGACCTTCGCAGCCGTCGTGGGAAGCAAAAAAAAAAAAAGAGTTTGAATCCTAAGACGCATGATGTCAGTACGATGAAAGAGCTTTGAGGGCTTATAATACACCTTCCACGATTGAGCGGCGCGAAGTCGCGCTTCGTCTTCCCATGCAAACGGGATGCCACAGCAAACACCGCGAGCGGACCCGCAGTCGAGAGGAGGCCCTTGAGCCGCGCGCGACAGAGTGTGGTGCCCTCATCCCATCTGGTATTTCATCACAGCCTTTTGCAAGGCTCTCTAGACGGTTCCAGGTCTTGGACGATTGGATCATCGATGGGGTAACAGAGACGCAGGAGGTCGTCGAAAATCTGCCCGGTCTCTGATATCATGATTGGTGACGCATGGAGAGTCAGTACCGAGAGGTTGAGTTAGAGAGAACATGTCCCCCCCCAGCTTTGAAGAAGGGCGATGCGAGGCTTGAGGATGATCTTGTAAACGCCAAATTCCACGCCGTCGGAGGACCTAAATACAACGTCTGCACATCCCGGGGCGTCGACCCCGAAAGGTGGGCACGCTGGGACCCGGTACAGCTAGAACGCCGAGCCTACAGTATCCTCGGGGATGTTGAGTTGGTCGGCCCGGACATGGTGAAAGAACGTGGTGGGAGAATAAGACAGGATTTGTTAAAGCCATCCGCGATTATATGCGCCGTCAAGCGCCCCGTAAGTGTGCCACTCATTCACATCGGTTGGATCGATTCCCAGTTCTTTGTCCTAGATTTTTCACCTTGTCATCAGCAAACGCCTAAGATGTGAAAGGCATAATGACTCAGGAAATTCGGAGTTGTGAGGATCTTGTGACATGCCAGTGAGAGCTCAGTCGGGGAGGTGCCGCGACAATCTGGATCCGCAAAATGGCGGCAGACTGTACCATCAATATCAGTTATGGGTTGTCGGTGTGCAGCGGGTAACCTACAATGCAAGGCAAGACATTATCTGGCTCTTTGGCTTGAAATCGTTCAGCCAAATTCCATGAGTATAAATTTTCTTTTTATACTGAGGATCCGCTCATCGATCATTGCGGTTGCCTTAGATGAAAATGCTATGTTAATCCTAGACAACGTCAGAGGTCTCCGATATACTGCCAATATCTTAGATGACAACGCTCCCTATGCCTGTTGCTCATCTTGGGGAAGTTCGAGCACAAGCTGCGACAATAAGCGGTAAGCTCAAGTCGCGCAGTGACGCTGAAGCAACGAAAGTGGAACACACCTCGTTTCCAACTTGCGAGAGATCCTCTTCCAGAAGTCATCAGCTTGCACGAGCTCAAATAATTCGGTGTCTCGAGACATTGCTGCTTTGATGCAGCTCTATATCGTAGAGTTAGAATCAGATTTTTCTAGATGCGCACTCTCTCGCAGGGCCGGACTTCGATAGGTCATTTTGGGTCCGGTCTCTTGCTTCTTGATCATGTTACGTTCAACCAGGTGCGAGAGAGATAATAGCCGGCTTGCTATGGTATTTGGAAAACGCCTTCCATACATTACAGCCGGGAGCGTGTTTTTTTCGACGACGTCCGCCATGATGTAGTGCCCGCATGATGAAAACGTAATAGCGAGTAGTACGCCGCTGCGGATACATCTTCCATGATAGGATACGGTCGTACGACCTGACTTCCTAGGCCAGAAAGCCCTGCCTCGTGATATCATCGACAATTTACAAGGAAGATGTGATTGGGCCGCATCCTTTGCCTCCGTTCTCCAGCCGTAACTGTGCAGCGATGAGATAAACTGCAAGGGGGTGTTTATGCAATAAAACGGTGTTTGTCTGCTTGCGCAACTTTTCGTCGCAATGACGCTTGACAATCTTGTATTCGGACTGCGGCTTTCCAAGAGTGCCAAAAGCCGATGTGGTCCGTCTATTCTCCCATTGGGAAGAAGCAGGATGCAGAATGTCATAATAGGTCTTCGAGCACTTGGCTTGTCATGCGCATTTAGGCGAATGACTGGTAGATCGGTGTTCAATTCTTTGTCGTGTACCCCTTCCTCGCAAGACGGTTTCCGTCGCCAACAAGAAGGAAACTTCGGATACCGATGTCAACCGCAGCAGGAGGGTATGATAAGGAAAATCCCTTTCCGTCAGACGAGCGTAGAATGGACGTTGGCATCCGCGGGAGTGAGAGCCGGGTCGAACGAATGGGAACCCGATGGACATGATCCGCTAATTTCCGTCTATTGGCAACTGAGGATCCGGATAGAAGCGGGTCACCTTCAAACAAGGAAATATGGAGTGACTTGTGCGCATGAATGACCTTGACAGAAAATGAAATGAGTCGGAAGTAGACACTGGCGGGGGAGTCGTCCGATTTCGGGAGTGTAGAGGAGACCTAGCCGTGGTGGAGGCAAAGCTCGATGCATTACTTTAGGTGAAACGCGGTTCATTTTCTATAGCCAATAAGCAACGGAAAGACAAAAAACGCATTTCGAAACGTACCTTCCATGATTGAGCAGCACAACGCGCCTCATCTTCGAACTGCAAACGACACGCCGTGGCGAACACTTCAAGGGAGCTTGCAGACGATTACTAGACACTTCAGCCAAGAGCGACATATTTTCGTGCTCTGCGCCCATTTGATACTTCGTCACAGCTTTGATTAACCTCTCTAGACGACCCAGGTCCGCGATGACTGGATCATATATGGGATAACAGAGACGGAGCAAATCGTCAAAAGACCTCGCCCGTCTCTGATATCAATATCGGCGAGTCTCTAGGATCTACCTCGGGCGCTTGATTCAAGGAGAGAACATCGCACCCGGCGTGAAACGATGACAAAGGGGATATATTATATTATATCAAGCAAAAAGGTCTGCAAGACACGTCATGATTGGCTGTCAATTATACCGCCATGTGGCATTTTTTTAATCTCCATAATCGGCACACCGAGGTTGTAATCGACGTCACCCATATTGCCTCTATAAACTCAATAATGATGATAATCTCTGGAGGGACGCACAAGTTTTTGCGCAATTGTGTGAAGTCTCAATTGGGCCCCATATTCCGGTCACTCATAATCACAAAATATATCATAAGTTGCAAGATTATAGCATTAGAAACCACGCAGGTGAAGTACAAGTCGTTTGTATGTACTACACTAAGGAGCTACACTAAACAAGAAGGTCCCGACTGGCCAACTCTCGTGCCTCTACTGGGAAATTCACGTGACACCGTGTCACTCAGCTCTGACATGCGTTCAAAACAGCCTGTGTGTCCACGTCATCTAAAGAAACGTGCATCCGTGCTAGTGGTCGATGGCCAGTCGATGTGCGGCGCAAGCACGTCCTTCGTTGATCCAGTCAGCGGCTTCAGCCATATATCTGCGTATTGGTCCAATTAGTGTCCGTATCCGCTCATAACAGCGATCCAAGCCTATTCAGGCGTCACTATGCTGGTTGCTGTTGGTGTGTCCGCCGTCAGTAAGCACAGTGTATTGTCATCCTCGTCAGCCAGCCCCACATACCATTGTGACCAGCCCAGAACATCAACGCCGCCAACCAGCTCAGACCCTCGTCGGCCAGTTCAGACTCCCAGAGCACCTCTGCTGACCAGCTATTCAAGTACTTGTCCGCACAGGCATAGCAGCTTCGCAGCTCGGCCAGTTTTCCTTCGAGTGGATCGTCGTTGGCCCACCCAGCGTACCCTTGCCTGCGTCGCCCAGCAAATACACCACAGCGCCGAATTCGTCCTCGTTCAGGCAGCACAGTCTGTGTCGTCATTGGCCATTTTCGTCGCCACAAGCGTGTCCATCGTTAGACAGCACAGTCTTGTTTCTTGTTAGACAGCCATTATTTGTATGTCCTAGTCTCATCGGCAACGTTCATGTATAAGCCCTCGTTGACCATAGGCAGCAGTGTGACGCTTCGCTACGTAGGGGGTGCGCTTCTACAGATGCAAGTGATGACACCCGCCACCCGTAGTCCACACCCAGGTCTGAGGTCATACACCTGTAGTACTTGTGGTGGCCGTTCAAGTGTGCATTCTCCGTAAGTACAGAACACGACAGTAACGCAGTACAAGCAATCGCGAGAGCTTCGCGAAGACGTCAGCTGGTGGTAATGTTGATTGAATCCGCATGTCTCCTGAGCAGGCAGGATTGACCGTCGGAACATGTTATATGATAAGCGTGTATCGAACCTCTCCGAGCAAGCAGAACAGATGACGGCCCGTGATGAGTTTAGCTGCCCCTGCCCCCCCCCCTCCTCTCGTGCCCCCCCCCCCCCCCCCCCGCCCCCGTTTTAATTGGCGCATATCCTCGTAAGCAGAGGACTGCAGCCGGAGGGGTGGCCACGCAGACAGCAGGTCTGCAGACGAAGTACCATTTTTTTTGGTATAAGCGTCCTTGAAGTTCGGTGATCCCGGACATCCACCGGCGGGCGCCTTACGCTTTTAGGGCAGGACCTGATTTGGACCCTCAGCTCCTGCCTCGACCGTACGTCTACGGGTATGGATAGACCCCCGTGCGCATTGATGGATACACTACGTACTGGGGCACATCCCCGTGCCATTGAAAAAGATCATTCATCATCTCGTTTCTCCCCGCTCCCCGTTCTCTTCATACCCATCCTCCTGTAGGATGACTCATTCCACCCCGACCCTCTACCTCCTAGCTATACCCTAGCCCTCACGGTGGTACCGGCCCTAGGCGATGTTCCCCTTCCCCCTGTACTGTAAGCCCAAGAGTTCAACGTAATATGGTCCTTTTATCTTAGATGATGGATGATGAATATTTTTCAGCAATCATAATTCTTGAAACCACGGTTGTAGCCCCAATTGTACTAGCAGTCTGCCATTTAGTCCAGCATCCCCCTCTGAAAACTCATCGTCTCACAACCTACTTTGTAACTATTTCCCTGGCTTGCAAGACAATTTCCACATACGTCATAATAAACTTTTTCTACTTTGTAAGGGTTTCTACAAGTGCGGTCGTACATAACAATTGCGAGCAACGGGACATTACTAAGAAGCTTGGCAAAATGCCTCATAACCGTGCTACAGCCGCCTTGGAATCCACTACTATAATCCCTCTGTAATCCGTCCCACGCAGCGCTTTATAAAATCACTAGCAATCGGAATCTCAACCATAATCACGCGCAGACGGCACGTTAATTGAAATCATCGTCTTTGTCAAGAAGGGCGATGCATGAGAGGCTGCCCGAGGACAACTTCCTGTAGACATGGAAATTGATGCCCCACACCCTCACGTCGGAAGTCGTCTCGCAACACAACGTCCGCATCTGGATCATCGAAACGGAGCGTTTTGGCTGTGATACAGAGAGGTTTGTGCAGTCTCACAAACATTCTCTGGGGATGGTGGGCTGACTGGTAGACATGCTGATGAAGAATGGAGGTTTGAGGTTAAGTTCGCGACTCGCAGTTATACCCGTCGGTAAACGCCGAGTGTGCCATTCATCTACATCGGCTCGTCCCGCATTGCACAAATTTGAATCGATATCCTGTCCGTCGAACTCACGTCCGTGGCGCCTCCATGAGCGAAGGTTTTTGTAAATATAATGAGGATAGTAAGATGGTGCGCGCTCGACTAGTTGTAGAACTGGAAGAAATCGTTACAAGGCGCATCATTTTCCTCTCCGGCATGCTCGGCATTGACAGGCGCACCCGAGCACGGTGGCGCACTGTCAGAGCACTGGCTACTGGCGACTTTCCTGCTAAATTAAGTTGAGAATTTTTGACCAGCGCCATGCAGGTACACGGTGGCATGACCTACAGTCTACAGTCTACTACTATCCTACAATGTTTACCTGTTGCAGTAATCAGAAAAAGGCACTAGTGTGGGTACAAAAATGGAACTAATGACGATACTTAGATAAAATGACTATAAAACTTAGTGTGACTACAAACTTTATCACCATGCATAGGGAAAGTCGTCGAGAGGCGAAGCTAAGACTTCACAAAACGTGCTAGTAGTGCGACTTGGATGGACTCAACCGCTGCGAGAGCCGTCCCCGTGGCATTATTCCGCAATCATAATACTCGCATGCTCATGTCGAACTGAACTTGACGGACTCACTCCGCCTTGTATTTGGGCTAGCGTGGAAGCTTGACCTGGAGAGATTAATATTAACCCCTGCGCTATCAGACGATCGTCGTTTGTGACGCGTAACGGAAACGACCCACGTACACTATCGTGATAGCATCCTTAACCTCCTTCGTCCATCTTTTCGTGTCTCAAGACACAAGAGTCGCAACATATCGTACCGTGCGGTCGTTGTTGCCTAACTGGCTGTGGGGAGATAGCTGCATACGCACGACGCTCCAGCTCCTTCCCCTCGATAGGTAATTAAGCAACGTATGTGGGCCAGTCGAGTCTGGATAAACGAATAAACTGTCCCTCCAAATTTGACCCGGTCGCGTGGGTCGTGTGACTTTGAGCAGCAGTGCCTTGGTCATTAGCTGCCAACGCGTCATGATGATATCTGCAGTCAAGGGAGTGGTACGTCGAGGCTGGAACATCTTCGAGGATAGGGTCATAGATATATTCGATATGAGTCTGCTCTGTGAGAATGGCGCGCAGCCGGCAGCTGCAGCCTCTAGCTTTCCCGCACCGCTTTGCGCAGCAATGAGTACGCTGAGAGAGGTAGGAAGGCTCAAAGTGGATGATTTCCGCTGAACCTGTTTCTTGATAAGCGCGAGATGATTTGAGTCATTCCATACTCTCTCGCAACGCCAAGAGACCTTCCAGAGTCGAAAGGTGTTCTCGATGATGTCGCAGCCAACACATGGAAAGACAAGGCTGGTCAAGAGATGCGTTTCAGGACCTGGCTCAATGACATTGACTTGGATCGTAGGTTGGCTTGCCGTCCCCAAAATCCATCATGCTTCCGGTCCTGAATACGAGGAGGTTAGTGACCAGTGCTGATAATTGACAGTAGGAGTCTGTGGAAAGGGAAGTCGACGCCGTCGACGGAGCGCACTACAACGTCCCAGCATCGGTGACGTTGATCGGCCACTCAGAGGAGATCTCGCTCGAGCAGAGTGGAGCTATTGTGAGGCGACGGAGGATGCACGACGGTTCGTTGACATGAAGCTCGAGAGCCCAACGTATTATGGGGGGTAGGCGGCCGTACCTGAGGATGAGACGATGGTAGATTGCGGCGGGGAGATCAGCCATCTCGGGACATAGCATGCAGAGATGAGCGTAGATGAGAATTGACGGCATATTGGGGCCTTCGTTTGACTTTATAATGCTTCTTTTTTCGGAGACGGTAGTCTGGAGTTGTATAAACATTTCCACGCGGCGGCTGGAGAGGTGCGATTCCTCCTCTGCACCGAGGCGACATGCGGTCAAGAGCGAACGTCTGAAGAGGGTTCGCATCGACAAACTGGCGTAGCATGTGTCGAGTGAGATTACGAGCTTCATCCATCTGGTATTTATTTGCTCCACTTCGAATAACAGTTGTAATTGCGCGAGAGTTTTTGATAACTGGGTCGGCAACTGGGTAGCAGAGTCGCAGCAGGTCGTCCAAGGTCTCGCTCATTTCGCTGATACATATGGTATTCGCTGGTCTCGCGTCAGATTCGTCCTCTCGTTGCTTCAGGTTGAGCAAGAGCGAACATATCTGCGAAGAAAGGCGACGCAATGCTCAACGATGTTCGTGTGCACGCGAAAGTTCGACGTCGTGTACTGCAGTAACAATGACAATATCCGCTGAGCTAGTCATTGAATGGATCATTGGCAACACACCGTGCGAGGATGACTCTTTATCTACCGACGGAAACGAGCTCGAGATCATGCGTGGAATAAAGTGAGAGCTGTGTACAAAATGCCTGCACCAGCGGCTGTACGGTCCGCGGATTCCTAATACCTTGATAGATGATCCAATCAGGCGCATCACGGCTCATTGATGCGCACGCCTCTCCCTACACACAACGCCCACGCTAAGGCTTTCGTCATACCATGTGCCTTATCATGTAAGCCCCTCGCATAGATCGTTTTGTCCTAGTCTCTCTAGACATACTGATTGCTTGTGGTAAAAAAAAAAAACCATCCTGGTTAATTCCTCAACGCGGCCCGTATTCACGCAGAACACCCTCAACGGCGATGGCACAGGTGCCCGTCCTGCCGACAGACACGCCATCACGCTGCACCACCTCCACTTTACGAACGCGTTTGTACGCTGCCGTTCACCTACACACACGTCTATGTCATCTATCTTCTATACCGTACACTGGCCGCCAAACATATTCTCGCGGCTGGGGGCTGCCGCTAACGACATCCAGTGACCGCATTCGAAGTGCACTGCTAGGAGAAAGCAGGCTAGCTCGATAGCGCGGGGCGTTTTTTTTTGATGCACCTCTGCCACGACCACTAGAGAAACCTTTTAAGCCTTTTGACGAAGCTTGGAACGCAGAGTGAGACTTTCTTATGTCAGGTACGCCCTCGACTTGTGTGCATAACCTGTTTCGGTTATGGAATACCTAATGTCCACTATGGTTTGGCCAAGCAGTCATTCAAGAACTGTGACCACTGCAAGACGGGCGGATCAATATGTATGCGCTCTTTGCGGCACCAGGGCCCGTGTTGCAATACGTCCGTGTGAGTCTTGTCTCGTCGGTCTTTTGACCGCAGAATATAGCGGAAGGGAAGGCTCGCGTTGGAGGACGCTGGGTGTAATTGTTCTCATGTCTGCATGCTTCCGGGAGAAGCCTGGGTAGCAATAACTACGTCAATTGACATACCCAGGGACGGTTCTGCGACCTTTGATGGCACGTTTTCCTTTGAATCTTTCCTCTGCAAGTACCCTGACATGAAAGACATAGGTGCACGACAGACTTTACCTCTTGAGGCATCTACTTTTCTTCGCATTGCCCATTCTGATCCAATGGCTCCCAACCTCACCGATGCCGCCTCAAATTGCACCAATAATCATTGACACTATTGCCGCAACGTCTGTCCTGAAGAGACGTGTTCAGTTCCTCAAATATCTTCCGCCCACTATCAGGAGGGATGAGAAGCTACGCGAAGCGTCCGACAATGCGTGGAGTAAACAGAAGCAATTAGGGGGCTGGATAAGAGAGGATAGAGGTGTTTGGAACGTCGCGAGTCAGTACGTCCCAGGGGGCAAAAAAGGAAGACACTAGCATGAAAGAGACCGAGGCAACGTTTAAGGCAGAGAACGCGGGATACTATGGCCGAGTTGATGCAGAGCATACATCCACCACCAGGTTACCAGTAGTCCGCGTGTTGGTGTTCAGATATTCATGTTCTTCCTCGAGAAAGCTCGATTCACGCAAGACTAAGACCCTTCAAGCCTATACTATTCAAATATGATATATATGACACACGTACGGCTTCAACCCAGTGGTCCACCCGCCAGGTGTAGGTCGCACAAGTCCTATCCTCGCGGTGTTGACCAGCTGTCTCGCCTGCAATGCCTGTAGTCTCTTCGACCTCACAAATACCAGACCCACCGCAACGAGCGCAATGCCCAAATTGCACGCGACGAATTCGTAAAAGTCTCCTCTTTCCTTCGCGACAATGCGACCACACGACTCCCATGCGGGTATCTCGCCGCGATGGGAGTCAGCCTGCAGTGAGTGTGATGGCGGGTTCGAGTCGTATGGCGAGTGTGACGGACGGCCTTGGGAAGACGACGAGTGAGGTTGCGATCCAGACGAAGTCTCGGGGAAAGCAGTGCATAAGTCCGCCTGATTGTTGCCGAATGGTTGGCAGAAAGGCTGGTGTAGCTGTAAAAATCGCGATGAGCTTTCTTTGGACGTGACGAGAAAATGCACACACGTACCGCGCTTTCAGGGCATGGTTCACATGTGCCGAAACGGTTACACAGACTAGTTGTGAGGCATTGTGAGAGGGCGCGCCGTTTTTGGGCACTCGCAAGCTGTATTAAAGACACTAAGTGGTACAGTAAGCTGAGGATTGCATTAAGAGTGTTGTACATGTCATGATAATTTACTACCCACACTGTAATCGTCCATGGTTGCATCGTTGGTATGGTAGAGAAGGTATGCAAGTTACTACACGTCCTTGCGGAAGTTGTTATGCTATGGAAGCAAATACATTCGAGGTGATGGTGGAGGTATGAGACCTCACTCAGGACTGTCTTGCTGCTCGTCATAAGATCCGAGACTGACTCTGGTAAGAATGCACGTAGAGGCGCCCGGCTGTGCTTATTGCCAGTAATCAAGTGGTCAGTACAATACTTACCAGTCAATCGTTGTCAGAACGAAGTGATTGACCGTGAGAAGCTTAAGTAATGTCGCGTGTGATTATGTAACGCTCGCGACGCTCTTCTGCCAATCTACGCACTTGCTTCCGCCAGTCATCAGCCTGTTTCTTCCTGGGCGGGTCATCCCGCTATTTCTCTGCTATGGCACTCCGACATTGCGGCGGGCTCTCAGCGGCTCGGTTTCCTCACTCGGTCCCTTTGTTGACGGGTAGGTCCATTTTGCATCCGCTCCCGCGCCTCGTGTAACGCCACGCACCGTTCGAGTTTTGTCGACCGTGTATCATTTACAAATTGTGAGCCTGTGCCCAAATATTCAATATGATAACGCTGTTGCTTCCCGCTACGGCTCAACCAGCGGATAACTCCGATCGAACACCGTACCGGTGAACTAGACAGCGGAAGCTAACTAAAACCCAAAGCTTCCGCGATGCTGCACTGCGTTGCTGGCGGAAAATCCCAATTCGAAGAGAGTGGGTCCTCGTATGCAACCTATTCGCCTTCCGTCGTCTGAAACCTATATAAACCCCAATGTACCCCCCGGAGCGACTCAGCACAACCACTCTCAGACTTACATTCACAGCACTTATTCTTCTTGCGGCTTGCGTCATAATGTTTCCTTCATCGCACATCCTGGTTGCGATCGCTCTTGTTTCACTCGCTGGACTGCAGGACGGTCTCTATGGCGTCTCCGCGTTCACCTTCCCCGTCAGGGCATTGAGCTCTGACGCTGCCTCGTCTACAAGCACCGCCTCAACCAGAACCCGTGAGCCCATAACATAAAATTATCATGCCTACTCGAATTTAATGATTCACCAGGGACTTGGGGCAGAAACGGAGCTTCTGCCGCTTGTAGTCATCGCTATCAATCGTACTGCACGTACACGCGATCGGGCACCCGTACTCGCAGTAGATCTGCCACGGCCACTGGCTCCGGCTCATCTACGAGCAGCACTTCATCTTTCTTCAGTCCGATTACCTCGAGCGTCGTTTCGACCAGTACCCTCACGTCCACCACGCTCATCGACCCTTCATCTGTCGCTTCGGCGACCTCTCTCACCTCGGTCTCCTCCGCCACTTCGAGCTTCAGCTCCTCAGCAAGCCCCAGTGTCGCCACCGCCTCCACCTCGGATACATCCGTGTTTACCAGCTCTCTGAGCACTTCCACGCTTGACAGCTCTACTTCCTCCGCCCTCCCTATTATCGCGACCACCGATTCGTCGATGTCTGCGAACAACACCTAATCACTACAAGCACTAGCTCCATCGCTGCCGATACTACGGTCCCCACGAGCTCGGACACCCAGGTGTTGAGCTTTAGCACCCTGAGTCCCAGCGCCAGCACCACCGATAGTTCAACTCCCTCGAGTGCTTCATCGTCTAGCACCGCCACTTCATCCTCCGCTTTCGCTTCTGCATCCCCTGCGGCTTGCAAGAACAGCTGCCCAATTGACAAGAACGGCGATTCGGGCACCCTTATCAATCACTACGATGCCTACCAGTGCGCCTATCCCAATGGTGCTTGCACGTACCGAGATGATGTATGTCACCGCTTTCCGTGCGCCGCAGCACAAGTCCTAACTCCTTATCACAGAACGGCGAATTACTCAACCCTGGCCAGAGCAATTGCGCACGCGTTCGCACCATGCAGCGACCCAACACACTGCGTCTGCCCAAAGGACATGAACAGTGACGACGGCGCCCTGATCAATCAGTATAGTTATCACCAGTGCGCATACCCCAACGGTGCCTGCTCTTATGCGGTAGGTAGCACCAATCAACCTCATCGAAAAATACTGATACTCTCTTCCCAGGGCAACAATTTGGAAAACACCGGCCAGACAAACTGCCCGGCAACCTACGACTGCTAAATAGCAAAACAGTCACGCCCCAGGGCAATCTCGGTATCTCAACCGTGTAGATCTCATTCTGCTGGGACATATGGAAATTATCGGCCACACCGCGGGACAAAGCAATAGACTTGTTTTGATTATAACTTCGTCGTCCATAACTATATCTCTCAGCAAAAGGTAAGCACAACGTCGAGGCAAGTAGAGAAAATTGCGTAGACGAAACCACAGCGACCTGTTTGACTGCGGGTTGCCTGTTACCACGTCCGATGCAGACTCCCTCCGCGACTGGAAACAAACTTCAGACCGCAGTGAGTGCAAGTGGGCGCCGCGGCCGTTGGCCACACTATCTAGTGAATATCATCTCACTCCATGAACATGCGAGTTTATTCTGAATTCCCTCATGGGACAGACTGCACGTTCTTCTGTCGCCATGGCGCATTGGAACTGAATCTTCGGCAGGCCGCCTACCACTAGGGCTTGTGGGATGTTCATCGTCGTCGTTTTGCTTGATAGACCTCAAGTTCGCAGTCAGGGGATGCTCACCTCCGCTTCATTGCGCTCATTCACATGTACGTCATCCGGGTTTGTCATGTGCACGTGCTAGCAGCGAGATAGTATGGTTGAATATTATCGTTCATGAGGACATTAGTATAAACGTATGGTCAGGTGTAGCCGTTCAAAAAGCGAGTAGACATAAGGCTGGGTGTAAGTACCCCCTCAGCTCAGCTTCAGCATGATACTCATACCCTAGGCGTCGGTATGTGTCGAGGTACTACAGGCAAGCGACCCGAATATTCATAGAACGTTTGACAGTAGTATCGCGAGGCGTCGCGCTCGAAGTTCTCAACAGTGGAGCGCTCTGACTTGTCGTGTAGGGCAATGGCGTCGAAATGGGGCGGATGCTTCGGCCACCGTAACATCACCTGCCTGAGTCCCTCGAGACCAGCGATACGCTGGCGCCATTCTCGCGCGAACAGTCCACGTTCGGAGCTTTGTGGGACGTTTTGGTACGAAACATTGCTGATCTGCGTAAACCTTTGCGATGCAGGAACGTCGTGCGAGGTCGTCTGCTTCCAAGTCGTGCGCTGGCGGTGGAACCTGATCCTTATCGAGCTCGTACAGCTCGCTCGGAAGGCCGCTTCGGCGAGCTCCCATCCGACTCCTCGTAGCGCGTGATCGAGTTCCTCAGTCCGAGGCTCTTGCGTCATGGATTCCAGAGTGATGATCGTGCCCTTCCAGGACACCGACTCGAGCATGGGGGTTCGCCACGTTTTACTTCAGGACCTCCGAAAGTCTGGCTGAAAAAGGCACACATCGCCTCTCTCTGTGCCACACGTCTAAGATTGCGGTCGAACGGCGCGCCGCTCTTGCGCGGGGGTTTTCGACGCGGCGGAGTCGGGAATCTGGCGGTCTTCGCCCTCGCCCTCGGTTTGTTCGGGAAAACGCTGCAAGTACATGCGCCATAAGGGCGGACGCGGCGGGGGATACCTCGACACCTTTGTGAGCTGGTTGAACAGGGCGTAGCGAAGCACGTAACCAGTTACAGAGATAGATGTAACGCCGCACGCCGGAGGATGGACTCAACAGCATTTCCACCTCGGGCAACCAGAAGCCTTTGCGCTCGCTCTCATCAGGCGCCGTGCGGGAAATATCGATGCGTGTGAGTGCATTTTGCCATGCGGGTACTCGCGACGTCAACAGAGGATGGACCAGCTCCTTGAGGCGGTCAAAACCACGAGGTGTTCCTAAAACGTGAATGAGTTCAATTACTTCAGATTCAAACAATAGTCCTCACCCTTCACACTAGACCTAGCACTTTGTATCCGCTGCTTGAACGTGGTTGGCGTTTCCTCAAGATTATGGTCCTCTGGGAGGGGTACATGCTCGATATCTAGAACAGCGTGGGAGTAGTTCCATATCGCCTCGATGTGATCAACACCGGCAAGAGGACGAGATTTTACAACACCAATAGTGGTCTGCTGGAATAGGACAAGGCTTGCTGAAAGATATTGGCGTGGAAGGCATCATGCTACTCGGGATGGTGTCGCGTTGCAGAAGGAACCAGGTGGGGATCCCAGCGGCAAAGAGCGTCATAGCTAAATTCTTATCCACGACAAAACCTCCCATTACACCACTCCCATCCAAACCTGGGTGTAGCGGTAGGGGGTTCGTTGGACCCCGCCCTGCGACTGCACTTGAGATGGTTTCCCATTGTAGCCAGGACCATAACTCTAAGTAGCAGCGCGCTGCATGTGTCCCCAGAGACGTACACACTCTCGCAAGGAGCTCGGTGCGTCGAAGCCCGCAAGCGCAAGCTTCAGCCTCGTCATTAAATGACCCACCGCGTGGACTTTGGAGTTATTCTTGTCGACATCCCTGGGTGTACTTCCGTGGATAGTGTTGAGAGCCTTTACAAGACGCTGGCCCTTGTCCTTGAGACTACTACAAGATATTTGGCCTTCCTTGACGATTGTATCGACAATTCGGCAGAGCGAAGAAAGGGCTTGACTGTTGAGTTTGCCGTAGTACCCATCAAGGACATCTTCTTCCATGGGTTCAAAGTTGTGCTTGCCCGGAGTATCCCATAGAAGGGACAAGGGGTGGTGGGACGCAGGTTGCCTTGGTATCAACACCAAGTGGACCCTCTTGCGGGACACAAGTTGGGGAGCAACTAGAGGGTCCAGATGCCCGAACCGACCATCGCTCCTCATAACGATGTCGGTACGACCCAAAACAGGCTCCGGTACCCAATCAATGTTGAGAGCCCTTACAAGCCATTTCCCGTCTGGCGTGTGCACATCGGCGTGCCCACTGATCCAACTAGTAGCATTCTCAGAGAAAAGATGTACGGAAGTAGAGGGTAATCCAAAGGCATCCAAAGTTAAGCAAGCTGTGCTTGACGCATGGGTTTGCATGGCCGTATGCTTGGTCGACGACGTTGTGGCCGATAATGCACCAGGAAGGAGGTCTTCCTGGGCACCGCCGGCTGGTTGAGAGTCGCCAGAAGCTGGCGAGGGCGAGGCCCGGTGACAAGGGGTACGAGAACGCCGTGTACGGGACGCAGAACGGGAGTAGGAAGAGTTCCTACGGTAGCGGGGGTACGAGCGATGGTCGACTGAGCGATCGGGAGACAAGTCTCGAGTAGGTGAGCGCGACCGCGACCGACCGCGGTGGCGGCGGCGCGACGAACGGACGGCGTCAGAGGTCCTCCGATAGGGAGAGGGCGAGCGACTTCGTCTACTGTATGTCCTTCTGCGAGGAGAGACTGAGCGACGCGAGGGGTGTGACTGGGAAGCCGCAGCGCGCTGGTGAGGCGAGCGCGAACGACGGGAATAATATGACCGCGATGGCGGCGGAGAGTCGCGCCGACGCGGTGAGCGGTCGTGAGCGGTGCGTGACGAGCTGGACTGCCCTAAGGGAAGCGAGCGAGTAGGTGAGCGTGAACGGCGAGTGCGATATGCGCCAGGAGAGGCTCTGCGATCAGACAGCCTTCGGTTAGGTGACATGGGGTGGATCAACGGTTGGCCAAGCGTCGCCTGAGTGTATTCCTCGCTGAGTATTGGTTTTAACCGTGAAACAGGCAGAGTCTTCTGCAGGTGGCTCTACTTAAGAAGTAATGTATAGTGACGGAGGGAGCTTGGAAGTTGGATAATTGCAACGTTATTATGATACGTTGATCTCCAAGTGTTTGCGCAAATCGTGCTAGTTAGAACGAAGCAATCATAAGTGTAGCATCTGAGAGGAAAATAAATGAAGATTACTGTTGACTTACGACTCGAATTGCAGTATGTGAGCAATGGTTGTGACTCGCGAACTTGAAAGTTGAAAAGAGCGAAGGGACCCTCGGACAAGTTAGGCACGTGACGGGTAAACTGGATGAGCGCCCGGTGTGTGGCAGGCGCGCAATTGCCGTTAGTAACGCCGAGAGCGAGTTCGCGAAATGATAGCGAGCTACGCCTCCAGCATTGCTTTACACTCTCACATCAACTTAGACCACTAGCGAAACCATGTCACGACGTGTTGTTATCGAGGAAGAATTTGACGATGAGACGGACGCTTCCGTTGCCCAACCGGCCTCTACCGAACACGGGCACACGGGGTGCTATTCTCGAGGCGTTGACGGACGACGAGGGGGTACTCTGAAGTCAGGCCCCGCGACACCGTCATACACGCAATTCAATCGGGAAACTGCAAGTGGCTTTGCACCCTCCCCCTGGGCCGACCCAGAGCGTGCCAAAAGACGGAGCTTATTTGAAGTACGCCACCGGAATCTTTTCGAGCATGACGCAACAGTCTAAGTGAAGCCCCAGGTGGACGTGCATCTACCCCCATCTATATCGACGCCCAACGCGCATATGGAAACTGGTGAGAGCGACGTGTTTGCGAGACAGAAGAAGGCCGTTTGGTGGCCTCTCATAGGGACATTGCAGACGCTGCAAGTCGGCTTGGACTTGGTGATACTGCACGAGGGCCAAAAGTCGCATCCCTACCAGAGACTGGGAAAACCCAGGTCCGAGTGCGCGTGCAGTGGTAAGAAGGATGGACGGCTGATGACCACCCGAGTATCAGACCAGATAGCGTTCCTCCCTCCGCACGTCCGCCCAGCTCATGACGCTAGGACTGAAAGCGTATCACCGTACCCTTGCAGAGAAAAACAGCTGTTGGAGTTGATTTCGATGCAGATACAAATGCAGAAGACCGGACAACACACCCCGACCGCAGCACTACATTACCACAGCCGTCCAACTTACTCAGAAGAGCCCGGCCCCATCCCATCGCCCGCCAAGGGAAAACAGCCTCCGTGCATTCCAACGACCGCTGGGAGAGGTGACAACAGAGCGGCTGAAACACTCGGCTGTCTCCCGCTGCTAGCTACAAACCGCAGTCAACTGTCAGGAAGCGCCAGCTCCCCCGTACCCACTCCCAGACCCACCTGCCGCCCCACCCGCCTCTTCTGCAAATCGAGTCTCTCCCCATATTGCACCGGCTTCTCGTGTCGGGGCCTGCTTATCGGACTACCGTGAAGGGCGGGGATGGCACGACGCCAGAATTCCTACGGGTGCGCCTGGTTGGAAGTGGGGGAAGATACGAAACGTACGGTTGTGCGTTTACGAGGATGAAAGAGCAATCTAACAGTCTGGATTCTAAATGTAATCGTGTATACGTGTATACGAAGACTTTGATCTCAGGGCTTCGCACTATTACCGGCGAATTTATGTACCCAAGAGTTCATACTGAAGCCACAAAGTTTCCCGGCACTACACACCCACCATACTCGAGTGGGTAAAGGTGCTCGAGCTGCCGAGTGACCTGAGATAACGGCTAGCCAGAGCTCTATTTCTGAACTGTCATCATATAAGCGGCAAGGGCACGAGATCCGCTATCACGAACTAATGTGGAGCACCGTGCATACCTATATACACGAGGTAAAAGACATTCCTTTCCAAAACTGGTATGCATAAGACGAAACACTGACTGACAAAAACGAGAGAAAACCGTGACTTGCTCCCATAAGAGGGCTACTCCAAGTTCTCTATCGCATTGAACTGCGATCGCACTCGTGCCTCGCGTTTGGGGATCGACATCAGGGGCATCCGCGAACATTAACGTCCTTCGTGAACGTGACAGAGCCTGCGCTCGATGCCCTGGGTGATCTTGCAGAGCCCCTGGTGCGCGAAGGCCTAACCGCGAAATCCTCCGGTTGACCGAATACAGGTACGCGATGGCCTTCATGGCTCGTCTGCACGAACGAGCAGTGCCAACGTACTGCAGTTACCCCAATTTGGTGTCTGCGTGTACATACGCTGCGAGCTCGTTCTTCCTCCTCTGCTCTTTCTTCTTCTCTTCCTTCACTTTGGCCGCGGGCTTGTTATTCCCCCTCGGCGAACGCGCCCACAGGGCACTCCACTCGCGCCGTACGTGCCCGACGTGGTTTTTTGCAGTGCCTGCAGCTCGAGCAAACAGGGCGTCTGAGAGGCTCTTCTGTGCGACGAGCCTCTTCAATTTCGCGCCACGGACGAAGAAGATCCGGGTCGGTGGCGCCAGGGCCGGGACGGCTGCCTTGCTGCTCATATTCGTGCAGAAGATGGTCTTGGATTTCCTTGCCGGCGGCGAGAAGTTCGTCGAGTACGAAAACCCCAAAGTTGAGAAGAACGCTGCAGGGCGAAGGGTGCATTCTCGGGGCCACCAAGGCAAGCTGGTTTAGTAACACGTCCAAATCGTTGTTTCGTCTGCCTGAAGCCGGTCCGCCTTTCACAATGAGGCCCGTCTTACGCGAGTCCAGCACAGTTGTAAACCTGCAAGGGTATGAGACGTTGTAGATGTATCACGCAAAGAGAGACACTTACATGTACGCGAGCCGCAGTGTTTCCGGGTGCGTTGTATCCGTTATTTTATAGATAGAGTTTTTCATGATACGCTGAATACTTGCCCGACTTTCGTCTCACGTGAGTCCGATGAGTAGATGCTCCCGAAGCTTGAGATCTGCTTCCGGAGTCCTGAGTTTTCCAGTTCCTCCATTACGGACGCGACCGTGGCAACCTCATCCAGAGGTTTGAAGTAGTGTCGAGGAAGTTTCGAGGCTCGAAACTAATCGGAGGCGGGCGGAACGCTTGTACAATATCTTGGTTGAAAATGCACACGGCAACGTCTACACAAGGTTGAATGTCAATCCACCAAGAAGACCTAGAAAACAACATACCACCGTCAACGTCTGTTTCAAATGAAAAGAGTTCAGTGATAGTGACAAAACGGAACGAGGATATTCGCACCTCCTCCAGCTAGCAAACTCGCCAATGAACGTGGTCCCTTGGTGGGGAGCACGATGACATCGATATAGTCGGCCAGCTCCGGCTTGCAAACAGCCTTGACCTACGCAGAGAAAATCATTGTCATGCCTGGATTTATGCTAGCTATGACAGGTAAACGCACCTTTTGCACGTCAGAGGGCATCTCGAGCAGGGTTGTGCGGTAGATCTAGAGAGTCGCACGTAAGACCAGCTAGCTAAAATTGAAGAAATGCGACATACCAAGACGTCGCCGGTCACGGATTTGGGATTCAGGTGTAAACACCTCATCTTTCAGATCTTGCGACGACTTGAAGTGTATCTCGTTTTTCTTCCAGGATCCAAAACGGATCTAAAGAAAAATGATCAGTACTGAAAAGTAACAAGTAATGAGTCCCACGTACCTGGCACTATGAACGCTTCCGCTGATTCGACGGCACAATAATGTGATACTCCTTGATGTAGCTCTTCATCTATCCTGCTTGACTAGGGATCTTGAGGTTGTCGTACAATGTGTGTAAAAGTCTTTGCAGAGGAGTGCACCCTGGCCTGTATCCTCTCGAGGATAACCCGCTCCGCGGGAATGGACGGCAGGTGGATCAGCGACCTTGTCTTTCTATGACGGGTTCCTCTTCGTCATCATCGTGGCCAATCCGCTCGTCATTCGGGTTCCGTGGAGGCTGTCGTCAAAGTCGTTCCTCCGTCATCAGAGACATCTTCATTCCGGCGACGCGTGAGGCCAAGCGCGCGCTGGATGCCAGCAGCAGAGCGCCGCAGCCTCCACTGAAACGAGACCGCGGACGCCTTGTTGACGGCATGCCAGAGTAGCGGGCATCGCACTCGCACCACGCCACTGCGTGAGCGCCTCGACCCCTCCTTCGTGAGACCCTCCTTCATGAGGTCGACGAGAATCTGCGTCGGGACGCCGTTGTACTGCAGGTTGACGATCGTTAGACGCGAGAGACGTGCGGGGACGGTAGATTTGGATGGCATGACGAGATCGAAAATGAGGTGCGCGCGGTGGAGGCGCGAGAGCGAGGCGGGACCGAACTCGGCGGGGTCGACGAGGTTTATCTTCATTTGTGACGACCGAATCCAGATCTTGGGTTCGGGTTCGGCTTGTGGATCCCGGTCGTAAGGATGCAGCATCCAGACGCCCTTCGAGCCCAGAACACGACCCTGTACGGCGGTGGTGGTGTGCCGAAATTCTGCCATTTGCCAATGCGCATAAGCGCGGCGCCGTTTCATGTACCCGCATCCGTCTGTGAAAATCTTCTCGGTTGGGACCTTTCCCATTCCAGAGTGGGGTGCATCTATGCAAAGTCAGTACACGGGGACCCAAGAGCAAGTTTAGAGACTTGACAAACAGAGGTCATCAATTTTGAAGAAATTTGTTGGATTTTTCGGGGGGCTGAACTCTAGGTAAACTGGGACCGAGTATCGACATGGCAAGGTCGGCTCGCGCCGCGTACTTGCTAAGACTCTGCGATGAATAGATAAGAGTAAGTATTTGTCGGAGAGAGGTGCAGCAGTACAAACCTGACGGCTGTTGAGTGTCTCATGGGTTGTACCAGTCGACCAAGGCCTTCAAGGAACATCGGTGCTGGTCGCCTTCAGACTCTCTGGCGTTTCGCTCGTAGTTCTCGTTAGTTTCCACAAGATACACCTTCTCGTCCTTGACCGAAAAGGCTTCAAAGACTCGGCCGCAGAGAACAAACTTTTGCGACAAGAACTCCTTCAAGTCGCTCATCGTGCCCTGATTGTACTTGGAATTATCGGCAGTTTCACCTGGAGGACTCGACGGGATCCCAGGTAGCGACCAAGGCGGTGAGATCTGCCGACCTTCTGCATGGCGGACAGTCGGAGTGTGTATTCATCGCCGACTTGTCGAGACGAGCGATCTGCTGGATGCGTCCGCCGTACCAATTGTTCTCGCCCTCCCAGTTGCCAGAAGGCCGAGTCCGCGAGTGGACATTCTCGATGATCGCCTTTTGCTCTCGCGGTCGAGCTCCGCCCTGTAAAAAAAAAAGGTCACATGCATGGCTCGTGATGCCTCAGGCTAAGAGTACTCACCAAATCTCAGGTTTCTGTGTCCCAAGGCTCCGCGTCTTGTGAGCTACAGTACAGATTCTTTGTGCGGAACTTGGGGACCACCGTCGCTCGCGGATACGGTTGATATTGTCTCTGGCTAACCTCGTCCCACGCCCAAAAAACCCGCGTTGACGCCGCCGCGAGCGATCTCATACTGCACGCCCCAAGGAACATTCAGACCGTTCGAGATGTCTTTGGGCTAGCTTGTCGTGCGCAATGATTACAATTCCCTTGGGAGCCGCTGCGCTGGAAGGACTGGAAGCGGGACTTGCGTGGCACGTTAGCTGAAATGAGTTCGCCGAGCAGCACTTGTCAGAAGACTCACAGGTCCGGTTCACCCATTGATTTGCTACGTGGTAAAGGAGGTGTGGCCATCGGCTCAGAGACCACTGTCGGCATTGTGGATGAGCGCGACAGATTGGAACTTGTCGCTCGTGGGGGTGTGTACGTGTTTCTCGCTGGGGATGGGGAAGGTGGCTGTCTGGTAAATTATTAGTCCTGCGACTAATGCACTCCCCGGTGCGGAGATACTCACGAGCCAGATATAATAGTTTGCTCGCTGCGCATATGTTACAGTTCATTGTAGAAAATAATGAGACATCGTATTGATGACTCACAGATAGCTTCGGTACGCCCCGCCTTTCGGGAGTAAGGTTCTCCGCTGTAACACTTGGATTGGGTTGAGAATGAGAATGAGTGACAGGAGTCCTAGGCTCATCCCTGAGAGTATGTGACGATGTCGAGGGAGCATACTGGCTTGCAGATCTGCCCACAGGCGCCTTGGCTCCGGAGTCCGTTTTCATCTTTTCGAACTGGGTGGTAAGATTTTTGACAACAGCTTCCTCCTCATTATCGGTGTCTCCACCGTTCACGGCATCTCTAATGGTCTCTGCATGATTGCTCGGTCAGACATCCTAGCTTGATGTACCCACCTCTGGTATTGGCTGAACCGCATCGTGCTCAGGATGTAGTTGGTACATGTGGTGAGATGGCATGCTCACCTGTTTGAGATCCAGAACTACTCTCCCACTCTGACCAATCAGGGCTGGGGTGAGGATCGACCTGGAGAAGGTTCACCTGAGAAACTACGACCAGGTCGGTTGAGAAATATGAATCATACTTACAGCTTTGCCCTTTCCTTTTCCAGCTGATAGCGGACTATCGTTAGAATGACCGCACCAAATTGGGCTTGTGACTCACCTGCGGAGGCGGTGGGCGTGTCTGGTTCCGGCATAACGTTGACACGAGGTTCGCCGTTATGGCGAGCATTTGTCTGCACTGCGCGCGGAGATACAAGTCAATACATGGATCAACAACCAGGCATGTGTGCACAAGGCGTACCTCCATCACCCTCTCTTCGTCTGTCTGATACTGCTTGTACCATTCTCGTCTTCAACATCGAAAAACTCGTCGTCAGACTGGTCTGCAGCCGAGTCTCGAGAGTTAAACATCGTGCGTGGGTCGCGCGCGCCAGCCGGGGATTTGGAGTAATGAAAGCTGGGTTCAACGGTCTTTGTACTTCGCTCGTGGTGGGTAGAAATACCCCTGCGGCCCGATCGATCCTGGCCCTTCTATCGACGCTGCATCGTCCAAGAACGAGAGGAAGAGAGAGCAGCGACAGAGCTGCGGGACCTCAAGATGGAACCTTGCCGGCGGCGCCAAAGTCTTCGAATGTGTATCGTTCTGGCATGTCGAGACCAGACTAAGGTCATGATGGACACACCATAGCAGCTGATACAGACACTTGTCGAACAGCATTCATTTCGCAGGACAGATGTTAAGCAGGGTGGTGGTCATGGCGCGCTGAAGGCTGTGGTGGACTGGACCGGACGACCTCGCGGCGGCCGCATATTTCCCAAAGAGGAACCATGATGCGCGTTGCGGCTCGCGAGAAAACGCGCTCGAGCCATTTCGTCGAACACGACCACCCGCTGCGCTTACAACTGAAGTGCTTCTTCTTCTACATCCGCGACGATTGCGCCCCAAAATCTGCGGATTTTCTTGTGATTTCGCTTCTAATGCACCCGTGGCTTCTTTGGAGCTCATCTGCGGATGCCGCGGCGCGGACACAAACAGCAGTCATGGCAAAGTGGGTCGCAAAGCGATGCGGTCTGTTCCCTCAAAAGTGTAGTCAGGGATGTTAAGGACCTGTCGCGCTCTGAATAACCACCTAAAACCCCGCGACCGCCCTGTGTGGGATCCCGGTGCGATACATCATACTATTTCAGTGATCACGGTGCGTCTCTAGGCCCTTCAAGTAGAGCATCCCTGACACCTTTCAGACTCAAAGTGTCATTGAAACGAGGATGATCAAGACTCTACCTCAGGAACTGGTGGATTTTATCATCACCCGATCCTTTCGAGACGACATGCCTTCACTCAAACACTGCTCAACGACGTGCCGTGCATTCTTACAGGCCGCCTCGCGGCATATTCTTCATACTATCGCCTTCAGTCGCCGACTCAAGGTCTCTCCTAACACGAAACTCGTCGAATTTAGGCAAGCACTTCTTACGACCCCCCTCGACTTCGTGCCAACGTTCGGGAAATCCGGATAGCGCCCACACTTTTCGCACGAAGATCCCATGACGCGAAGCCGAGCGTGCCAGGACTGCGTTGTGGGACCTCTCTCTACTCGGGCATACTCTCGTGCTGTTGGATCGTCTCTCCGCAGTGCGCCTCGAGTACTGTCACCTTGGATCGGCGCAAGATGGCAGACTTTCTTCCCCGTTGCCACACAAAGAGTTGGCTGAAGTCGTCCTCGGGACCCTACGCACCCCACCCAGCGAGCCTTGCCTAGGCCTAGGAGACGTGCTGTCGCTCTTCTCCCACACGCACGTCACCAGGCTAGAAGTGCTCGGCCAATGGTGCGGCACTTCTACAACGCGCAGCATCAAGATCCCCGGCTGCGCGTGTCGTGCCTGGTCTTTCATGAACGGGATGTACGATTCGAAGCAACACCTCCTTGTCTCGACACGCTGCGCAGGCCCGCCTCGATCCGCAGTCGATAACGTCCTTACATGTATCGCTCTCTTCGACGGCCTCGCTCACTTGCCTCAATGCGCTGATCGACTCCATTGGTTCTAATCTGCAAACTATCCGGCTGGATCTCCTCGGCATACCCGTCTGGGACATGGGTACACACACTGCTTATTTCTTTTGCACTCCATAGCTCACTCCATGACCGGTAGACCCCCCAGCGAATGCGCTGTCGTCCCTACGAGCCTGCACAAAGCTGCGAAATATCCATCTAAGTCTTGTGATTTGCACGCAAGCACACCTTCCGCTGAGCCTCGCGATTCTCACGCTGCTACGCCACATCGTCTCTGGTGCCTCAGAGACTCTCCGCTCGCTCAACATCGCTGTGCACAAGTGTTGGCGATGTACGGCATCTTGCGTGGAAAGCGACTGTATCCCGTGTGTTGGACATTCGCGAGATTGAATGTGCGGGGTTGGACTCTGTTGTATGGGACGTCGAGCGAGATTGGGAACTTCAGTGTCCGGCGAACTATACCCGGCTGCGGGATGTGTTTGGACACTCTAGAACGATCAGAACGGTTTTCGGGAATTCTCTTAAATGCGTCCGTGGTATTTTTTTTGCTTTTGAACTTCTGGCCCGTCCTTGATATTGAGACACATGTTGAACTCCCATTTTCCCTACATATTATCCATGTCGCGAACGTGTTACTCAGTCAAACTCATGCAGACCCTCCTATTCTTCTTTGTCCTGGAAGAGAGAACGACACTGGAAACACCTTGCAAGATGGACGCCAGCGCGCTTCAAACGCAACGGGTCCGTGGCAAACACCGTGACGAGGCTTGTGATCGTGAACCCTATCCTCAACCTCCTCGCCGGTCACCATCGCTCAGAACGCTTAGGATCGGGACACTCACCTCAACCTTTGTTGCACGAGTAACCGGCACATCGAACATCCGCACAAAATGACGCAGCGAAGCTGCGCGCACTGTTGTTCCGACCACGAGCAATGTGGCGGGAGCGCCTCGCGAAATAGCCCAATCCCCTTTCAACATCGATACCGCCGACGTCGTCTTTCGTACTGCCGACGGAGTAGACTTTTATGTGCTAACTACAAAATCGTGCTCAGCCTAAGGGCATCGCCTTTCTTCGCTGATATGTTCTCACTCAAGCCACCTCATTCGGACGACTCCTCCACCCTAGAACCTATCGTCATACCAGAGACTAGCGAGACGTTCGATTCTCTCCTGCGCATCTGTTACCCCCCGTGCAGAACCCTATTTTCAAGGACCTCATGCCATTAGCACATGTGCTAGAGGCGGCTGTGAAGTATCAGATCGATGTTGCAATTGAAATCACGCGTAGGGTCGCGAAGGGCAAAATTTTGCCTCGAAGGAACCGTTCAGCGTTTTTGCGATAGCTTGTCGACTCGGATTAGAGGAGGATGCGCAATGGGGACCGCTGATATCTTCAAGAATTTAGAGGGCATTTCATCACTCCGTCGCAAGCTGGGAATTGACAGTCTTGACATCCAGTTTAACAGCGGGCCAATACTACAGGCTCCTGCAGCACTGCAAGCGGGAGTTTTTAGAACCCGAAAATGACATTCCTCCGGCGTTACAATCCCCACGCGCCCGACACTGACGTGCTCATTGACATGTCAGACGGTGAAGCCTTTTCTGACACCACGAGTCTCTCCTTTGATGACGCCAACATCATCCTACGTTCAATCGAAGGCGAAGATTTCCCAGCTCACACCCTATTGCTACGCCTCGCGTCCGCAGATGCCTTGCTTGCATTACCCAGCTCCGATAATGACTCGGACTCTAAGGAGGGCCCAAGCTCGCTATCTGTCATTCGAGTTGGGTGTGGCAAGTCAGACCTTGAGGGACTTTCTGAGCGTGTGCCTCCCATCTGACCACTTTGAAACCAACGACGCCGCAGGCAATGGAATCTCTCCCAGTTTGCCATCCACCACTATCCATTCCTGTCGTTTATCAAGGCATGTCGCAGGGAAGCGACACGCCTGGCTCCATCCAATCCTCTCGCGATCTACTTTCTGGCAGCTCACAAACGGGTGGAAGGAGGAAGCGTTGGATGCAGCTCGCCGAGTCCTAGCGGGACAGGAAGATATCTCTCAGGCGTACCATCCCTTGATGGAGGACGTTTCGTGCGCCATATATCGTTCGCTCCTGCGGTACCACGATGAAGGCATGAGGGCACTGTTCGACGTCGGGATTGGTCCAAATCGCCAGCCTCAGCGGTTACAGAAGGAATTACAGGCCGACATTGAACAAGCTTTAGAGACGGTAATTACCGAGTACTATGCAGAGCTGTCTTGCGCTTATGTATCGATAGGTGCAGCTTGAAATCCCTGTCTCTGAATGAACCGTTCCGCAAATACTTGAGAAAGCTTTCTTGATATGAATAGTAATTCCCGCAGTGCACGAGCTTTGGAGCTTCGAACTTCGAGAGTCAGGATTCATATTCAAGTCTAAATCTGCACGCTAGTCTTGATCATTAATTTTTCAGATACGACTGAACGGGACAAGAGATTTTTTCGTAGTTTGGTTGTGTGATTCATGATATTTTTTACCACAGTAAATCATCTGCGTCCGACAGACTTATGTCTTCATGAGTTCGAAAGTCGAAACAGAGTACTTAGTGCCAGGGCGAGTGAATTAATCGCGGCGTTCGAGCTGTTTGTCTCACGGCTCTTCGAGAGCTCAAACTATTGTTTTCTGACACAATCTCTTATTCATAGGGCCATGTGGCTTGCATATCCTAACAGAGCCGTGACACGCAGTGAACTCGTGGCGACACCGTTACGGAGGTCTAGTACTATCGGTAACTCAGCTTGTGCTCAGAGTCCTTTTTCCCTCTCTACCCCGAGCACAAGCACGCAGGCCAACGAGAAGCAGCAAACCTACGTTTCCACAAGATGTCGAGTAACACTAGTGGCAGTTGTACAAAGCAACTTGCACAGCATCCCTTTGACGACTGCACCGCAGATACCTTGTTCAGAACGGCTGACGGCGTAGACTTTCATGTTTATAGGCTAGTGCTGAGCCTCGCATCTCCATTCTTTGCAGACATGTTTTTCTCTCAAGAATCACGGCCGATATCAAGACTCTCAAAGTGCGCCCACGAACCTATCGTCGTATCAGAGAGTAGCAGCACTATCGACACTCTTCTCCGTTTTTGCTATCCCTTACCACCCCCAGAAGTTGCAAACCTGTCGCATCTAGAGCTCGTACTGGGGGTCGCCGCCATAAAGTACCAAGTTGTCAAGGTGGTCATCATCGGTCGTGCGTCCCTGATCAACGCAATTCCCAAGTATCCCTCGAGAGTCTTCGCTATCGCCTGCCAATCTACAACTAGAGGAGATTGCCCGTGCAGCAGCATTGGGTATACAACGCGTTCCGAGACTACTACTCCAAATTGCCAGTGTGAAGTAGCGAAGCGTGTTGCCGTGGAATACCTACCCGCCTACATGGGAGATATGTCGGCTGGTGTACTGTACCGCCTATTGCAGTACCGCCGGACCGGCGTCGTCCCGAAGCATTTCCTTCAGGCCAGCGGTTCCCGTCGCCACTGAGGACAAGTACCAGTATGAGTGCGACAAAATTGGGACCCGGCTTGATATTCGTCCAGAAGATGCCGACATCGTCCTTCGATCGCTGGATGGCATTGACTTCCATTTCCACCGATTCCTACTCCGTTTGGCATCCGCTATCCAGATCCTCGAGTCCCCTGAGGCTGACTACAGGCTGTACGAGCACGTCAAGCGAGGGCACATTACCTATTTTCCGAGTAGCACTCACCAGTGATGTCTTGCGAGACTTGCTGAGGACCATCCATCCTTCCGCGCGGTACGAGCTGGACAATCCCTTCCGCCTTTGGCGGCTTGCGCAAGTCGCCGTGAAGTTCAATATGACGCTGCTCGTGGAGACGTTGCGGCAACAGGCGGGCAAGGATTTCGCAAAAAAAAAAAAGCGACCTTTAGCCGTTTGTCTCCTTGCGACACAGATCGGATGGCGGGAGGGGAGGCGAAGGTTGCAGCGCGCGCATCTTGGCGGAACGACACTCGATCAATGAATACGAGCCGATCCTCGAGGAAGTTTCCCGCTTGCGTCTATCATTCATTGTTAGCGTATCATTCAAACTTGCATCAAGGCTGTGGAGGATGCTATCAAAGGGTATGCTCCGGGAGCTACCAAGTGGAAGGAAATATGGGAGAAAGGAACTAACTTCCAGTCAGTGCCCCTGCTCCTGCTAAGCATTGAGAGGGAGTTGAGTCGTCGAAGCCCCGAGGAAAGCGACTCCCGCTTCCTTGTCGGATGTACTTCTCGCGCTACTAGGAAGCTCACTGAGATTGTGTCAAAAAAATTAGAAGAGGTGCGCGTGTCTCGAGCGACGATCGGTTGAAGATCAATATTAGTAGCTCAACGTTACTGTAGATTCATTTCTCAGACTTTACGGAAAAAGTATACTGCCCGGAAGGTGCATCGTCAACGACGGGATCGGTTATTATGGAAAGCGCTGCTATTACTGAGATGTGAGCTGTAATTTGTACCAAAAGCTGTTTGGGTGAGTCGTCTAGAGGTAGTTTTGTCCAGACGACTGGCAGTAAGAGTAGATAAATGCTCGAGTCTGTTTGATTGCCGACGACCGACGAAAACACTGTGTCAAGAATGAGTACTGTATGTTTTGATGAAAAGCATTAAGAGCATCGTGCTAATCACTTACCATGAGAAATGACACCGATAAAATGATTGGTGAGCGACGCTGGAGGTCAAGCTTTCAAGGAGTCGCGACGACAAATTCGCCAACGCGGATAATGCCGGCGGCCACCAAGTGCTGTCAGCCACGTGAGCGTGTGATTGTATCTCATCAGGCGGATCTGGAATACCGTGCTTACTGGGGGATTGACCCGATAACACAGTACGCAATACAATCTGTAATTACCACCACTACCACCCAGGGATGGCCGACCCTCCACCTAAGAAAGTCGGGTCGCTGCGCGACCGCATCGCGCATTTGAGAAACAAATCCTCGTCGACGACGCCGGCGTCGCCGCCTGGACATGCACCCCGCCCCAAAGCCCGCGGGACATGTCTCTTGGAAGCCACGCCCCGCGTCACCCACGGGAACGCCCGATGCCGTGCTGCGATGGCGACGAGAGCCAGCCGCGAGAGGAAAGTTGGTGCGGGCCATGTCTGCGGCCGATGACTAAGGCAAGCATCGGTGCTGGCGACGGAGTCTCAGGGAGCGCATGGCGGCGCTGCAGGGTCGCGGCGGATTACGGTGATGCTGCGCCGCCCGTTGCGCCGCCCAAGCCTGCGACCGAGAAGCCTAAGTGGAAGCCCCGCCGAAAGTCATGTCGCCGCCTCCTGATGAGGACGAGGCGAAGGTAGTGACTGAAGAGCATGCGGAATCAGAGAATCAGCGAAACTACGTCGTATACACGAGGGTCGAGCAGAAGAAGGGTGACGAAGGAGGAGGGCGACGGCGACGCGCAGAGGCTCAGGAGCCCGACGCGGAGGAAGAGGAGCGACAGCGTCGAGCAGCGATTGCTGCGCGAATGGCGCGCTTGGGAGGCGCTAGGGGGGCATGAGCCCGCCCCCCATCTTTGGCAAGAAACCCGATGTGCCGCCAAGAATGACGTCGGGGTACCTCATGTCGAGGAGTCCAAGCCCGAAGAGGAGGAGATTCAAGCGTGAGACGCCTCTGTCCCCACCAGGTATGTCGTTGAACTTCACGTTCATGCAACGAGCTCACTCAAACGTGTTATAGTAGCTGAAGAAGCACAGGACGCCTCTGCTTCACCAGCGATCTCTGCCGATGTCCGCTCTCCAGGCTCAACGTCAGAGCAAGGTGCGTGTTACAGCACATCGCAATCTACTTATTTCTCACACAACCGCACAGAATACTTTGCCCAGAAGAAAACACGTCTTCTAGACGTCGCCTCCTCCTCTCCGCAGACTCGGCCGCGACATCGCAACCCCGTTCGCCCGCGATGCCGTGCCCGCAGCACCTCGCCGCGACAGAGGCCCACCACGCCGTAAAGCCCCTAAATCACCCTCACCCGCGCCTGCTACGCCTGTCATCGACGACGGTGCTGTCGTTGCAGAGAGCCCTGCCGGTCGACGGGCACGATAGGATGCCGCAGTTGACTTCGGACGACGTTTTTCTAAAGAGCTGCAGAACGACGTGCAGAAGAGCAAAGTGGATGAAGCAGAACTTGTTTTTTGTTCTCCTGCGACGGAGCCTCCTGAGACTATCCACACTCCTCATGTGGCGAGACAGCTGCTCCGCATTCCGCAGAAGCCTGCGGAAGAAGAAGAGCATGTACAAACCTCAGCATTGAAGAGGACCCCTGTGCAAGCCGTCACCCAAGACAACCTTGATGAAACTCGCCCTCGACAACGAGAAGGAACATGTCCAGAGCGGAGCCCGCTGACCGGCACGAGGCGAGTGCCGAGTCACTATCCACACCCGAACCAGTCATGTAGCAGCTCCTGAGCCAGAACCTAAGCATGCGGAAGAGGAAGACGAGGACGAGGACGCTCGACGAAAGCGCATCGCGGGATCGGCTCAGGCAGCAGGGTGGGTTTAAACCCGTTCAGCGCGCCGCCACCCAGCCCGTGCGCAGGCCCTCGGAGCATGAACACGAAGCACCGATCAGGAAGGCGAGCGAAGATGTTGTGAGGGAGGAAGGTCGCAGTGACGGGAAGAGCCTCAAGCAGCAGAGCATGAGGGGGTTGCGGTCGCGGACAGTGCGCCAAAGGAGGGTGTAGATCCAGCGAAGCCCCGCCTGCGTCCTCTGCATCCGAACAAGACGTACCCACAAGACGTGACAGTCAGACGTCCAGCACACCGGTGGACGAAGTGTTTTGGGGAGGAAACTCTGGATGGTAAATAGAATTTATTTGGGGCTGTACTAGCAAATAGTAGGATTGATGGAAATCTTTGTAGGTGCGCGCAATGTATACGATGACAATACCGTTGACGAGGTCGATCAAGAGGCGCGCCTGGCGGATGTACATGCCGAGGGTGCAGACTACGTAGATGCGCCCGAAGAGAGCGAGCCGGTACCAAATCCGTTTCACATACGATGATTCCGTGCCGGTGCTCGATGGGCCTGAATCTGAGCCTGGCCACGGACATTTTGTAGCGGGTATGCGGTCTCCATCTCCGTCAGACGAAGAAGTGTATGATGAGGCCGAGGAGTTCCAGCCTCCGCCGCCTCCTAGGAGGATCTCCGTCCCGCCGCCCCCTCGTGTTGAGCCCCCAACGCCTCGAGCCACAGGTGAAGGAGAAGTCTACGGCGAGTCTGGAGAGATGTGCTGCCGCCCACCTCCTAGAAGGGCTTCCGTCCCGCCCACTGCACGCGCAGTTCCGCCACCGCCGCCTATCGTGTCCTCCCTCTCTTCAGGCCGAAAGATGAGGAGGAAGTCTACGATGAGCCCGAAGAGGCGCCTCCACCGCCTCCACGACGGACATCTCTTCCACCAAACTGAAACATGCGGTGCCGCCGCCGCCGCCCCGTGTGCCTCCACCACCTCAGGTCGTAGACGAGGAAGAGGTGTACGACGAATCTGAAGAGGCCCCGCCACCACCTCCTCGACGGGTGTCCGTCCCACCAACCCTGCGCGCACAGTCCCACCCCCGCCCCCTCCAGCGGTTCCATCAGATGATCGTAGAAGAGGATGAGGACGAAGCCCCTCCGCCCTTGCCGAAACGCACAGGCCTCTATTGCGCGCCCCCCCCCCCAGTCCTCACTTATGACGAGCCTGAAGAGGAGGCAGACGTTCCACCTCCGCCGCCTCAACGTATCTCCGTCCCTCCACCACGCGCCGTCCCCCCACCACCACCTGTCGCATCGTATGCCGACGATACGACCGAGCACGATGACCACCCAGAGCACATAACGTCACCCCCGACATCTCCACGTGTCCATCCCACTCACAGAGCCGGCCCTCCGCCTTTGCCTCCAGCTCCTGCGCTATCACACGAGGTCGTAATGATGCACAGGCTCCCCAAGTACAGGACGAACCCAGTGCAGAGCCGGAGCAGGCGCCGACCAGAAGAAGACGAAGAAGAAGAAGAAACCGCACGGCGTGCACGCATCGCAGAACGCCTGCGCCGCAGCAGGGCGGGTTCAACCCGTTCGGTGCGCCGCGCCCGCCGCCTGTGCGCAAATCGACGCGCCCAACCGATGCCGACGCCGAGGTGGCTACTCCGCCGCCACGCCGAGAGAGCGTAGAGCTTCCGAGGTCGCCGGCTCCCCCCTGTACGTCGAGAGAGTGTGGAGTCGCCGAGGTCGCCGCCCCGCCTGTGCGGCGAGCCGAGAAAGCGTGGATTTCCCGAGGTCGCCGCCGCCCCCGGTGCGCAGATCGACAAAGACCCACCGTTCAACTAGCGAGGCACCCGAGCGGCGGGGAACAAGCGAAGATGTGACACGGGCTCCGTTGTTGCCACCGGTGCAGCCGGTGGTGGCAGATGAGGCTGAAGATGATGAGGGGAGTCAATATTCCGAGGAGGCAGCTCCTCGGGCAAGCGAAGAGGAAGTGGCCGCCTCCGCCGCCCCCTCGCCGTGAAATCGCCTGCGACCCCGCGTACTGAGCACGCTGCCTCACCGCCGTCGTTAAAGCTTCCTAAGCGGGATGATCAAGAGGTGTTGGATGAGGAAGATGGTGGTACAGTGATCTCGTTCATAGCGCGTTGCTGTGGTGCTGAATCGGCTCATAGACCCCATCGATCCATCATTCTATAAACTGCAAAGATCCCGTCGTCTGCTACTATTCCAGCACACCCCCACGCGGAGGAACCGGAACAACTTCAAGAGGAAGAGCAGCCTGAGCCACCAGTTGACCAGGAGCAAACAGGAGACCGTTGAGGACGAAGACAGCCACCCGGAAAAATCACGTACCCTCGCCGAACGCATCATGGCCAAGCTCGGCAGCCATTCGCTTTCGGTGCACCTCCTCCCATTGCGCGCCCGCCCCCACCAGCCCCGGCCCCCGCTCGTGACGCAGAGCCAGAGTCTGAAGCGACACCGAATAAGAAATGAACCCCGAGCACGTGGGCGAGGACAGATAGAGCAGCAAGTGGGCCTCCTGTGCAGGACCGAGGAGGAGGGGACGAGTTTGCGCGGAACAACGCAAGCGCAATTGCGGCATAGCCTCGCGAAGCATGGGCGGTATGGCGCTTTGGGGGATGTTCCCCACGCGCCGCAGCACCGCCCACTGCACCGACACGAAGTCCCTAGTCGGCCTCGTGTTTCGCGAATGAGCGGCAGATCGAGGAGGAGGAAACAATGCGCATCCCGCCGTGGCCCACACCAGACAGTTTGTCGAGACCGCGCCTTACGGCACCTCGCGTGGCAACATCCTCCACCACACCCAACGCGACGGTCTGCACCGGACAGATTCGGATGCTGAATCAGAAAGGGTAACCATCAATGTTGAGGCGAATGTGAAGGAGCCGGCAAATGGCAGGGATGGGGTATCCGCCCCGGAGGAGGGAGAGCAGCGAGGTAGGAAGAAGCGCCCCACCGGCCTGGTCCGGCCGGCACACATCGTGCCCCCCGCGAACACCCGACGCTTTCTTCCCCCACGGCCACTTCTCGCCGTCCATGCAATAGGCACCACCCCGTTTTCCCCGGGACTCTGCTCCGTCCGCTCATCCGATCCCAGACGTGCCCCCCGGCCCAAGCTACTGTCGCCCTACGGCTACTTATATCAGCGGGACTTTGTCCAATGGTGCGATTTTTTTATTAAGCCAGCGCCAGACGAACAGTGAGGAAATCCACCCCGCCCGCCCCCTATCCCCGCACCACTGCATAAAAAGCTTGAAATGAAAACGAACCAACCTGGAAATCGCAGCGCGCGCCGCTCCCGCCACATCCTCCCCCCCGCCCCCTGCTGATGCGTCCATCCCAGTGCATCGGGAAAGCCGACACGCTCGACTTCGGTGGTGAGACAGACCTGTCGCTGTCCTGGCCAATGGTCAGGACCGCAGGACTCGACACAGTATCCCATGCGCAGCAATCGCATCCGTCAGGCCCATCGAACCCGGCGCCGCCTCCCGTCCCCACCAAGCTGACTGCGGACGACCTAGTCGCACACTGGGGGGGGGCCGCGTCGGTGTGCAGATCCACGAGGGTCGCGATGACGCTGTTCGATTCGCTCGAAAGCGTGGCTCTCATTGGTGACGGCACGTTTGTGGGCTTTCGTCACGGGCTGTGCTGGACGAGGTGCCGGACAGCCGCGAAGCGCACTGTGCCGCCGTACGGAATCGTTTGGCTACCTCATCTACAGGCAAGTTGGCGCCCCCGCTGTGCAAGTCCGTGCGAGCGATATCCTCCCTGGCGATGTGATCACGCTTCACGACGCGAAGCTCAAAGGGCACAACATAGGTTTGCAGATCTACCATCAGAATGTGGGTGAGTGGGCGAGCCTGTGTGTGCGATCATTGGCGATTTCGAGACGAAGAAGTCCAAGGTCAAGGTGTTCCAGGCGAATCAGCATGTCGTGGCAGCAGAGGGCGTTCGTTATTCGATGCTTCGAATAAAAGCTTATCGGTCTCTCAGAGCGTGGAATCTGTGAAGCTCATCGGTTGGAAGATCTGAAGAGTGGAACCGTCGAGGTCAGTGGCCTGTTTTGTCTACAATCACACCGGCTAACGCGTACACTGCAGATCTATCGTGTCCTCGAGGGATAAATATAAGGAAGCTGCTACTTGCTCCCACGTGTATCATAACTTTCATTAAAGTACGGCCCTGCAGACCATTGAGGACCTGACCTTGTACAATAGAAGAACATGCGGTACTCTGGAGATGCCCGTATTGGGTGTTAGAAATTTGTCCCGGTCGTTCAAATTGCCTACCCGCGAATGTTACTGTACCTATTTGCATCTAGATGGCTGGTTGACCAACGATCTCACTTCACGCGGCCCAGGCCTGGGGTTCTTCCTGATTAATGTCTAGGCGCGACGTTGTCAAGAGCCGCTTCCCTCACGACGACACGTCAGTTCCGTGGAATGCCTCACAGCAACTCAGCAAGAGATGGAGTAACATGTAAAAATGTTTAATATGCACAAGAGAGACAGAGTGCAAGCCTGGCTGGACATCTCTGCAATTTCTGCCTGTGTGTTTGCCTTGGACGTAACTTATGTGCAAGGTACGGACCATAAATACCCGCTCCAAGAATTCTAGTGTAACAAAATGGACAGGAGAGAAATGGTTCTGAAGCGGACTCACATTGCTGTTAAGAAAACCATCAATATAGAGCTCACAACGACGAGTGGATGAAAACTTCCTCACACCGCGAAATCCACGTATAAGTCGACCCTGAGCCAGGTTGTGTGGAAAAAGAATCCGGTTTTGCCACTCGGCCTATATCGTTTAATGGTTTTTGCGACCCAGCTCGGGCTCGTGCCAGCCCCATATGAAAATGAAGGCGTGCAGACGCTTATGAGTACCTCTAGATCACAGTGAGAATTCTCCTCTTACTCATATCGTCAAACATTCGGCTCCACTCAACGTCAGAATATGGGTATCTAAAGACAGTCCGCGGCCTACTCCGCGATGATCAATGGTAGGTGGGAAAAGTCCTTGAAACACTCCACGCAGTACTCCCCCGATCTCGAGCGACGCTCCGGTGGAAAACAAACATGTTCAGTCTTCGCGCCTGTACCTCCTCAGGGGAGCAGAGCCCAGGAGGGCCCCAGTGTGGGTTACCAGAAAATGATGGTCTGGCACATGTCCCGTGTTGTCGTTTGCGTACCCAGCACATCTTTTGCCAATGTGCGAGCCTCCCCAGTCCGAAACGGGGCGAGGCGAGCATCAGGCCGCCGGGCGGGGCAGTCCGGGCAGGGCGTTGAGGACGAGTGGTAGCGTGTCAGTGCGACCAGGCAAGGTGGGAGCGCCGGCGGATTCTCCTGCGAAAAATTAGGTTCTTTGGTTCGAATTCCGAGGACGTTGACGAGGTAGTTGTAGCCCGCGAGTGCGTCTACGAGTGGAGTAGGAACGGGTTCTGAGGTGTGAGCGGGGGGACCTTGGCAGAGCCGGTAGTCGATCAAAAATGCGCGGGATAAGTCCTGAGCGACTTTCAGCCATTCGCTGCAAGTGTATCCACCAGGATTACTTGGTGAGGCATCGCACATCTGTGTGGAGGACTTTTTTGTCAGGTTTTTCTAGTACGGTACGTCTGTCTCGTACGCAAGACTTCACGATATAACCCCCACCTATCTGGATTTGAGTACGTTGTCGGATCACAACAAGTGCTGAGGCTCACCTGTGCATTAATACACAATTTTCTCTCCTTGGCCAGCTGGTCTACTTCCAGCATCTTGCTCCTCGGTCCTAGACTGCATACATCCGCGGACGCGGACGCATTCGACCCCGTTGACTGTCGCGCGAACTCTTTGATCCTCTCCGACGACCAGGTCAGGTGTTGGGGTCGACCCATACCCAGTCAGCGAGCCCTGTTTTGCCTGGATTGAGAGGGCGGTGTCGGGAACAGCTTCACAGCAAAAACATAATGTCCACGGTGTCCCTGAGAATGCGGGGGGATATCAACGAACGGCTGTGAAGGTCCATGACTGTCGCTGACGACTGTTTTGTGCGTGAAGAGAAAGGTTGAGAGGAGTATCCAAGCTGGTAGCTTACCAAGAATGGCAAAGCCTCGATAGAGGAGGTAAAGCGCTCGTTCAGAGGTTGGGCGTGTAGACTGAGAGTGGACATCGTGAAGTTACGTGGAAGGCCTCGGGCGAGGGTCATGAAGCCTCCCTACTAGACAGACTTTACATATATATCTAACGTATGACCGTCAGATAGTTTTTCCCAGAATCGCAGATGTCATGGAAAACCCGGTGAAAACATGATACCGGCCATTGTATGTGTTTCAGACAACCACCGACCCCGAGGAATATGGCATGATGCCCGACCGTGGATGTCATCCTTTGCTCGCGCATGTTCTCGTTGAATAAGACAGAAGCTAGTCTTCGCTTGTCTAGTATGACCCGTCTACCACGAAACTTGACTGGAGAGAGTGAGTTTGAGTGTAGCACTACCACAAATCAGGTAGATTATAGAAGGAGAACACACCTAAGGAGTTGGCTCACTTTGAGTTGGCTCAAGCCGTCCGACGGTCGAGGCGCCAACATACCGCGCAGTGTCGACTACTCCGAACTGGCCAGACCCGAACTCACCGACTGAGGCTATTCATCTGTATCTGAATACTGCTCACTCGCACCCACAATTTGGAGAACAGCGTTTCAGCTTGCGATACATTATAAGGCGCTGCTTTACGAAGAGATGCCCACAGGCTGATTAATAGAGAGCTATATGCTAACTCGTGGAGACCCGGAATCTGTCCATTCACACTGCTCGACATGATGCCCACAACCCTGCTCGACATACTTGTTCTGAAGACATGCCCTATCCCAGCTCTTCCCCTGCCACCACACGTACACCGCCGACTTCATAGCGACTCAATAAGACGGTAGAGAAGCACCGCGAGTAACCAAGCGCAGACTTGGCAGGCTGGTCATCCAACCACGAGCTTGATCTGAGCAGGCAAGTAGTAGAGGACGTCAGCCCCACCATGTGCGAAACTCAGCTTGTATGGCGTCCAGCTCACCCTTGTTGGCGCGTTTCACAAATACTTTACGGAACTTCTCGAGGAAAACTCGAAAGGTCGGCGCCGATCGCGGACAGCGCACAGCGTACAAATCATGCTTGCATGGCTCTTGGAGCACCGTGTCTTCGAAGTCGCGGAGGGTATGCAGAGTAGTAGGACCACGAGAGACATGCCGCGTGAGGTCCCGGATAATCAAGACGGCGCACGCAATGAGAGACCTTGACCTTTTTCTCCTCCAGCAACAATCACAGAAGTCTCGAGGAATGGAGCCATGGGCACATAAGAGACCGGTGTAGGATTTTTCGAGCTCACTGGCGGGGCACCACGGGAGTTCGATCTTCCTGACGAAGCCTGAGATCGTACGTGTTTGCCAGCAAATGACACCGGCCAGATCCGCTGCGTCCACGATGAAGGCGCGACGATTGTTTGAAAGCCCAAAGTGAGTTTTGTTCCCGAGTTTTTCCTCACGTTCATTTGAGCCAGTTGGAATAGAGAGAGGTCCAAGGAAACAAAGGCGGCTGCCCGGGACCAAAGAGGGGAACGTCCAGTTTTGTCGCTGAGAGTCATAGTCGACGTAACCGATTGGGTCGTCCTTAGCCAGCTCGGCCCGTACCAGTCATTTAGTTCCTTCTCCAAAACGTCGGGGGTTGCACCTGAACATCCCGAAAGATGCAGAACACGCGTCTTCATTGTGGCTTCGTCTTTCATAGTGGCTTCATCGGTGTAGTCTGGGTTCGACACAGACTTGACCACAGAGATAGCGAAGAGCGATGTCGAGATCTGAGCTGAAGCGTCGAACGGCAGGATAATGTGACCATGGAGAGTTTCGAGGCCATCGGCTGGGCAAAAGTTGGTCGGGTGGACAGATCTGAGCAGCAGATATAAGGTTCCACCAGAATCTCGGAGACATCCTGGATCCATGACAAGGCGATCCCGAAAAAGCAGACCACCCTCCTCGGACCGGAGGTATGCATCAGGGGGCTTCCTATCGCCGTCCGAAAGGTGCAGGAGGCCATCTTAGCGTTAGGCTCGCCGCCGGGAATATCTGTACAATGTCCGATGAACTCCTCGGAGGAAGTTGGGCGTCGCGGCGGCGGGTTACAACTTGAAAAGGAGCGACCTACATGCTGCGTCTGCTGCATCGGCGGTCGCTGTTGTTGTTGTGGCTCTGAACAGTGGGGCGGAGCAGTAGAAGCGCGCCGCGTGCGAGGGTCTGTAGAACAATTGGATGCCATGCTGCTGCGTCGACTTAGTAGGAGCACACGGCCTAGCGTTCGCGCGAACGTTATGGTGTGCAAACTCACTAGGTCTGGACCGTAGAAAATGACTTGTGGGTTATGAGCGAACAACAGAGAGATGGTTTTGGATGTCGGCACCCAGAATGTCTAAGTTGTGGGAGTGGGTGAAAATCAATGAGTGAAACGTCGCTTCACAAGTGCTGGGGGGGCGCTTCTGGCGACGAGCGCTTGTTCCCAGTCCGTTGACTTCATCGCCCGTGGAGCCGCACTTCGTTAACGTGCTGACGTAGCGACGTGAGCGACGACGCGACGCGACATCCGTGAGCGACGACGCGACGCGACGAGCACTGACGGTGTAAGCGACGACGCGACGCGACCGTGAGCGGACGACGCCGACGCTGACGTGAGCGACGACGAGCGACGCGACGTGAGCGACGACGCGACGCGACGTGAGCGACGACGCGACGCGACAGCGTGAGCGACGACACCCGCGACGCGACGTGAGCGACGACGCGACGCGGTGACGTGAGCGACGACGCGTCGCGAACTGGCGGGCTGGCGCCGGTTGGTTCGAATTCAACGGCAGAGTAACGTGACTCAAACCAGCCAGACGTATATATAACGCCCCCACCCCCTTCGGACTCCTTTCTCCTCAACACCCATCTCTCCTCGGTTTCCCTCCTCGACTAGACGTGGTGTACTGTCGTGGTCTTTCATAATCTTCTCGGGCCCACCAGTTCTCACAGTAGGCTGGGTGACGTGCAAAAGCATATGGCGGAACTTACACCCCCCCCCCCCCCCCCCCCCCCCTGTCCCCCTACCCCCCCCCCCTTTGTCCCCCCCCATTTTGTATGTGGAATGTTGCACGCAGCATCATGTCCCTTTCGTGTGAGGCTTTTTCGCGACAGGCTCTACCCGGGATACTTAGTGGCAGTGACTTGCACCCGTGGTATGTATCTTCATTGGCGCACACGCGGCTGCGTCTTTTCGAAGCTTTGGGTTGTCGTCTTCCGTAGAAAGAAAAGAAGAAGAAACGCTCCTCCAACGGGTCTCATGTGATACTCGCCGAGACCTGGATTAATACAACGACGTCCGCTGCATCCATGGAACCAGCGCGCTGAGGATCTGTGGCATGGTTTTATGCTTCTCGCTTCTGCTCTATTGCGGTACCATCGTTTACGCAAACCGCCTATATGTATCCTTTTTTCTCAAATTTTATCTTTCTCGGGCCACAGTTATTCACAAGTAGGCTGGGTGACTCTAAAGCAATGGCGACTACACCCCCCCCCCCACTTTGTATCTTGTGGAATGTTTTTCACGCATATCATGTCCCTTTAGTTGTAGGTTTCTCGAAGCTCATACCGGTCAAGACGTGAGCTATATACAGTTGTAGTCACTGGTATCTTCATGGCGCACACAGTTGTGTCTTAAACTTTTGGTTGTGCCCTAAGTTGAGCATCAAGATTTGCACGACGACATCCAGGTCTTCAAGGCGCAGGTGAGTACTTTTCCCCACTCCACCCAGAGGGAGGGGCGAGCATCGTGTTTGTGTTCTGATGCTCGTCCTGACGCGGACCTTTTCGTGGTCCTCTAGGATAAGTACTTCCCGAGCACCTATGCCCGGGACGAGGAAACCAACATGCTTGCGTCGCACACACTGGCTTCGTATAGACTTGTAATTATGTAATCAACTCGTTGGATTTTATACGCCATAATAAGAAATTCGGTCTTTACTCTACAATGTGCCCCACACCCAGATCCGTGAGATGAGCAAAACAAGGTCCAAAATCTGATCAGATTCTAGGTCCTACCGTGCTTACAATCTCACAGCAGCGGCGCACATTCCTGTTTCAACCATTCCAACGCGCGCGAGTCGTTCTTCAACAATGGCGACGACACCCTTCTCCCACACCTCTGCGTCTTGGTACTCATCCAGCCACTGTGCCTCAGCTACCGTGAGCAAGCTCGTATCGGACGAGAGCTTTGTGGATGGACACTGCGAAACTAGCGCCTGAGAGTCAATCAAGGTCTGCGGAACGAGGAGACGCGGACAATTGTGAGGCGTTCAAAGTCCGAAGGTAGCCTTTGGCCGCCGAAAGCTGGTTGGTGCGGTTCTTAGGCCTAACGCACAACAACAACGTTCTCGATACGAATACCGAAGCGGCCACGTCGGTGCTTAGTAGCCTGGGCTCTGCGACGCGAAATTTCAAGCCGACCGCACGGGAAAATACAGGTCACAAAAAGGTTCCTTACCGTTTGAGACAGTGTCGGATGTCAGTATTTCAGTGGCCTGGCTATTGTAATGCGTACACAATTGGAAACCTCAAATGAGCGGATTCATGACCATATAAAGTGAGGCTGTATGCGTACCCGGAATTGCGCACACGAAGCCAATCCCTGAAGCGGGCCTGAGCAATGTTCTATTAAGAGATGTCTCAAGGTTACGGTTTTTTTTTTTACCTTCGCATGTACGTTCAGGAAATGTCCTAGAAGATGGATATTAGCAACATGTCTTGTGGGGGTCCCCCCGAAAGTATAGAGCACACACCGACGCCGCGTGACCCGATAGCCGTGTCTTTGCTGAGCAAATTTCTCAGAACACACGTCCGAAGCGAGGGGTTTGTTAGAGCGTACCGATAGTCTATAAATGTCATGATAAGCACACGGTATGCGTGAAAGAGGAGAAAATTCAGTACACACCCAACCCGTACCTCCCACAGCGGTCGCCGCGCCCACGAGTCGCTATTTCCACTCTTAAGACAACTCCCAATACAGAAGACACGCCACGACATAATATAATATCATATCAAGCGTCAGCCACTGCTTACGCATCCCAAGAAGCGGAACTCACCAGACGTTCCGCTCGGGAATAAGACCGCCGCATCAATTGCAATGTGTCCCTGCAGCACACGCCAGTGATATGACGGCCCGTTTCTCCTCCTCTGTGGGCCACTGTACCAAAGTGCTGTGGGATGATTAGCTCAGGGATGGCGCGCTTTTCATTGTTAGTTCGGAGCGCGGCGTACCATGTCCTCGTCCACGTCAGTGGTACCATCGAGGTACTGTCCACCCGAGTCGCAGAGGTAGATCTGTTACCGCCCCTGCATGTCAGAACTTTGTTCACGTCGGAGCGAGGTCTGGGGCTTGCTGGTCCTTCTTTATGACAGCGCCCCAGTCGCTCGGGGTCCAGGGCATATAGTGAGATTATGGCTAGGCTATTGGAATTAGTGAGCCATGGTAGAGTGCGGTCAAGGCGAGAATCGTACCGCCGTTTGGTCCCGTAGAAGAGATAGTGGTAAAAGAGAGGCCACGGAAGTGTTCGAGCTCTCTCGTTCTCGGCGGGTGTCAGCAAGAGCGGGGACGGTGGAACTGGAAAACGTACGAGCGGTACTTCTCGAGCTGGTCAGCGGCCTCACTCACTTCGTTCAGGACGACACCGTTGTTAAGTTGCTCCTCGAGCCATGCAAAGTTTAGCGCGCGACGTTCAGTGCACCGCGCCGTCTCGGATGTGCGATGGTCTGAAAACTTCGATCGCTCGGTCGCGTTCTTGACCTCGATTCATGTCCGCCAACGGGGGGCCCCGTCGAGCGAGTGGATTATGGATGTTAATCCTTCATTATACGCAAGTTGATCTAGTCAGCACCGCATACTTCATTGAAGGGCTAGGACATGTCCCGAGCATGTTAGAACGTACCTTGCCAATTGCCTCGGCGATGGCGAGGCTCGTCTTGTCACGAGGACCACTTGCTACAGATGGGCATGAACAAGTGTCCCATGCTCAAGAATAAGGGCCATGTTTTACGTACTGCGACTTGTCCGCCTGAGCTCCAACCGCTGCCCCAAGGCCGCCCAGAGGTACTCGAAAAAAGCGCATCATACGGCTTGATCTCAACGTCGTCAGACCGAGGTGCTCGCGAACACCGTCGTTGACCTGCCCCTCCGGGTTTCACGAACAAGATGACCTTTATCATGCGTGACGACCGCAGTAAGCAAAGAAAACAGGGTTGAAGTCGATGTGACGGCGAATCCACGGAGGTTGAATAGCCAGGCGACCTCGTCGAGCATCGCTACCACACATCGCCTATATTTTCTTGGTTCTTGAGCCTCCTCCTGCAGATAGTTTAATCTTTTCCGTATGTGGGGTTCGCCTGGCATGCTATTGTCGAGATAGAGTTATGCATATAATGCGGCCGAACCCAGACATACCAGAATATGTTAACGTCAAGAGGTGAAACCTATGTTCGCGTGGCCGGGTGGGTCTGCCCTCCACACACTATGATCGACGAGGTTCTGGTGAGAGATACGAATGGTGGGATTCGTTTAAGTCTTGAGGCTTGTTTTTCAAGCTTCAGTTAGAGTCTCTGCGTCGGATCTGCGTAATATCAAGTCAGAATATGGGGCAGCGATGTGGCGAGATATTCCGTCAAACATACTGGCAAGAATGACAGAGGGGTCGATTGTCCGATACGGCTTTGAGGTTGCAGGTTCTATGAGACTCGGTCATTTCGGCTCTATGCTGCTAATATGACCAATGTTCACCTTGATGGCAGGAACTCTTGCCATGACGGGGACATCTGGGCTCACATCGTTAGACGTTGACCTGACCTCATAGTTGTGCGTGACGTACCATGGTTAGTCCCTTGTTTCATCAACGTTCCAATTCCGGAGATAGCGTCAGGTACTTGATTTCACGGTCGTGAGACATTCACGCACTCGTCCAGCTGCTTCTCAGCCTGCAAGAAATACCGTCCATCCTTGAAACAGATACGCATTCTGAGTGGTGATAATAGCACATCATGGCCATTGCCCGCCACATCAGCCGTGATGCCACGCTGGAGAGGAGAAAAGTGCGCACCCGCCGAGCCATTGAATCCCGAGATGTAGGCCCGCCGTTCGTCGCACGCAGCGCTATACTCGCTCGAGTCTGTAGCATACAGTCAACTCCAATTAGCACCTCTGTACCTGTCGCCACGTACGTGAGTCCTCGCTGGGTACGACGTACGCGTCGACCTTGTTCTCGGGCTTCTGCATGAGACGACGCAGCGCCTCGAGCCGCGTCGTCGTACTGACGGTCTGCGTCGCGGGTGCACCCATGCTCGACAGCAGTCGATTTCTTGGTGGAGAGGGGGCCCTACGGTGAAGGAGAGAAGAAAGGCCTGTGATCACTAAGATCGGCGGCGCAGCGGGACGTGCATGCGGGTCGTTCAGTGGGAGCGCGGCGCGGCACCCGCGGCGTGAGGCCATGTGAGGCGCAATCGATGCAATATATAATTCAGTGGGCTTGGAAAACGGAAATGGAGTGGTCCTGGCGCATATATGGCGCATTGAGTATACTCGTGTAGGTACGGTCAATTCTAAACTCGAGCTCGAGCTGCAGGAGATGAGCTCGAGCAAGCGATATGAGTTTCAATTAAAATTTGATGGACCGCTGATGCGCTGCGGGGCGCGACAATCCCGCCCCCACCCGCCCCTCGAGTCCAAACCTCGCAATACTCGCGTCCCTCCTGACATGGGCACAGACTCATCGCGACTCAAACTTACATTTCCAGACTCGTACAGTCAGGGGCTATCAATACGGTGCCTAATGGCCAAGGGTTTTGCGACAAAGGGAGAGACGAGGTCCGGCGCGCGGGCGTCTACACTCTCGCAAACGCGAGGAAGTTGGTATTCTCACTCGCTCGCTGAGTTCGTAATCTCATCAAAAGTTAATGACTTATATTGGCCTCCTCTGCAGCAGCTCGAGCTCGAGTTTAGAATTGACCGTACCTTGTGTCGGCTTGGTGGACGTAGAGAGCAAGCAGCGGGGTGCCTCATTATTTAACTCGCGGATTACGAGTGCCATCTCATTGCGCGCACGGGTTCCATGTGGAGAGGTATATGTACGTTGGATGAGCCAAAAAAAGCTACTCTAATATTTTGTAGGGAGCACACAGGCCCTTGAGGGTCCCGCACTGCCGTGTACAATGATGAATGTCGAAACAGTCGACCGAGACTGAACATCCTCAATTGCGGAAAGTATCGTGGGATGGAGGATGGACGTCGATGAAACTCCTACCGGAGTGAAAAGTGCATTTCAAACTGATGACAATATGCCGCTTGGTCTACCGCATGTTGGTGTTCGTCCTTCAAAACCATTAGAATAGTCTTCAATAGTAATGCCTATGGTACTCACCTGTTCTTCATGGCTATGTTGTAGACCTCCCACTTCTTCATAAGCGCCTTGTTCTGCTTCGGCTCTGTGCACTGAACGATATCAATAACCTCCCGCGCCAGCCTCTCCTCCAGCTGGTGCTCCGGGTCGCGCCTTGCTCGCCTCCAAAATCCACCTCAACGCGAAATGCGTGCGCTGCTTCTCGCTCAGCGCGCACGGGCTTGTACTATTGGACGCACAACCGAACGACGTTGACGTGATCTTGCACGCTGGGCGCGACCTGGAGGACCGCCTCGCGAAGGATGGGCATGGCGGTGAGCGGGTTTGTGTTTGTAGGGTGTGGATATGCAGCAGCGTGCGCGACACAACACGCGCCGCCTTTTTGCGCTCGCCGTGTCGCTGAATATTACGACGTCAGGAACTGCAGCAGCGGGTCCTCCTCCGCCGGGATTAGCATTAGCGGTGGATCCTGCGACCCGCTCGCAAGAGTCGTTGGCGGTGAGGGCGGGTGGTTGGTGGTGTGCAGATTGAGGGGTTGTTGGAAAGCATCTTTGCGACCGAGCATTTGAGCCGACCATGCTTAGGGCCTCTTTGACAGGTGCTGCGCTCGGTTCGTTCGGGGTCGTCGTGACAGACCGCCGCTGTCCCGCGCACAGGCGGTCATGGTGGCCCGTCGTAGTGGTGAAATCATGGCTACAGGTACAATTCAGATGCGAAAAGTGAGACTGTGGCTTGCAAACATACCGTTGCAAGATGCACGAGCAGAAAGATGGTCAACGGCGCAAGCAAAGTCGTGCTGGACCCCCAGGATGCTCTCTACTACCGCCCGAGGCGGTGCCCTATTCTCGGGACCGACGCCCGGGACCCCGAGGGTACCATAGTTCTACTGGCGATTTCGAAATTCGGCGCAACGCTAGTACCAATCTACCCAATGTTGTTTACGCCACAGTTCCAAAAACATACATGTGAATGGCGAAATGAGTAAATGCACGTGAGCAGCTATAGGCGCAGCAATCACGATTTGTGCGTCGATTTGCACGCACCGCCTGCGTTGCATCGGCATTTGACCCAACACTAGGGTTGCGGAACTCATCCCAAATTGACGCGGTGGTTGCCCCAAATTGCCTGCGTGTTCGCTGGCCTCCACGACATTACTCGTCCTTCCCTCCGACCGTACATCCCTCCTTACGACCTCTTTTCAATCTCTTCTTACGCTTTCTTGCACCTCTGCGCGGCGTCCGCAATCCATACCTGACTCGAACGAGTCGCTTTAATAAGGCTTCTCTACTTCTTCTGCCATGCTCGAGGACAAGTACATCGGGATAGCCCTGGCCTTCTCAGGCTCTCTAGCCATCGGAACCAGCTTTATTATCACAAAGAAGGTGAATGGTTTCCCGGATACCTGAAGTCGTGCTCATGTTATGGTTATGACACGCTCCAGGGTCTTAATGATGCTGGCGAGAGGTCAAGTTACGACAATGCTTCTGACAACTACACATATTTCAAGAGCCCCATATGGTGGGCAGGAATGATCATCAGTACGTTTCGCAAACATCTCATACCTTCTCACTTTGTTGAATTCGCGATCAGTGGTCCTCGGTGAAAGTGGGTCAGCCTGAAGCATGAGCTGCGGCTTCGCGCTTTAACACGCAAAGCTCACACGACTGATCCTGCCGCCAGTTGCAAACTTTGCTGCATACACCTTCGCCCCACCATACTAATCACCCACTCGGTGCGCTCAGTGTAATCATTGGGTGAGTGCTCTCCGGCCAGTTGTCGGATTCGTGTAATTACGATATGTAGGGCGATCCTCGCTTCCTTCCTACTCGGAGAAGAACTCGGTCCCCTCGGTCGCGTTGGATGCACGCTATGTCTTCTTGGATCTCTCATAATCGTACTGCACGCGCCCGGACGACAAGGACGTCACCGACTGTGGATGAGGTTCTGCACTATGCCGTGCAGCCAGGTGTGTGGCCTCGCATGACTTTGCAGCGCGTCGCTAAGCGTTTGCTGTAGGCTTCATGATGTACTGCTTGACAGTTCTCGTATTCTGCCTGGTCATGATATATGGCGTGGTCCCACGCTAATACGGTCGCTCAAACCCTCTGGTGTACATCTCAATTTGCTCGCTCGCACTCGCTGCTCGATCTCGATCATGGCTATCAAGGGCTTCGGTATTGCGCTCCAAGCTTACGCTCTCCGGCATGCAACCAGTTCACGCATCCGAGCACATATGTGTTCGCAATCGTGACTGCGACATGCATCATGGTGCAGATGAACTACTTCAACAAGGCGTTGGACACGTTCTCAACAAACGTGTATGTGTGCTTCTCACCTCGTGTCTCTCGCCGCTAATACGTCCTTAGTGTCAATCCCATGTATGACGTCGGCTTCTCGACAGCGACTCTTGTGGCGTCAGTAATCATGTTCCAGGGCTTCAACACTGACGAGCCTTCCAAGTCTGTCTCACTACTCGCCGGATTCGTGGTGACCTTATATTGGCGTACACCTGCTCGAAATATCTCGCAAACCGGCCAACTACCACACCGCAAATGGCCATTCGGCGCTCGAGGGCGGCCTAATGAACCCACGGCTGAGCATCTCGGGGCGCATGTCGATCGACGGATGGGGACGGCGCAGCAGGAACCCCGATCGGAGGCGTACCGCCAGGGGCGCGTAGGACACCTGCGCCGCACGTCCGGCCCGCCGCTCTTCGACGCGTACGGCGATGACATGGGCGCGAACAGCGTCGCCTCGAACGCTTACCTGAGGTCGAGTGAGGACTATGATGAGAGACGCAGATGAGCGCACGCGTCTCCCATGCACAGGGTCAGCGCCACGAGCGAAGCGGGTCGAGGAGTGGGACGGCGTCGCCGGCGGCGGGGGGCGGCGGTCGCCGCGGCTGGTAGAGTGTGGGGAGGAAAAGACGCGTCTGTGTGGCAGGTTTGTCCTGTGCTTGCCAGCGCGCCACATGAAAACGGACTGAACGCAGGACCTGCACTCTTTATTATTATAGATTGGGATCAGTATTGTTATTTTGTTCTCGTTGATTTCCGTAATTGTAGGCATATGGACATTGTCTCGCCCGCGTTGTGTGTTCCCGCCCACCGATGACCGAGAAGCGCGGCCCTGGTCACAGTCGACAGCCTATCGCACCGCGGTCGAGACAGGTGAGCAGTTCGCCCAGGGCCTGGCTGTACGGGTTGTAGATACTCAGCTTTGGGCGCACCTGTGGTCACGCCAGGCTCTGCGCATGACCACTTGTCGAGAAGCACCGGCGCGGCCATGCACGACGGAGAGTAACATGTGGCCCGGTGAGATAGAAGCTCGATGCGGCGGGTGTAGGATCCCGCTCACGCCCCACTGTGATACGTTTGGGTACGTTATCCTGGTAGCTGCACGCCTGCGCCACCTCCTTCTGAACATTGCGATTGTAGAGTCCGGCGTGCAGTCAGCACCCGCGTTGGGCTGACCCATGCGGCCAACATCGACCTGTTACCCCGAGGAAGTCAAGACAGCCATAGGCTCTGGAAGGTATTTAATGGCTGCACTGGAGGCTCACCAGATCTTACACAGTTGCACCTCGAACGGCCATATTCGACGATGCTGCTAAAGGCTCTGGTGGCCCTTAGCGCGCTAACGCTTCCTCTACAGGCGCTTGCTCGCCAGATTCCCATCGTCGATGGTGTGGTCGGCGGTGTGCCCGCCTCCAAGCCACCCGTGCGCGTTGACTCTGCACTCTCCACGCGCTGCGACGACACCTGGCAAACTGAGGGTGACGGAGAACAGCGGGGTCTGTGAGACAACGTCTGGTGTGTATCAGGCCTCCGGATATGGCGACCACCTGACATCGTCAGAGAGTGTCTGGTAAGTACGCTTTGGTGTTCGCTGCGCTGACAAAGCTAACATATCGGACTCCGTGGGTAGGTTCTGGTTCTTTGAAGCACGCGAGAACCCCGACACGGCCCCGCTTGCGATTTGGCTCAACGGCGGCGTGAGTTGCTGATCGTCCCTCGCTACGGGCCAAATAGAGTTGCTGCTTGACAGAAACCGCGACAGCCGGGTAGCTCGAGCATGATTGGCCTCTTCCAGGAGAATGGGCCCCTGCCGCATCAATAACAACAGCCACCGACCGTCAGCCTCAACCCCGAATCGTGGAATAATGTCGCGAACATGTAGGCTGATTATGTCAGGCGTTCCGCGTTTAAGGAGGCTGACATACCCTGTGCAGGCTCTACATTGATCAGCCCGTGGGAGTTGGCTTTTCACACGGCACTACGACCGTCGGCACCTCGCAGGAGGCTGCAGAGGATGTGTGGACCGTGGGTGTCTTTTAAGAAGCGAGTTCCTCGACGACTGTCCATGCTAAACGTATGCTCTAGTTCCTCCAAATCTGGTTCTCCGACTCGCGATTCAGCAAGTTCCAGAAGAATGATTTCGCGATCTGGACCGAGTCCTACGGAGGTCACTATGGACCTACGTTTTTTGCCGCCTACAGCCGTACGTGTTTCGTCTGTCTAGTCTTTTTTTGTGCACACACACACAGATGGAGTGTGTCCACCCATGCGACATGGAGTATCGTGACTGATGATGTTTGTCTCGGCGCCGCAGCTATTTCCTGCAGCAAAATGCGGCAATTGCAGCCGGGACCTGTGAAGGGCGTCCCGATCAACCTCAAAGTACTGGGCGTGGGCGACGGACTCACCGTACGTGCTCCGACAGCATACGCTACGCCGCTAACAGCTGTCACTTGCAGGACCCCCTCTCGCAGTACCCGGGGTACATCTCCTACGCAGCATCAAACCGTATGTGTTTCAGGCTGATGCTCGCTCGCTGTGCGCGGGCGCGCTGACGGGCTGGGCGAGCAGATACCCACGCGCTTGTCTCGAGCTCGACGATCAAATCCGCCAATACGTCGTACTACAAGTCCGGCGGCTGCCGCGACCGAGATTCAGTCGTGCTACAACACCGGCTCAACGTCGACGTGCTCCAAGGCGCAAAGCTACTGCAACAACAACATCCTCAGCCCGCTCGCAGGCAACAAATACGACGTATACTATGTGCTCGCGCAGAACCCGGATCCGTACCCACCGGCACCTGTCGACGTACCTGGGAAGGCTCCTCTGTTCGCTCATGAAGACAGATTGGGGCCGAGAGCGCCGTGGGGAGGAGACGAATGACGACAAACGATGTACAGTAAATTTTGCGGACACACGGGCGATTGGATGAACAATTCCGAGCCCCGGACCTCGAGGACGGTAGAATCAAATGCCGGGGGTCCGCGCAACGATCATCCTACGACGGGGACGCTGGTAAGCTGTGTCGCTTAGCATGCCAGATTCCCGATTCCCGCTCGCCTCTACACGCCACCGATGTTCGTTTAGCCCAGGACTATATCCTCAAACTTTTAACGGCCAGATCGAGAGACAACATGGTCCGATGCTCTCTGTGCGACTGTCTCGTAGCTCGCTGGCTGCAGGCGTTATTTTTGGGGGATGCTGTGTGTTCGACGCAACCTACGAATTACAATTAATTAGTTGAACAACCTCCAGACGGCACAGATTTCTACGTCCCCCCCAGATTCGCGAAAAAACATTGGGCCGTTGCACCAAACTTTCACCGGTGTCGCAGAGCCAAGCAGCTCGGAATTTAACCAAAAACGGCAGGCCACGTTCTCCCTACGTCCGTATCTATGGCCGCCGGTAAAAGTGCTCAGGTTCACCTCACAAAAATAGCGTCGGGCCCAGGAAGCTAAACATAGACACCACTCGCAGCGGGTCACGAAGATCCGCACGCATAAACTTCATGGCTCCCTCAAAGAACGCGACAGCGCTGAGTTTGCAAATGTTCACTACAGATCATTGAGCGGGGAGACGGCCTCTACCCTCGACGTGATGTCCCGACCCATCTGCCCAACCACGCACCGCAAAGCCAAACAGGGTCCGGATCGCGGCCCGCAGAACCGAAGTACGCAGTGGAGTCACAAGTAGTAGAAAAACAAGGGTTCTTTCTTTTTTTTTTTTATCGAGAAGGATCACAGGCGAGAATTTCAAAAAGATCAAACAATTCGATGTCGAACATGGCAAAATTCGTCGGAGATATCGCGAAGACAGAGTGCCGAAAACATACGCATGAACCGACCAGAACCATGCATTGACGATAATGACTTGTTGAATTTGCTAACAAGCGAGGAGAGCGAAGAAAGGCTTAAAGAAAGTGCAGTCAGGTTGCGATACGCGAATCGGCGAGATACTTTGCGCGCAACTTACCTTGAATATCGCGCTGCTCGCGTGTCTAGATGCATAATTCCTCCTGAGTCAGGGACAGAAGCCCAGCACGGTCTGCTTGGAATACGTAGTGGCCAGCGATCATGGAAAAGGATCCTGCTGGACGTGCGACCATCACCACCGAGCAATGCTCACAAAAACATCAGAGGAATTCATACTTTACACATGACTCAATGTGTTAGGTTGGTCATGCACTCGTGTTGATTGTTAATCAGTTTTGACGATGTGGATGGTTTCGACGACTGCGGCAATGAAATACGAGTCTTGCGCACCCTGCCCTCTCCCAGGACCCCGGATCCGTCAACACTACTTGTAACGCGGGTAACACACTCTTCATTATAGCTTCAAACTCCGCTTACCCCCGCAAACACGGCTTCTTACCAGCCTTTCAACGGAAAACCCCCGCTTTCATTAGCGCCACAGAGCGCCACATGTACGGGCCCTGAGTCGGGATTTTCAGGTTGTGCGACACCGCCAACTCGATTTTAGGTATCCTCGTTCTCATGCTGTATAAAACGGGTATCCTGTTGTCCTCCTCCAACGCACAATTGGTTTCAGACTTGCCGGCGGTGCCCGACATTCAGTCAGCACGAAGCGGGGGTGTCGAGGGTCCTCACGAGCCGGGGGTTTGGCATTAGACTTTTTGGGACCCTTTCTCTATCTCAAACCTTTCTGCTTGTGTTCCCCCCCGTCTCTCGGATTCTGACTGTCATGGAAATTATCATGGGCGGCCAGCATCGCATTTGTGCCACCATTCGCATTGATGCGACTAGGGAATCTTCTGCCGATGGCTATGGCAGACCTGGCACAGGCAGGGACGTGAGTGCGTTGTCAGGCTTGCGTGGGACGCGGCCGGCTCATCATGTTTGTTTTTTTCACTACCGTCTTCATTCTCCCCAGCCTGCATGTTCCGGTAGCGCAGTGGGCGGGAGTCCCCTGTTGGGAATGGACGGACCTGTGTTCGACATTGGACGCCACAGCATCAGCACCTGCATGTGAACGCGGGCATCACCGTTTTGGACATGCCAACCCAGCTTGAGCTGCCTTTTCCTCATTGGATCCCCACAAATAAGCGATGCGGAGTAAAGGCGCCAAGGGCAATTATCGAGAGCCAAAGATCAGGTGCGTCTTAGAGATCGCGAGAAGCGATCGTAGGAAAATGGTATAAAAGGCCTGGTGGCAAAAACGACCCGCTTTCGCCTCATTCCGTCTCACACCTCAAGCCGCCATGTCTGCAGACAACCTTCAGTACACTTCTCTTGACGAGATTCGCGACGTATGTCTTCCGCTCTCTTTTGCACTCCAGGCGCTGACCATTCCATCTCCAGATCTATGCCGACGTGAAGCAGACATTCAAGTCTGGTGTGACGCGCCCTTTGGCCTACCGTCGCCACCAGCTCTTGCAGCTGGCGCGGATGATGCAGGACAACATCCCTGCCATTGAGAACGCTCTGCTCGCAGACCTGGGCAAGCCAGCGCCAGGAGGCGACTGTGCACGAAATCGGCCCCATTATCTCGGGGAGCCCTGTACGCGGCCGAAAAAACCTAGAGGCATGGGCCAAGCCTGAGAAACCCAAAGTCGAGGCGTGGCGGAGCTCGTGGGACACGACGGTATATCATGTGCCCAAAAGGCGTCGTTCTCATCATATCGTGCGTGTCCTGCATTGCTGCTTAGAGCTCGTAACCCACCAGCGTGCGCGTCTTTCCCAGGCCTTGGAAGATACCCGATCATCCTCACTTTTGCCGTTTGTGACCTCGTTGGTGCAATTGCGGCGGGCTGCCCCACTGTGCTCAAGCCATCCGAGTGCACGCCGACAGTAGCTGCGCTCATCGCGGAGCTTGTGCCCCAAGTACCTCCGCCTTCGATCCGAAGGCGTATGCGGTCCCGTGAATGGCGCAGTCTCGAGGAGAATAAGGCACCTGCTCGATGTGCAGTGGAACCACATTCTCTTCCGCACGGGTAGCACGCGCATCGGGACGCATCGTCGCCGCCTCCGCAGCCAACATAGTTTCAAGGTCCTCACCAACCAACACCAAAAACCAAATGTCACGCATCATTTTTCTAAGGTTTACCCCCCCCCAAAACCCAGCACCACAACACCACACCCCCATCAGTCAGGGCGAAGGGAAGAAGGAAAAGGACGGCAAGAGCCCCGTGATCATCTCCCCTGACTATGATCTCGAGCTGGCTGCTGCTAAGCGGCTTCTGTATGGCAAGGTACAGAACGTCGGTCAGGTGGGTGCAGCATCATTCCCGCATTCGGTGCAGGCGCGGCTCGCTGACACGACGCTCGCCATCAAACAGCTGTGTGTCTCTCCTGACTACGTCCTCGTTCCCCGCTCGATTTCCAAGGACTTTCCAGGAGGCGCTGAAGAAGGTGTACGCCTCGTTCTTCCCCACCGGATGCCTACACAAAACGATTCCAACTGGGGTCGGATCGTGAACGAGCCGAACTTTAAGCGTGTCAAGAACCTCATCGAGGAGACTCGTGGTGATATCACTCCTCGGCGGCAAGTCCGATAACAACCTCCGGATTGAGCTCACCATAGTCGCCGGTTGTAAAGATGGATGATCCTAAACTGATGGAAGAGTGAGTTGCTTGCAGCGTGCAAAGTGACTATCCTGGATATGTACTAACGAGCTTGTGCCTCGCGCAGGGAAATCTTTGGACCCGTTCTGCCAATTGTAGAGGTTGAGGATGTCATGAGGCCATTCAGATTGTCGCCGACAGGTACGTGTTTCGGAATATGTCGGGGCGCGCTGCAGGCTCATCATGATGTTACGACAGGCCATACCCCCTCGTGGTCTACGCCATTTACAAACAGTAACGATGTCAAGGAAGAGAAAGTGGTCGATTTTTCATCTGTCTTTCAATCACTGAAAATGCGCCCTTAGCTGGATTAACTTTTTGTCCATTCGCGCTAGTCTTTACGAAGACATACAGTGGCAACTGTAGCACTGAACGACACTCAAATCCAGCTCGCAGGTAAGACATTTTTTCCTCTATCTCAATCCCGTCCTCCCCATAGCGCATCTGAAGCGTACTCGTTTTGCAATAGTATCTACGAGATTCCCTTCGGCAGTAGGCACGGCGGACGAATCAGGCTGTAAGTTCCGCTTCATCTGAATACCCTCCCGAGCAGGTGTCTAACTTACGCGCCACGACAGGGATGGGTTGGCTACATGGGCAATTCAAGAGGACAGCTACGACATCTTCACCCACCGCCGCCGCCCCTACATCAACGTCCCCACCTTGAGTACGGGCCTGCCTCACCGTGCCTGTTCACTGGGCTATGCTGACCAGAGCATAGGTCGAGCCTCTTCTACGCGTTCCCGCCTACCTCCCCATACACGGACGAAGGCTACAAGGCCATGACCGCGGGCGTGTACGCCAATGATCCCTGCCGAGTAAATTGGTCGTGTCTCGCGATGCGGCGTATTCTAGAGCAGACTATGGGCTGTATAATCTTCTTGGTGGCTATCGGGATATCGGAGGCTTTTGTCCACACTGTAATAAATGGTGCGCGCTGTAGACCAGCGCTGCACTGTTTTTCCCTCTCTCCTTATGCACTCTCCTTGTATAATTCGAGACAGTCTTGAAGCTGTCGCACAATTGTGTGTAATATTGATCTTGATATGTCAAAATAAATTAAACCTGTCTCTACAAACCACTGCGTGATAATCTCCTGGCGCGGTGTTCGAACGTACGGATCGGGTAGGCTTGGGTCCCAAGATCCTTCCTTGCCCATACCTGACAACTTCCCATCTTACTGTGTAATTTGGCTCAAATGAATAGCCGCCTCCATAAAGATTTCTGGCGTCATATCGTATGGAGATTTAAACATGCACAGTCCGTATTCAAGGAACACATCGTGCAGAAACTACCGTGTGATCATGATATGTCTACGAAAGAAGCAGGATACTCACACCAAAGCTCTTCTCGCAGTTCTAGATAGATAGATAGACCCTTTGGTCAACATCCCTAGCATCATATCATGTTAAGAACCATAATCCTAAGAAAACACTCATCGCGTATATATCATATATTTAAAATTACATTCAAGAAAGAAGGCGCCACTCCTCGCGCGTAGCATGGCGGAGTTTCAGACGAGCTGTGCCCTTTGGTCAACATCCCAGCATCATATCCCGTGAAAATCGTACATTCAAGGAAGAGCGTCGGAAGACTCGGAAGGTATCGCCTCTAGCAGTCTCGCAGTTTCCCGGGACCGGAAGATAGGATCAAGGGCAAAGGCTTCGTGGCGTCCCGCCTGTCCCGCCGCGGGGTCTCAGATGGCGCATCATTCGAGTGCGATCGTGCAATATTTTGTGCGATCGTCCGATCACCGGCAGGGCAAGTAAGAGCTAGCATGTGGCGTGGGGAAGTCACAGAGAAGTACTTGATTGTCATAACATTCGGTAATCGGCCAAATAGCTTGTATCGTGGGTATTCAAGACACTGCTTGGTTTTACATGTCATTCCTTGGGACTCGACTCGGAGGTAGACAGTGGAGGACGTAGAAATCGTCGCGCAGGACCGTGATACTCGCGCTAAGAATCGCCAGCAGGAGGACAAAACCAAAGTAGCCTCGAGCTCAGGCCGCGAGACACTGTCATATTTATTACCAGAGGACAAGCTAACAATGATACTGTACATACATGCATGTAGCTACCAAGAACGACGCGTGTTGGTTTCCTCGCCGAGCATAGGTGCTCGGGAGTACTTATCCAGAGGACCACGAAAAGGTCCCCGCGTCAGGACGAGCATCAGAAGACAAACACGATGCTCGCCCTCCCTCTGGGTGGAGTGGGGGAAACGTGCTCACCTGCGCCTTGAAGACCTGGATCGTCGTGCAAATCTTGATGCTCAACTTAGGGCCACGACCAAAAGTATAAGACACAACTGTGTGCGCCATGAAGATACCAGTGACTACAACTGTATATAGCTGCGTCTTACCGGTAGAGCTTCGGAGAAACCTACATCTAAAGGGACATGATGTGCGTGCAACATTCCACATACAAAGGGGGGGGTGTAGTCGCCATTGCTTTAGAGTCACCCAGCCTACTGTGAGAACTGGGGCCCGAGAAGATAAAAGTTGAGTCTGGCGATTTGCGTAGCGATGGTACCGCAACAACCACTGGGTCAGAAGCCAAGAATCACATACCCATGCCACATCCTCAGGTCGCGCTGGTTCCACGGAGCAACGACGTGTTGATAATCCAGGTCGGCGAGTATCAATGAGACACGTTGAAGACGAATTCTCAAGACCACAGCCAAAAGTTGAAGACGCAGCCGCGTGCGCCATGAAGATACCACGGGTTGCAAGTCACTGCCATAAGTATCCCGGGTAGAGCTTCGCGAAACCTACGACTAAAGGGACATGATGTGCGTGCAACATTCCAATACAAAGGGGGGTTGTAGTCGCCATTGCTTTAGAGTCACCCAGCTTACTACTGTGAGAACTGGGGCCCGAGAATGATTATGAAAGACCACGACAGTGCCACGTCTAGTCGAGTAGGAAACCGAGGAGAGATGGGGTGGTGAGGAGAAAGGAGCGAAGGGGGGTGGGGGCGTTATATATACAGTCTGTGGCTGGTTGAGTCACGTTACTCTGCCGTTTGAATTCGAACCAACCGGCGTCAGCCGCCAGTCGCGACGCGTCGTCGCTCGCGTCGCGTCGCGTTAGAGTGCGACTGCGCTCCATAGACGATGACGTCACAGGACGAGAAACAAGCGCCGCTCAAGCGCCCCAGCTGAGAAGTTGCTGCTCTTTGTCGTCCGCGTCGTCTTGACTCGCACCGGCCGCCACATCAAAGATCTGTACGCTCTCTACTCTGAGCATCCTGCTATATACTCTTCATTCGCTTGTATCTATAAAAAAAAACCCAAGGACATCGCCTGTGACGACTCAGGACTCATGGGCTTCTTTCGCCGTGCACGGGCCTTTTGAGGTTTTTCTATGTGAACATCGGGATTTCATCCCACACGAAGCTTTTCGGCTTCCCATGTGCTATAACTCCGGACAATCCTATATATTGCAAGACGGGAAGATTCTACTTCATCTCCTTGCCTTGCAATGTTCGCCCTACACGCTCAACCTCTCAAGACACTTTGTCTTCTTTTACCGAGCTGCCGCCTTCTGTCGTCAAGCTACCGGCTTGGATTGTCCTATCCGCCATTCCTCAGACGCGACAAAGCCACTCATGGACGTTCTCGCGCGCTCTGCATGTCCGGATCTTGAAAGAGATCATCGATGTGATGTTTACCGTGAAAACATTCCCAAATCCACCATTCAACCCTGGAAAGACATTGGGTTTGCCGACTGGTGTTTGGATCGATCCCACCCCTGAGCTCGTGGTTGGAGAGATCAAAGAGCTTGCTGCGATTAACACAGTCGAATGCGTAAAGAGTACTCCGGGTGCGTGGGTGTATGCAGTCGAAGAACGAGGAACAGGAGGCCGGTAGCAGGACGTGCGAATCCTGGGGAGCGGATCATTTATCACTTGCATGGCGAGTTTCATTAGTTTTTACGAAACGATGCGGTACTAAGACTGTACGTAGGCGGGGGCTACATTGTGGGTCTCTTTCGTTTCGAGTGGATGGATCATTCACAGAATTGTCCCTAACAGATGTGCGACGCGTCGCCGAGTGGATCCTCGGAGGATACGTCTGTCGCCAGTGGCTAAAAGAAGGTCAAGATGTGCCCCGTGCCTTCCTCATAAAGACGAGCTACCGACTCTGCCAAGGGCCGCCGCTCGTATTCTGAAAACCCATTTCCTGCGCAACTTGTAGACGCACTCGCGGGCTTTTTTACAACTACCTCATCAACACTCTAGGATTTGAGTCGAAGAAAAATTATTGTCGGGGGGGAGAGTCTGCAGGGGGTCACATCTTGCTATCGCGCTGACACGCTACCTCATCCTCAACGCCCGGCCCGGCCTGTCCCCACCCGGTGGCTTAATGCTCGCCTCACTGTCTCGGACTGGGGAGGCTCACACATCGGCAGGGAGTGCTGGGTGCGCAACGATGTCACCGACATATGCCAGCGCTTTCTTCTCGGTTACCCTACGGGAGCTTTGCTTGGTGTACTTCCTGAAGAGTACGCCCGAAAGAACATGTGGTTCTCCCCGGGTTCGCTCGACGTCGAGAGTGCGCGTGGCTGGTTCAAAGACTTTCCGCCGGCCCTCATCATCGGTGTCGGCGTTGAATGTCTTTTGGATCAGATACGAACGTTAAAGGAGCGGATGTCGGAGGATATGGGGGAAGACAAGCTGACGTATCTCGAAGTACCGGATGCTGTACATGGGTTCATCACTATGGGATGGCACGAACCTGAGCGGTCACAGACTATCAAATTTATAGTCGAGTGGACGAGTCGGGTTCTCGCATATAGACCGACGTAGAATTTTCCGGTCAGTACGTCCCATCGGAGGTATTGACTTCTATGTGATTTACTAAAAATCAGACCAGATCATGTATTCCTATACACATACATCATCGATCCGTATGAACGGGAGTGCTCTATTATACGTTTCATAGTAGAACATCTTGAGCTTTACAAATAATGTTTTACATGAATCCGGTAGAACAGGGTAATCAGTCGGTTACTACAGGGAGATGCTGTGTTCAAGTCCCCTGGATGAGCAAGTGTGTAGATGTCAGAGTGTAGATACGAATGTCTAGAGTTACTACATTTCAAGTTCTGGATATCTCCTCTGGTAAGTAAAATACATAAAAAACATAAGAAATAGACCATAGTATCATAAGCTATCCATTGTCATCAAAATAACACTCGTGCTACTCGTTGGCTCTGGGTTGGTGGGTGGCTCGCGGTGGTACCGTCGCTCGCCAGACTCGCTGAATCCTCTTCGTCAGCTGTGGTATAAACGTAAATCAATAGTTTTTCGGGTCTCGCTTCCGTCATGAGCGCGAAAGACAATGTTGAAGTCGGAGAGGTATAAGAGGCAGATGTGTCTTCATCTTCGGAGAACACGGATGCGCGAAGATTGATAATCGATCGGCCCATGAGAAGGGGAGGCTGTTTCCAGAGGTCAGCGATAGAATAGAATCGTCCGTTCTGCAAAACACGCACAAGGTAGGTCACAAATGGTGACAACTAGGGGTGCTATCTAAGCGTTGCCGTGTGTCAACATCATCGTCACTCAATAGTCGCAACGAGTTATGGTACATACAAGAGTAGAGGGGTACGGCTCGATCATTTGCAAGGTGTTGAGCGCACAGAGGACACTGATTTTCTTGAGTAATTCATGCTATAGTCATGCAATAGACTCACGCGAAATACCATGTACCTAATCAGTAATGTTGAGTTAATATAACGAGATTATTTTGACACCTCTGACCGTCTCTCGTAATAGGCATGTTGTCACAGGAACGAGACTAATTGGAGCCCTCTGGGCTGTCCACCATTGTCTCAGCGTCCTTCTCAGCGTGACGACGAGAACTATTCCATCGGCGAGTACCAAGCACCCGCGCGTTATGAAGCGTACTTGCGTAATAATACCAGTCAGTAAATTACCGAGGAACTTGGCAATGTCCGTTAGTAAGGTAGAACTTACAGCCTAGATATAAAGGTCAATAACTTTGAGGCTATGTCGACGAGATACAGAAGCGCGTACCTCTTTGTCATTGCAACGTAAATGTCCGGCACCTGAGGCCCACAGTCAGGAACTGGAGGGCCTATGCAAAGGAATTTTGTCTTGGTCGCCGCTAGCTTAATTTAAGCGTACAGTGTGCGTATGAGCGTTCTATCAGTATTATGCATAATTTGTTACCTACTATGTTAGTTTCCTAAGGGAACAAGCCCTAGAAGAAGAACGATTGTCGAGAGCAGAGTCTTCCCATTTGTGACGGCATGTACTCGTGTGGCAGAAAACGCTTTGTGCATTTATGTAAGAAAGCCGGCCACAAGATCAAATTGTAGACACCGCACCAGCGACAGTGATAAAACTCAGAAGCGTCAAGCAGCTTCCAGCGATTGTAAGAGTTGTGCAACTGTGTGTCAGACGGCGGAATGTTGGTGGTGAGATGAAAATGACGAAAGCAAACAAACAACGCACCCCTGCAAGCAAGTAAGATCAGCCAAGACCATGCGAATCCGTTAATCAGCACTATGTCTTATTGAGCTCAGTGCGAATGATACTGACCACTTCTGTGATGGTAGGTATTATAGCGAGCGCGGCGTTGCACAACACGATATACCGAGTGGTGAGGAATAAGATTGATGTTATCTTCCGCCGGCCCTTTCCGTAGTATGATCTCCGCTTCAGATTCGAGCGTGATCAAATACTCGTAAATAACAAGAGCTATCGGCGTTAAAATTGAGATAAGCATGGCCATCATCCGGTAAATCTAGTAGACGCATATACTTGAGGCCGCTTTCGATATGCATAATTGCCATAAATATACACATTCAGATCATAACAGTTTGTGGACGCGATCACGGTATATGTTAATGTACCAACCCTAGTGTTGCTGTTTTTTTGCAGTAAGCGGGGGATATTTTCATCATCTTAGCTAGCGGAGGGGTGGGGAGGAGGGGATGGGATGACACCGCACGGAAGGTGCGTCCCTGTGAATGCTATATAGCATTGCTTCCGTGCCAGGCGGTGAGACTCCATAAGGCAAAATCAGCGAGAAGTGATGCAAGTTGGCAGCCCCACAGACGCACACGTCTGCACAGCCTTTTGTCTGAATTACAAAACAGTCGTCGATCGGTGATGACATACTGTCACAGTTAACAATGTTAATACGGTTATACTGCCTATAACCTTGACATGCTTAATTGTTACAGTAATCATCAGTCGGACGATGTCCTATCAGTTTACTTCTCCCACTGGCGGCCATAGACACCTACTCGTACATTAATAGTCTTCCATTTGTGTACGCTCCGCATTGACCTGAGGGCGCTGAATACGCCACGCTCAGGGATGTACCAAGGTCTTGAATCTTGAGAAAAGACGTAACTTTTTCCGCTCGAGCGTGAGAGCACACATCGAGCTTGTTCGACATACGACTCACTGGGCTCCCTTGAGTCGGAATTGCCACGCCCCGACGTTCGAAAATCGGAACAAGGCACCTATCTGCTGATCTAACAATGTCAGGCCAACGCGAATGCGGTCACACTCAATGGACATCGTTGCCTCATAAGGTACGAGTAGCTGCGCCCGCGGAGCACATCTACAAGAACGATCCGCTTTTTTGAAAGCAGGACTTCGATGTAATCCACGATATAGACACATTGCACCCAGTATCCAGCAGATTTCCCATACAAACAGTCAGCTAGTCGTCGAGATATGGTCATTGAGGTAAGAGAGGACTCACTGGTTGTTTAAAAAAAACGTGCCCACACATTGTCACCGGCGGGGTCGGAAAATGACCAAACCACTCGACAGATAACAAGATTCGTGTCACCTTGCCCTTGCCGGATAGGGTCACTTATTGGAAACAGGCGCGAGACACTCAACAGTATCCAGAGGAGTCCATGTGACACGGGATAGCGGCATAACCCGTGTGTTTGCAGTACCAATATTCGGTACGATTTCCATTGCACATAGCAAGAAAACAACAGCCTGCCAAAAGAGTAGGATAGGCTGGCAAGTAAATCTATGGCACTATAGCCTCGTCTTCCAAAAAAACGTGCGGATGCAGTTTATAGCCAGGCTGAAGAGGTAGAATTTAGCGCAAAATTGGTGTGCATTGTCTAGCGAGACGTGCCGCGTAAAAGACAAAATTTGGGGCAGGTAGATGTCCTAACAGTACTTGCCGACTGTGGTCTCCAAATCATCTACTACGTCAAAACGGACCCATGCCCTCAACGAGCTCGTCCTCGTCACTGGAGGCGTCTGCTGAAGCCTTGTGTTGGCGCGACAAGGTACGTCTACCACACCCCATTGCAGTGACTCAAAACTTGATAAATTCTCTTGGAAGAGTGCTTTCTGTGTTGTATTGATGAGCGTGCTAGCCAGCCTCTTGTCGATGAGAAGGGCACTCACTGAACCAAGCTTGGGCAGATCGTAGAATGGCTCCTCGCAGACATTGCAGCATCCGATGCACATCAGACGTGCGGTAATGGTTCAGCAGTTGTGCGGGGTCCGCGGTCTGATAATTGCACGTTGGGCAGGTATGCAAAAATCCTCCCACACTTCTTCGGGTGCTTTGCGCGAGCGTGCTACATCGAGGAAAGATGCATATGAATCTCGGCGTATACTTCCGATGGTGGCTGAGACTCACCATAGTCAAACCACTGAGGTTGGTGAAGGGACCAGCTCTACATAAGGGGCACATATGCCGCTTATGGACTTTCAGAATGTGGCCGCGAAGGATATCGACCTCATCGAACATAGTTCTGCATTCGGTGCAAGTGACCATAGAGTTGTCTGCTCGCAGTCGCTGGCTGGGACGATAATGTGGTTTCGCAGAGACTGAGAGCGTGGCCGGGCATGGCAGTTAAATCCTGCTGTCGGACTGTAGGATTCTCGTGAGCCAATATCGAGCAACAAGAACGTGGCGAGTATCAGGACGAGAACATCGATATGCAAGACCTATTCTCAACGTCTGTTCGCAATAGTATATGGAAATACTGTAATGGAGAGAGTCCAGCGGCATTATTCCTCCTGTCTTCGAGTGCAACTCGTGCAGTCTCTCACGAGCGTGGAAATTTCAGGACACCTCCCGGAGCGAATACTCTCCGCATCTCTACCAAGAAAGTTTAGGTATGTCCAAAGCTGTTACTCACCTGTCACTTCAAGGCAATTGATTGCTCGGCTTTCTTTTTTAGACCCTGCGAATCGTAGCCGGTTAGACTACGCTTAAGCTCAAATAGCAACTGCAGTCTCCTTACGTTGAATCTCATCCAGAGCCTGTTCCAACGGGAGCCGTAGAAAGCACAGCCAAAACGAACCTATAGCCGAAAGAAAGTTGCGTCACTCGACGTGCCGCAAGGAAATCCATGACCTCGACATCAATATTGAGTTCCGGAACAGTCCCACACGCGACAGTTATTACGTGATTCCTTCGTGGCGTCATCCTCCTGCATCTTTCGCAATTGACGCCATCATGGTATTCGAGGCAACTCGAGTGAACCTACGGTACATCACTCGGTGATAGTATTGAGCGACGTGTAGAAACCGCAACATAGGAAGAAATGCACTGAAACGCTCTCACTCTCGGTGTGAGCGGGAAGACCTGGGATCCGAATTCGCCGCGAAACCCAGGTGCGACCATGGTCATCACAGATCCAGCCTGACAAGCATGGCCCTTCTTACACACCGGACACTGAAGGTTTCTCGAGATTTCTGCAATGATACATCTGTGACGGACGAGTGAAATTAGCCCGACAAGTAGAATCTCAAGTTTTACATCGAAGACGCACGGATGGCAGAAAAAGATGCCCACACCATTGTGACGGTGGGCGGTCTCGAGTTGGGTTCATGCACAGTCGGCAGTCAGCGCCATTTTGGTATCCTTTGACGGTTGTTCCCTGCAGATGGACTGTTGATTGACATTGCAGGGGAGGTAACGTTGGAGATGGGAGCTGATGCGGGAAAACGAATCGCGTGCTTGCAGTATGCACAGCGGCATCTATGAAATTGGGTCAGAATGGCAAGATCGCAGGCTTGAAACGAAGAGTACCTCGGAAGATTGGACGCGGATTTCTGGGTGTTGTGGATCTGCTCCGACAGGCGAAAGAGCCAGAGGGCCTCGGGAAAGATGAAGGTCCTGCTTGCGCAGCCGTAAACTCACATGTGGTTCCCCTGGGGCGTGGGTTCATCTGGAAGCACGCTGCGGGCAGAGACAGGACTTCCCAGACTGATGATACTCTCCGACGTGGTCGTGGACAGCTGCTTCTTTTTGGTCCCATGTCGGGCTCGACAGCTGGTACGGTGGAATTGACCTGCAGGCGGTGAGCAACGATCTGCGCGGAGAGCGAGTGTATGAGGCTGTGCGCTGAGTGTGGCGTGCCTGCGCCGCTGCTGAGCTGCTCTCGGATGCAAAGGTGCCGCTGTGTGGCATGCGTGGACACTGCATGGATTGGCGGCTCGTGCGCAGACGACTCGGGTTCTTCATGGATGGAGTCTGGAGAGGCAGGATGTTCTGGAGAATGGTAGGGAGTGCTCTTGATGGGAGATTGACACGAATAGACCATGGAGAAGCAGACCTGCTTCGCGGTACGATTGAGAAGACGACCTGCTGTCAAGTTAGTCACTGATCTCGTGTTTAATAGGAAAAACGGGCTCACTCAGGTATGGGGGACGCTATGCGTACTCTCGACATATTATGGCAGCAGCTGCGAGCATAGACTCTTCCTGCGAGATTATGCTCTGCTCTTGGGCCCAGGCGCTCGCCATGAACTCGCTGCCTCTTAGGTTTGTCAACAGTAGGCAGAGTGGGCGCGGACATAGCAGAAAGAGGTGGCTCAGATGCCGCTCGTACGAGCTCAGGCATGAAGGCGATATGTTCTGTTGCCTAGTCCAGTCATTAGAGGACTTCGGGGCCCGCGCAAGAGGAATGTGAATAAGAAACTCACAACCCCGCGTTGAAGCTCTGGTACATCAGATTTCGGGCTATCCGAAGCTGTCTTGGTCTTGATCGGGGTGGAAGAGACGATATGAGTTGCACTGATCTCTTCCGAAATATCGCAGGTTGACAGTGGGAGGGCGGATATGTGAGCCAGTGGATGCTGACATCGGCGATGACGGAGTGGATTTTGTGATGCGTGTATGGTTTGCGGTTGCGACTTCGTACAACGAGCCCTGAGAGCGGGGGGCTTGAGGTTTATGTTTTGTCGTCAACATGCTGAACGAGACGGTCAGATCACGCCGTACTTCGAAGGTTGAGACTCACGGCTTGTAGGGCGTACGGGTCTCGGAACGCGTCTTCGCATTTAGTGCATTTTGGATGAGGGTTGTCGTCCTTGTAATGAGCCTTCACCTCCTCGCTGGACGAGAAAGTGATACCGCACGTGTAGCAGCAGACATCTGGGTGAGTGGCAAAATGTGCTGTGCACGCAGCCTGAATGAGCACCCCGAATTAAGAACGAAACAGTGAATCTCATGGACGAACTCCTTTACGCATCGCCTCGTCAGCGAGCGGGACTTGCAGACAAGGGCACTGAATAAACGACGGCGGTGGAATTGAGACTTCTGCTAGAGGCTAACGAAAGTTAAGATCTCTCTGAAGGATATGAGAATTTGACGTTCAGCTTCAATACGAACAAAGGGAAGAGTGACATGGTGACACACTGTGGTGCGTACCACGACCGAAGTAGTGGCAGGGTTGGATGCCCTCGACGAGCTCCTGCTGACACGGGCCCCTATGGTATCGGTCGCGACCGAGGGAGCTTCTGGTTTGGGCGAAGTTTGCGACCGCAAAGCAATGAGTACGCTGCTGGGCCTCGAAACGACGGATATAGGTCTTGAAAACGGGCCTTGAGGATCTGGCAGACGGAATAATAGTCTTCATCCTTGCCTGCTCGGCTCGCGCTCGGTGATCCTTGCTGTCGCGAACGTGGTTGTTGTATGCGCCCAGATCTTTGAAAGACTTCCCCGTCACAAAACGGTGCAGATCTGCTTTTGCTGAAGCCGTTCACGGTGAGTCGCATTATCACGAATATGTTGCTTCAGCGCAGCTTCGTTCTTGAACTTCTGCGTTGTTGTTGCAAATAGTACAGACTACCGCGGCGGGTGGCATGGTGAGTGATCTCTACCACAGAGGTGAGTAGTGGGTAGGACGAAGCGCAGATGATGGGATTGACGCACTGCGGCTGGCATATAGAGGGTGTTACCTCACCGCCACCATGCTCCGTCGGTGCGCTGTAGAAGGCGCTCGAAGCAGCAAGTGCGCGGAAAGGGCACCTGAGAGTAGTGGTTACGTGTTGTTTACACGTGTCGCAGGAAGCGGGTCAAAAACGCTTCGAATGGCATGCAATTCGCATCAGTCAGAAGCACCACTGAGCGAGTCCATATATCCTTCGGTCCACTTGGGCGAGAATAAACGAAGGATTATATAATTAGTGGGGACGCAGGCTCATGGTCACACACGGAGGACCAAGTGTAAATCCAGAAAGGTCGGTGAATATTATCCAATATATGAGAAGCTCCGAATCTTCCGAGCGATTAATCGAAGTAGTACTTGTAAGCCTCCATGAATGCTTCTTTCCCCTTGTCCTCAACAACATCCTTGCAGAAATTTCATAAGTGAATCGGTCTTATCAAAAACAGGGAGACTTACACCATGACAAGGGATAATCCTCGTAAAATCCCATCCAGCCACGGTCCTGACGTCGCGTCGCATCGCCCTATCGTCGGCGTGAATATAACGGAGCTGAGGTAGAATGAATCATTTACTCTTTATCGGTGCCCAGCGACCAAGCGAATTTCTTGTGGAGCGTGTTCCAGGGGTTCAGAAGGCTACCTACGAAGGGAATGCTCCCAGAAGAAGAAGACTTGGAATACTGACAACAGAGCGTTAGAGTCTGTGCTTGAATCAGACACAAAACACACACCTGCTCTTTCGGGGGAAGGTTGAATAGTAGGTCCGCTCTCAATGAGAGTCTTTGAGGCGCCGTGGAAGAACACTACTTCTTTGTTTTTGAAACCAGAGAAGAAGCTAAAGCTGGCTGAGATCCACATGCCCGGCAACTAATCAAAATATACGTGCCAATGTTGGATCTGCGGATACTAATAAGCAAATCGAGTTGACGGAGTACTGAATAGGAATTTACATCATCTTCAAAACCATACCTTCTTCCCTTCCGGGTCTTTCCCCCATGCTAGAAACGAATGTAAGTCACTCGAAATCTGTCAATGTAACGGCGGCGCGCTTACACCCATCGAATGTAAAGCCCTTCAGCTCTCCACACTTTCTTCTGTATCGCTTCTTCTGGGGCAATGAGCTTTGCAGATGGATAGTTCCTCTTGAATTCACCTGTTAGAATCACTATTGAGCACATTCGCGAGGACGATGCAGAGCAGTGTAACCTACCGAGAAAACAGGTGATGAACAGCGTCTCCGCCGACAATGTATTTCACAGGTCCCAAGTTCGTCTATCTTTGCTTTTTTGTAGCCTCATTAAGTGGTTCGATGTCGAAGCAAGGACCCAAACGTCTCCTGTGGAAAGTTTGATAGCTGTGGAACGCCCGCCCACAGGGATGATTCCGAAGCGAGCAAAGGGACGGGAGAACGTCCACACGTCCTTGGTAAACCTACACAAGTACGCGAGGGAATGAGTGACCAAGTGCGTTAGAGGAATAAAATTTCCTGAAAGACTCTACCTCACGAATTACGGTGTCGTCTGTGGACATGGTGGGGAGATGGTAAAGCAGAAAGCGGATGACGGCAACAGTCGACATGGCGGGAACAGTTAAGTCTGCGATCGGGCGCTTGCGAGAAGTGACATCACGCACGCGGATAATCCCGGTTTAGAAATATGCGCTCCTCGCGCTCGCGCCGGCGGGGGTCGGGAAATGCGCCCTTTCCCCCGGAATTCATGAGCATCAGCAGCCCTCGCAGTGACTTCCATTATACTTATCGTCGCACTGTCTAACATAAATTTAGGAATTAACTTGAGAAAACAAAAACCCCATGCTCCGAGCTGCTCAACGTTCTTTGGGCGACAACTGCCGTCAAAACTGGCCGGCGGACGCTACACATGAGCGAATTGTGAACCGAGTGTACATGCTAATTTGTGCAAGCGATGGTTGAGCAGACTGTGTGTTGCAGAATACACGGCTACCCATTCCAGTTAAGTCGATGGAACACAATGACGGAGACCCGAGCGTCATCACTTAATGCACACACACATTCACTATATGCGGGGCTTTGTAGGGCTCTGTTATGACTACACGATTGATGAGGAAATGAATATCCCGGGGATTCGTGCCTGAGCGTGAAAAACGTGCCCCTTTGATCCGTCATTTAGTGAGAAATTCCGAGGAAAAATTCAGTACATAGATAGACTTACCTGCAATAAAGGAGTCCCATGTGAAACGCAGCTCATCGTCTCTCGCCTTCGACAAGATGCGAGAAACACCCCGCCAAAAACTCCAGCGCAGAGCAGGGCACTCCGTCTCTGGTCGTCCTCCCACATGAGCCCTCTTCGAATAAGAGTCCAATCTTGCCACGGGTATGACCTGGTCCAAGCCTCGACCCACTCTTCCCAACGAAGCTTTCGAAGGCGAACATGGGGCGATGTCCGTCAGACAAACGGAGCAGAAAGGCCCATGAAGAGTCTCTTGGAGCTTCGACCTTGACCACGAGCTGCGTCGGGAAAGTCTGAACCGTAAGATGGAATGTCCCAGCTTTGCTGTCATGGTATGCGGTCATGAACGGGGAGAAACCACCTGGTACCCACAGCAAAAAGGCGGTCGAAAGTCCCAGTGGAGGGAGGGCGAGCGGTACCCCACGAGATATGCTTCAATCCCAGGCAAGGCGGCCCCGCCAGCAAGACAGAGGGGTCTTGGTGGGTTCGGAAAGGGCAAAACGACTGGCTCCAGATCCAGCCCGCAGGGAATGATGTCCCCCAGTTCTTTTCGACGTGGATTTGCCAGTGCCTGATACGGTTTCTCCGGCATGAGAGAAACGGAGCGCTGCCTTGCTAGAGGTACAGAAGACATGCCAGTTCACAGGGAGTGAACGACGAGAGTAGGATGAGGATGCCCATAGGTCCCGCCAGCAGGGTGTCTTCAGACCAGAAAGCGGGATCGGTGATCTCGAGGTCCAGCTCAAGAGCATGTTCATCCAGCTTGAGATTGCATTGTACCGACTCGCCATCCACCTGCATGGTCCCAACGTGAGGAACGCATATATTGAACGCTTGGTGGTTTCGCCGGCAGTCTCGGGAGACTTGGGAAATGAAACCGACAGTGCATCGGGTGAAAAAGATTTGCGTATTTGAAGGGTTTCTAGACTGGAGCTCGATAAAAGGGGTGTGTATGAGACATGAACAAGATTGCGGCGCCTGTGGTGCATTCTTGACCAGCAGAAGATGATCGCTTTAGCGTTCCTCCCTCGTCGAGCTGGGTGCTGGGAGTAGAAGCCTTCGAAGCCGGTGCGTGCGTGCGGCGAGAAATGATCATATTGAAGAAGATATTTGTGAAAGAATGAGAAACAGCAACTGAGGGAGCTTCTTATATGCATGTCCGACAGGTCCGAGGCAGAACGAACGATGTCGTCGAGCGAGTAATCAGAGGGAATCAAGTCTAGGTTGAAGAGGGTTGAAGAGGTCTTCAAGTTCTGGCAGTTGTTTAGGCTCGTACACCAGCCGTCACTGTAAGTGTCGTTTCTCCTCGCTGCGCGGGACTTCGAGAGAGGGATGAGAACTACCCTTCTGTATATGGAAGCTTATGTGAGATTTGATCTTATCAGCGGAGTTTGGGGCGCTCGTCGAAACGGAGCACTTACGTGACGGCTGGGTGGACTGGACACATTCTTGTCGACCCCCGAGGTTTCTGAAAAAAAGTCGTCGAGACCCATTCGCTATCAAATAAGAAAGTTGCTCAAAGTGATGTCTAAAATATATGATATCACAAAAAATTTTGGACTCTGGTCTCTATCATTGTGCTGCTACAGCAGCATAGGTACAGCTGTCAAGCAGCTTTCAGATGGCAAAACAACCCAAGTTAATCACATTCACGCGCTCTAGAATCTGAGACCAACTATACAAAAGACTGAAATAATATATTCGAAGTACAAATAATGAGAAAACCGTATGCTTAGCGAGTGCTCTTGCGACCCATGGCACGGCTCTCTCACTGCGGGGAAATTACCCGATGAATCCGCCGGATTCATGCTAGATGCACGCTAGACGCTGCGATGGAAACAATGCGTCTCCCATGTCTCGTCACGATAAATTGCAGAATATATGGTGAAAAAATATGAAATAAACCCGAACAATAAATTACATCAATAAATTCAAAAGAATCTGCTCTGTGTCCTTTCATTGACCAATAAAATGATTCTGTTAGAGACATTATAAAGATATCTGACCGCTTATTTGGGGGACAAATGCAGAGAAATATCCTGAATAAGTCTGCTGGCAAGTAGATACTATGAAAAAAAATGGCCAGTAGGTTATATGATGGATATTTGATGCATGCTGAATGAATAATTCTCACCATTCTCCGAACTATTTGCTCTGTAATCATTGTGGATTTTGTGGAGAGATTTATAAAATTGATCCACAGGATATATTTTAACTGTGGTGTGAAGAGTATTTTAGTACTTTCTCTAGCTCATGCATTCATAAATGCTGCAGTGGATTTGGTCCGAGATATTTTGAAAAATATAGCGCATATTAATTTAGAATAAATCTGCCATCAAGATGTATCTGCTGGATATAGCCTAATTTAGAACATCATCTGACAGATACATCTTGATGGTGCAGATACTTAATATTCTAAACTCTCGTTAAAGATCTGCACTATGTTCTTTGAAAAACCATCTTACTAGGCAAAATCCACAGGTAGCATCAATAATATGTAATGAGCTCGTACACTATCTATAAGTAGCATAATAGAATCTCGGACCAGAACGCATATATGAAAATATGTCCTGTGGATTTATTCAATAAATCTTCCAATAAAAATCCACAATGAGTTACACAGTGAATAGTCGAGAGAATGGTGGAGGATCATTTATTCAGCATGAATCAAATCCCACCACATCACTGCTGGCTATTTTTCCACAGTATCTACATGCTAGTAGATTTATCTACAGAACATATCTCTGCGATTTGTCCTCAATGATAAGCGGTCCAAATATCTTTCTAATGTCCTCTGACAGGATGATCCCCATAGGTCAAGTTAAAATATACAGGACAGATTCTTTCGAATTTATTATTTTAAATTTATTGTCCAGGTTTATTTTATATTTTCTTGCATGATATATTCTGCAATTTATCGTGACGGAGAGACATGGGAGGCCACACATTGTTTCAGCGTCTAGCGTGCATCTAGATTACACGATAGAAGCCTTGAGCGGGCGGATTTATGTTAATTTTCTCCGCAGTGTCTCATGGTGAAAAATAAGCGCTTAGACGAGGGGTCGACAAGAAAACCTGTCCAGCCCGCCCAGCCGCTCCATACGGAACGGGAGGATCCAGCCTCGGCACAGCGGAGTTGGGAAAGCGGCTGTGGGAATTCCGAGACCTAGCAGTTGTTAAGTATATGTGCTAATCGTGCCTGAGTTAACTTTAATTTTAAGCGTATCATGAACAAAACCCAGCCTCGATAATACGGTGTTAATGATACAGACCACGGCTAGAGGCTAGCCGCGATGAGCTCAACCAGCCTGAGTACATTCGCTCGTATTTTACCTGGCGCGCGAGCACCAGTTCATCCCATTGCTCGATCGGATTTTCAATGAAACAGTTTTACGGGGAGGAGTCCCTTTCACCTTTTATCCGTCGAGAAGCGAGTATTTGCATTCCATCTTTACGGAGTCAGGCCGCCTCCGATGAATGGTAGTGGTCCGTTGCTGGGAGTCGCAAACGAGGTGAGTGGGTTAAGCACACATTCAACTCAATAACGGGGCTCTACGCCTCGTGATATGACCGGAAAGCGCAGTGAGAGTGAGTCTATCTTTGATCTAAGGGAGCATGGGCTCGAGGCTATTCACTCTGAACAGGCATCACACCGGGCCATACTTCGAGCCGGACGGAAAAAAACACACAACTCTAGGATTATTCGATATTTGATGGAAGAAAATTGGCCTGAGAATTGGCCTGAGATGGGAGTGGGCTAAGCATGCATCCTGAACTTCGACAGTAAGTCGTTCAAGGCGGGTGATGCGCGCTGCTGTCACCACTCCTCATTCATCGGGCGGCTATTTATGGGGAATGCGTTGACGCACTCGGTTCTCTACGCATAGATCTCAGTCCGGACACTGCAAGATCCGCGCATAATGCGAGATGCGACAAGTAGCATTCTAACCTCAGTGACTTCATCGTACATGGTTTTTGCCTTTGGATGGGCGTCCTTGCTAGACGTGGCTCCTCAGTGCATCCGCATGAATGGACCACTGTCGTGCGCCAAGCAAGCTGACATTCTACCGAGATTATCTTCCTCCAGTAGAAGAAACATACGTACATATCTAACGCGACGAGATACATTACGCGAGAAGATTCTTGAGCTATAAAGGTTGACAAGATTGCTCATGGTCGTCGACCTCAGCTCTCTACAAGCTCTCGTAACTCACTGCTCACTCTCAAGTCCCTCACCTCAGTTCTCTTCCAATAATCGAAATGTCCACCGAGTGGGTCCTAAAGCCAGATGTCGTCGAGGAGAAGCTCCAAGCTATCCTCGCCGAGCTGAAGAAAGACGGCAAGGAACCAAGCGAATCAGTCGACATCGTCAAAGAACGTCTCATCGCTGCCCTTAACCCTCCTCCCATCATCAACCTTTCCGTTGAATACGTGACGGTCACTTTCTCCTACAACTACATCATCGCCAAAACCGTTCTCTTCGAAACCAAACACTATGAGGGTAACTGCAACAGTGAGTTCATCCTCCAGGAATAACCTTCAATTCATTGACCAATGTGTGTTTGCCTCAGATGACACATGGGGCGGAGCCAGTACTGGTTTCATGACTACCAGCAAGGACGGAAAGACTGACTACATCGCAAACAACACGCAAGATATGGGGAGGGGCGGGAACCTGCAGATCAATTTCCTGGACGGCGAATCAAGTGTCGGTTATGTGAGTTATAATCAGCCTGAGAACTACGTCCTTGACACTGACAACCTTCTCTGAACAGTTCTCTGGTAAGTTGGTGTGTTCTCGCGGTTGGGACTTGTCTTGCTAAGATGGTTCGCTTCGTGACCCAGGTGGTGATCTTGGCATTACGTCCAGTATGGCGACTGGAAACGGGACTATGTGGACCTAAATTCCCAACAAGGCGGGATTATACTGGTATGTTCTCCTCTTTATCTACAAATTGCGTCTAAAGTTCAGCTCTAGACGAAAGTGGTGAAGTTCTAGTCACTTCCATGGTGCATGCGAGTCGGGTGTCGTTCCGAAGCGGGCACTGGATAGTTTTGTGTTGTATCTGTATACACGCTGCTTTCTCGATGCCACTCAAATCGATACAACTACTTGCCCACTCAGTTGAAATTTCTAACATCGGAAGTCAACGGATAGTTATCAGGTCTTTGGTTTATTTCGATCCAGCTCGCCTTCATCGCGCTCCTCAATAACTTGCTACAAACACTTTCCCGAATTCTGATCCACCGTGAATATTATTGGTATTATGCTGGTTTTATCTCCCCCAGTGACCTCAGGTATTGTTGCCTGTTCATGCAATCAAGGGCCTTCAACGTTCAACAAACGAAATTCGACCGCGCTGCAGGGTAGCTCGGCCCGCTGGGTTTGTTGACGAGTAAGTAGATGGTATTATGTCATCAATCTTTGTTACAGGGTTGCTTATTCCCGGCATTTGCCGATTTGCTCTTGAGACGTCCAGTTCTTGCTTCGTGCAGTAACTAGATCTCTGGGCGACCATCTCCCGTCAACAGGGTCCCTAAGAGTCCGTGGGTACATTCTTCAATATGCGCAAAAGATTTCCTCGAACGTACAGTCATGCTGAGCTCCAGACGATACCAGGCCGCCTCCTAACGAGCGACAGCACCGGGCAATGTCGCGTTGTGCCCATCGGTTACCCGTGTTCAAGCGTATTACGCAGAGTCATGAGGTGAGCGAATAGCTATCTTTAGCACAAACTGCGACACTAAATGTCAAATTGTGTCATCTATGTAACAGTGCCATGATGTGCTGGCCCTCTGGCTTGGCGGACGGCGACATCCGAAACTATGACATATGTCATGAGTATACTAACACCCTTTTCGCTTTCAATTTGGTTCTGCATGCTTAAGCTATAATTCCTGTAAGTATGCCTTTCAAGACTCGCACCTCATGCTGCCCACTTGACGGCACATCCAAAGCCACCCATGGGCTCTACGCATGGCTCAAACCTCTGCGCGAACGGCACGGATCAGGCCGTCCTGACTCAATTGCTATAGAGTGAGTTGCAGTCAAAGAGATGCGTCATACAAGAAAGCACAGTCTAATGATTGAATTGGTCAGCGTCATTGAACACAACTGGAGCGCAATCGACATGTGCATCAGGCGATCATGCATAGCTGTCCTAAATTACAACAGCGTCGGGGCATGTATGGGCTCTCGACGTGGCGCGCTCTGCGTAACACGCATCATGACCACCTACGTACCTGGCTAGGCGGGAACGAACCCCCCCCGATCGCATCACACCAGCAACCGCCTTGCACGGACTCGAGTACGGAGCGAACCCGCCCACGGGATGCCAAGTGTCCTAGCCTGTTATGAGCGAAGACATAAAACATCGCGCTGCTTCTCGAAGTCCATTCGCCGTATCCGCTCAAACTCGTCTAGAATCTGCATGGAGCGCTGTCCCCATCGAGGTCTGGGGCGAAAATCTTCGCCTTCGCTTGTACGGATGGCGGACAAACTAGTCGTTCGCTATCTCTCGCCTCTCGCCTTACGCGGCTAATCGTTTCTACCCGTTACGTTTTACTTCGGTCGAGCTGAGTAGCCAAGAAAGCCTCCTTGCATTCTCGAGCCTCCTTGCGCGTTGGGATGCCCGCGCCCAACATCCGCCACATTTTCCTCACCGTCAACGTTCCCCTATGGGGACCGAATACGACGCGAGGAGAACGCAGAGCGCAACTCAAGGAAGCGTTCAATATATCCTCAAACGCGCGGCTCCCGACTTTGAACACCCTCGTCGTCCACAAAGCCCCGACACCTTCGACAATCTCTGGGACGACACATACGCTTCCCAGTTTTTGACCGACCTCTCCCTCCCCTTCATAACGCGCTTTCCGACTCCCCTTTCCTTCCAGTCCGGAATACGTCGTCGACACAAAGTCACATCGAAATCTTTTTCCTTCACTGGAGCGCCTACACCTCATGGATTGTTTCAACATGCGCGACACGGTCTTGGGAAGAGTAATTGCCGAACAAAATCACAACCCTCGATCTCGACGCTCAAACTGAGCGGCATCCAGAGCTACAACACGAGCTTTCCCAAGTTTCTGCGCTTTCTGCTCAAGGCCCCGCGTGCCTGACTGCGACGGCGCTGAGTCCAAAGACCCCGCTTTCGAGGGCGCCGATGCCCAATTCGCGCCGGAATCGGAAGAAAGGCGACCAGGGCCCGCGGTCGTCTGTGCATTAGCCTCCCCAACCTGCGACACGTCTCGGTCCAGGTGCACGTCAACGACGACGACGGTGGTGCGATACGGGGATATCCGTGCACGGCTTCATGATGAACGGACTCGAAAGCATCGCGCGGTCGTGCGCCCAGACGAAGAACGGGACGCGGCTATACTTGTCGAAGAAGAAGAAGACGTATTGTGCTTCGGAAGCACGTCAGGACTGGATGAGTGTAGTGGATGGTGGGGATGGACCTTGGCCGCCAAACACTGCGCAGCTAACACTCCCTAGAGTGAAGTAGTTGGGAGTGGCAATGATTGAAACGTCGGACTTGGACGACGAAAAAGGTGCGTCCTGGCCAGTCTCGCCTCCTCCATCGACACGCTCATTAAGCCCCAAGGAGACATTGCATACGGCTGCATACGCATATGTCATTGGAGAACGGACCACTTCTCATCCTATATGATCCCCACAGATCAACGCGTTGTGTTCATGTTTCTACATGATGGAGCTGTACATTAGTGATATTTTCGTTTAGTTCCGGGCCAGGGAGAAGGGCTGACCCTTCAACGTATTCACTCGTAGAACTCTTTCGGTTCCTCTTCCATCCCATTGTATCCATTCTACCACGCATCATAAGCTGCATGACTCATGGAACCACTCACCGCGTCCGTAGGATCAAAGTGCACATGTTCTGGCTTCTATTGACGCGTCCAGCAAAGATTCGGGTGTCCTTGCGGAGGAAGATCCTGAGTCAATCGGTGTTTCTGGAAGCTCCGTTGTCGAGTGCGCTGGCAGCGGATGGGACCTGTGGGTGGCGATGGATGTGATGTGGCACGTTTTGCTAATAAGCGTTGTTTTGTGTCGACCGGGTAAAGTTCCCCAACAGCAGACCTAGGTACCAACTACCAGATCCGTACAAGTCCGAGCGACACCGCCACCAGGGGTACCACGCTCGGTATCCTTCCTTTGAGCTCTTCTGAGCGAGACGTTGAGAAGTCAGTTTGCACACGTTCCGTGACTGCTGCTAACGACTCTCAATGCCGATAGACTCCTCCGCATACTGCAGGCAGCATCAAAGCGCAGATTCAAGACGCATATATACATAGGATTTGCAGCGGTCACACTCTACATTTCCTGCATGCCACGGGCTCGAGTAAAATGAAGAGTATAACCGGAACAAGGTATACTCCCTATGCGCGCTGCGCAAGGTAAATCCTCCCCGGTCCCGGCAAAGACCAAAATCCGTGATTAAAGTTTCAAATTTACCCGCCGCCTGATACAGGGGGGCCTCTCCGTGTCTGCGACACCTACTGATACTTGCTACGTTGGAGTGACACCACTCAAGGGCCTCTCGGATGAATGTACAAGGGCGAGTGGGCGCACTTGATACTCAGGAGAGCTCCAAATCGTGCGCCTGTGAAATTTCTAGCCTGCGAATAGAACAATGGCTGCAGCACACCCACATGGTCATCCACGCAGACCTTGACGTGATGCCGGCGTGAGGCGTGGGAAATACGATGATGGAGTTTTTTCGCACTAGCCGTAATGATCTCGGTTCTCTTGGTAGGTTGTACTCATCTGATAACTACTTGGGCTCGTCATAAGTGCTTGCGACAGTTTTTTTGTCTCGTCTACTTCAGACATCTCAACAGGATGTACATTGTGTGGGACCACCTGTGCGTAGACAAGTGATTACTTATTGTTGTATCATTGGAATATTGGGTCCTTCTAATCGGCAGCAAATTGGTTCTGCTTCGAAAAACAGGAATCGTTCTCAATTTTGCTCTAGATTCATCGCAAATTGACCAACGAGCTTAGATAAAGGTAGCAAGATGATGTTGAGTTTACCTGAGTAAGCGAATTGCTGGCGTTACTGATCGTGGGAAACATATTGCGAAGTCAAGTCAGGTAAGTTGTAACTTGGGTCTGATTCATGCAAATCGCTGCCCAATTACCTACTAGCTATCGGGCAGTTCCGACCTGAACCTCGTATCCCCTGTCATGCAAGAGAATTCTCCAACCTCATACATCTATACTATCTTGAAAGTCCGTAGCCGAATTCCACCGGACGACATGCTGCCTTCTAAGATAAGATGACTGTGCGCGAAGCTCCTTCTATTCGGCAGACGGCACAGTCAGGGGCTCGAGTACTTCAACGCCAAGAAGTCTCAAGCCTGGTAACCCCTTTCCTATCCGCTATGAATGTGCTAGTCTATACAGGACGCTGAGGCTCTCCCATCCTCCGTATCGCGCACCATTACGGCGCTGCGTGGTGCGCTGTACCACTATACGCACTACACTAGATGCAAGTACCCTGTCAACCCTTCAATCACTGGGGGGACAGGGTCGGCCCCCTGGTCTGGCTCGAGCGGGTGCCTCTGGCGCCTTGCTCGTGTTCCCCTATGCGTGTCCCGCTAACCATCGATCGAGTTTTCGAACACAATTTTATCGGTTCCCTACCTAAACATAGACATGTGGAGAAAGGAGGACGCATTGCTGGGGCTCCGCGCAGGGTTGAAGTATGGTGGATTCTTCTTGGGGGCCCGGAGACTGACAGGCCTTTACGCTTCCTAGCACGCACAAACTGGATCAAGCATATTATTGCTATTTCCCCGCAAGGTGACTGAGGGAGGCCACTTGAAAGGATATCGCTTCTGGGGGAAGATGGGTGTCTCCATTTCCGGAATCGTTGAAAGCGGTACGGGCTACCTTTGAAGTGTGTCGAGGGTTGATTCGGGGATATCGCTCGAATCCTGTGCGCGACTATGCGAACTAAAGACAACAGGGTTGTCGCAGCCGACTTGCAGTTGGATCTGGCACAGATTTCCCTCTGGGGCGCTCAGAGCTGGAGGTTCCGATTGGTGTCGAGGATGGCTCTACCGAGACTCGACTTTGCTGAGGAGCAATCGCAGGTCACTCTTCAACAAGACCCTCCAATCACTTGGACTTCAAACTTCCCACTAGACCTACCCCGTCCCCCGACCAGCCACCGTTATCCTTTTGCCACAGTTTTCTTGGTCTCTGTACCTCGTCCAAGCCCGACATCGTTTCGCGTATCTGCAAAGCCTTGAGCTGAAACCCCCTGGTACTCTCAAAGGACTCGATACGATAGCTTCACGTTCGAACGACGCATCAGAAGGTCGAGAAATTACTTTATACATGCTCGCTCCTCAAATACCAGAAGACCCAGCAAGACGGGTCGTGGTATACTAGAACGAGTCGCGCGTGGGGTCGCTTTTGAAGCGTGTCCCCTATACCGTGTCCCTCACACCTTCCAACTTTCAAACTCGTTCAATCAAGTATTTTGAAGTACCTCGCTGCCCATTCCGCATGCTAAATCTGGGGAGGGACAGTTACCGGCTGAACCCTGGGCAGCTTGGCGAAGCACCTAACTCTCGCGGAGCTAGAGCCGTGACTATCACGCCAAACACTCTTGGACAAGTGAGTTGCATATTCAATGCGCCATAAATAGCCACAATGTCTTATGTGTCTTTCATAGGAACTCCTCGCTCCTTGCTTCGCTCCTTCACCCTCGTTTACACTCGCCACATTCGCTTGCAGGCCGTGGTACAGAGGCGGAAATTGCCATGGGTTTCCTCTCCCCTCGGCTGCCTACAATTCTCGCTGCGGCTGCGTGTACGCTGTCCGCGCTGCCCCCGGCTCGGCTGGTTCTTCGTGCAGTATCTCGTTTGCCTTTGGCCGTTCGTAAGAAGCCGCATCGAGATGATGAGTGTTTTCGGGGCCAGTGGGGAGATATCGAGATAGGGTCATGAAATCCATATGGCCAAATGATGTGGTATCATTCGTCGTTGACGGGTAGCAGAGAGAGAAGCCAAACTGAAAGCAATGCACGGGTATCTTTGGTTTATATCCCCTATGGAGGGACGACACAGCGTCGACGTAGCACCCGCCAGGATATAGGTTGGTCTTACACATTCGGCGTCAGCTCAGTCAATGGTTTGACGGGGGATATCCCCAGGATGTTGAGTCCATGTGTTGTAATCCACCCCCACAATTGCATCCGCTGGCAAGCATCATCCCGCCTGGCGCTACACAACCCCCTCCGACATGGAGCGCACCGCTGCGATCCTCATGACAAAGTTCGTCTGGTTTGTGGAGTAGTACTTCATCGGCACAATCGCGGATCGTTCAGAGCCCTTCCTCGAACGTTTATTACGACTTGTTGTGCTGCACTCGTGAGACACCGTCCCATCTAATTTGGAACATACAAATTGCTGACAATCGCTGGGGGGGGGGGAAGGGATCAGGTGGTTTCATCTTCCGCACTGACCGCTGCCGCCATAGCCCGTTGTTCGATGTTTGTCGTCATCACTCAGTAGCGACTTTGGTCTACTACTCACGATTCCCTGAGACAGTTGGGTTACGGGCGGCTCGCAAAGTTTTCATTCGACCTGCCAAGCCAGTAGCTGTAACTCCTTCGACCTGTTGGCAAGGCTGATCCATAGGGCTAACGTACTCATAGTCCTCAGCTCAGGCCACTGCACATCCACGAATGTATATAGTGCAAACTGAAACCCGGATAGAGGTACGTTTAATCTTCATCAAGGACACCTTCGTCTCACTCCACCGTACGCTCAAATCAGGGCAGCCTTGTACTTTAACCTAAGGTCACCCCACTAGTGGCGTCTTGCATAGGGACCTCCAGTGTGCTAGTTTTTCCTCAGCGTATCCAGAAGTCAGTTCACCGCTTGGAGAACTGAGAGACACCATAAACGACACTCTTAAAGAGAACGCGTCATAGCGGGTGCGCCGCTCTCACACATGTGTCATGTCATAAGAAGACCAGGGAAGTTAGCGGGCGTATCCCCCTAGCCCTGAGTCCTGGAAGCTTGATTTGGCTCAGCGTTCGACTGGGCCGGTCGACTTTTTAGTTTATTGCGTGTCAATTCGTTCTCTTCACTATTGACCAATCTCCTAAAAAATCAATACAGCCAGATAACTTGTCCATCCTTGGTGACCAGCTCTATTACCAAGGTCTCCGAGAGGAGGCTCACGCTGAGCGTTGTTTTTCAGCCAACGGCATCCGCTGGTGGAGAGATCTCGTAGTTAGGTGCCAAGCAAACGAACTCTATCTCGCGTGAACCGACGGGCCTATCGGGCGCTTCGGCGTTGTGCTGGGCTCCCGATAGCGCCACGACGGCGACTGTTGCCGACCTTGTTCTCCTCGAGGCTATAGGCATCTGCATTGTAATGCCGCACATGGGCCGTCGGGCATCTCCTGCTAGATTGCCACCGAGGGAATTGAATGATGTTCTCGGACAACATATAGGCCTTCTCTAGAATAGCCGCAGACTCCGCACGTTCTAAACTCCGACCCGATCGTCGCTCCGAGACTGTGACCGGTCCGCGCGTACAACAAGTCCTGAAGTTGCCTGCTACGGCCGTCTTGTTTTGAGAGTAATGCCTTTCTGCTACTGATCGACAGTACGGAGCTCTTGTATCGATAGTTTCATCGAACGATTTCCTCTATATTTCCCGTGGCTATTCCGCACATCGCTCAGGCTTGGGACATCTTGTCGTTCTAGATCACGCAGGTTCATTGCTGAAGATGTCTAAAGTTTCGGCCCCCCTCCCCATTTCTATGAGACTGGCTTGCCGACTGCCAAGAGTCTGCCTCGAGGACGGGGATATGAGGGCTCGGAGGTCAAGGTACGCCCCACGCGTCGGATGACGCCGTGAGCAAATGCGCAATTTCTCTGCCCTGCTGAGGCTATCACATGTCCATACACGGTGAGCCTTTTCCTATTGACATGCGACGTTTTCCACGGCGGAGGACAAGCAATTCGTCCCAAAGCAGACAGGCTTGACGGCCCTGCGCTATGGCACTGAGTGGCGACTTTTGCTCTCGCGGTGCACAAGGGTCGACCTCCGGATAGTGGCATAAGGGGGACACCCGCCATCCGCAAATAACAACAATAAATATGTGTCCCCTCGCCTGCCGCCAGGCCCCTCTTTCCCGTCGTTGCCATTTCTTTCACCACTTATTCTAACCTTTGCACGCTCAGGGGGCCGCGTGCTGACGATCGCCAGCCCTCCCTGACCAGCTCCCTCCAGTCGGCACGCTTACCAAGATTGTGTCGTCGGGTGTCAGACAGAGCAGAGGAACGCTCCTCGACGGCGTTTTTTCCTTTATTGCTTTTTGCTTGTCTCGTGATACCGCTGTACTGGCATCTTGAAGGTAAGTCATCCACAAAAATCACTTCGTGGTGGCGAGACTGAACGCTAATCGTGGTGCCAGCGCTGGAAGTGGGATGCATTTTGTACATTGCATGGGTGGGATCGTACAACCTCATTCAGCAATTCATCAACTGCATCGTTTGTGCTGGATCACGCGATCAACTGGGCACGGGGCTGTTTTTGGTGCGACATTGGTGATTACCTCTTTGTGTCTGGAAATGACGGGCGTATATCATCTAGTGCCGAGCCAGTCATCTCCGTATCCTCGTTCGTGACACCGGACAATTTGGGGAAACCCGCGATGCTCGCCGCGTCTCTGGTCATCAATCCGTCGTCCTTTACAAGATAGCGAAGCCCTATCTCTTGTTTCTATCAAGCAAGGGCTTGAACGCAGACGTGCCATCATGGTCGACCTTGCCATTGGTCTTGGTATCCCGATTGCTCCAGGATCGTTGAGTTATAGCGTCTTGACTCTCGCGACTGCTCAATTTGTTTTATCGGCTGTGCAGTGTGGTTCATCCAAGGCCACCGGTTCAACATCTACCAGGGTATCGGCCCTCTTGCGCCCATTCCCAACACCTACTTCCAGATGTTTGTCACCAACGGTGTCTGCATCATCATCGGCCTCATTTCTGCGGGCTTCTGCAGTACGTCTTCTTTCTATCTCCCCAAATCTCTTACCAATGACAATGTAGTTGGCACCCTTCGTGCCTTCATGAAGCGCCGCCGCCAGTTCAGCGACCTGCTCGCTTCGAACAGCAACCTCACCTTCAACCGTTACCTGCGCCTCATGGCGCTCGCGGGTATCGAGCTCCTCGCTACGATCCCGCTCTCTGTCTGGCTTCTCGTCCGTGACACCCAGCAAGATATCTCATGTCATGGAGAGCCTCGGCGGACATGCTACTAGGGTTTACTCGCTCAATCGGAAGCAGTGGACGCCAACGATCGAGGTGGATTGCTGCGCCACCCGAAACCAGCGCGCGAGAGCCTCACGCTCCTAGGCCCTGGCTCACCATGCTCCCTGCGCATTCGTCTTCTCGTGCTTCTTCGGCCTCGCCGAGGATGCACTAGCCCGCTCTACGCCACTACCGCCTCGCCTTCACGTCCGTCGCGAAGCGCGCCTCGGCTCATGCACCCGCCACGGCGGCGCGTCGAGCGGCGAGTAGCGCTAGCAGCTGGGGCCCGAGCTAAAGGGCAGCAAGACGGGCGCGTTCGATCCCCCGAGCTTCGTGCATAGCGCAAGCGCGCCGACCGCGCGCCGCGGCTCGTTCCTCTCCGACATGTCCGACCAGCCTCTCGACGGACATTCTCGCTCGGCGGCCTCGATCGCGTTCGACGAGAAGCATGCGCGCGTAACTCGGAGTCTCCCAACCGAGAGCACCGCGTCGGCGTCGAGCGACTATGTTGTGCGCACGCGCTGCGGACGGCAACGAAGACCGCCATGCGCATATCGCGCGTCCGGACTCTGGGCGTCGTCGTGCGAGGTCGAGATCATCTCAGATCGCCGCTCGGTTGACGTACCCAAGTCAGTCCGCGACGACTCGCATATGGTCTAAACTCCCTCCCTCCCTCTCATTATCCTACTCTTCTTTCCCTTGTCTGCGCTACACATTTACACCTTCACCGCTCCGCACCTTTCTTGCACAACCAAAACTCTTTTTTTTCTTCGGGTTCTTGTGGGACCATGTTGTTTGGATAACCGCCGTTCGCTGCTTTCGCTACCGCTTCACCCCAACTGTATCTTTAGCCTTCTTGCCCTCCCCTGCGCACCGCTGCCGGTCCCGGATACCACTACCAACCTATGTATCGACCTAATCCCCTGTGTATCCCTAGTCCTCGACGCCAGGTCCTGGAACTCATGCAATAGACTCATTATGTGAAACAAATATGCTTTGATGTGCGAGTGCCCTTGACGACCTTGTACTCCCCTAGCGTGCGATGTGGAGCACGAATGGATCCGAGGGCGTGCTTCTGGCGCACTGACGATTGTATAGCAGACAGGAAGACGGCAAGCTTTGTCCACAAAATTTTGCATCACATTGGGGGCAGAAGAGTTTTACGACAGGGTTGCATTTCCGACCGGACAATCGGGATACAGGCGCGATTGCGCGACGGCACCTACCTGCACGATCACTCTGTCGCCTTTCCTAGCGTGCTGTTGGGCTCTTTGACGTCGACAGTCGACTCGGACGCGTCTAGTGCGTCACCGTCGTCTTTTCCAGGGGCGGCCTTGTGGGGCCGACTGCGTCGGGGTTTCCCGGGTGCGCAGCCCGCGAGCAAGGAGAGCCAGTCGGACGAGAAAAAAGGCAGCGAGAGCGCATATTGTGAGGAAACAAGCAAGTAAGAGGAGGACAAAGAGTGTTGCCGGCGAGGAATGCGGCTGGAGAGTGTATGATCATGTATGTGCGGGTGCATACAACGCGAAGCTCACCGGCTATGAGGATTGCTGACAAACGATGCCAGGATGGCTCCGCAGAGCGCAATAAAGAATAGTGTACCGATAGCAAAGAGCGAGAAAGAACTAAAAAAAAAAGAGAGAGCATTTATCAAGTTCGGTTTAGATTATATTCAAACGTTTGCAAGAGATGGCGTACATGAATGACAGGACGGGTATGAGGCTCAGAGCGGCATATATAACCGTAAAAGTCTATGCAGCGACATTTCAGTGGACCATGTACAATTCACGATCGACATACCGTGATCACAGGTCGCGTCTCGAAGAAACTGAGCGGTGTATGTCGCGATAGGCTTAGCGTATGTTTCGCTGACACTGCGACAGCGTCAGCGCCGCGTCCCTGTGGCCCTCACCGCCCACTATCACTACTCGACGACGCGTCGTGTGTGGTCACGACGGGCCTGTTTCAAAATACGATTCCATGTTGGGTGTGCCTTGAACAAAAAATGACCAGGCACAGGGCTATGTACGCGGTCGAGAGCAGGGCGGAGACGCCCATAGAAGGGCAGCGTGGTGACGGCAAGCGCAGGCCATGCTAAGGAGTCGACGCTGCTTCTGCCATCTACGTAAAATCCTCGCCCATCTGTTTCGCTGGTCTTTTCGGGCGGCGTTTTGCACATATCATACGAGCTCGTCCACGTTTTTGGTCGTCTATATAGCCGCATCTCCTCGTCCTAGCCTCCATCTCCCCATCTCTCGCCCCCCGCCCTCATGTCCTCCTCCATCTCAGACGTCCCCACTGGGTTCACGCCCCTCGTCAAGCTCGACCTCCCCTCGCCCGAGGAGTACCGCAAGCGCAAGGTTGCGCTCATCTCTGGTGCGTAGCCGCCTCGTGCTTGTGCCACGTCCGCGCGACTGATATCGTACTGTGCGTGCCCTGCAGGTATCACCGGTCAGGATGGCTCGTACTTGTGAGTTTGTTGATTCTGTCGTGTGACGTCTGTGCAGTGCTCTGCGCGCACTGCATCCGAGGCCCACCTTCTGACATGTGTTTCCCAGGACCGAGCTTCTGCTTTCCAAGGGCTACGAGGTGCACGGCATCATCCGTCGCTCGTCCAGCTTCAACACGAACCGTCTGCACCATCTGTATGCGGACCAGCATGAGCGTACGTGCCTCAATCGTGACTTTGCAGCCGATGCGCAGCCCTGACACGCGGCACAGGCCCAAACAAGTTCAAGCTGCACTACGGCGACTTGTCCGACAGCACGAACCTCGTCTACATCATCGCGCAGGTGAAGCCAACCGAGGTGTACAACCTCGGCGCGCAATCGCACGTCAAGGTTTCGTTCGAGATGGCCGAGTACACGGGCGACGTCGATGGTTTGGGCACGCTGCGGCTGCTCGACGCGATCCGGACGTGCGGTCTCGAGAAGCACGTACGGTTCTACCAGGCGTCGACGTCCGAGCTCTACGGCAAGGTCGTCGAGACACCGCAGAGCGAGACCACGCCCTTCTACCCGCGGCCATCGCCGTACGGTGTCGCCGTAACGAAGCTCTAAGCTCTACTCGTACTGGATCACCGTCAACTACCGCGAGGCGTACGGCATGTACGCGTGCAACGGTATCCTCTTCAAAACCACGAGAGCCCCCGCCGTGGCCGCACATTCGTCACTCGCAAGATTACCCGCGCCGCTGCCGATATTTCTCTCGGCAAGCAGGGCTGCTTGTACCTCGGAAACCTCGACGCGAAGCGTGACTGGGGACACGGTACGATTGATCCCGATTTTTGGTTTCCTCCCGCCTGATGCCTCAATCTCCAGCTCGCGACTATGTTGAGGGTATGTGGCTCATGCTGCAGCAGCCCGCGCCCGAGGACTTTGTCCTCGCGACGGGCGAGACGCACCCTGTCCGCGAGTTTTTGTTGAGAAGTCGTTCAGCCTTCTCGGCATGACCATCCAGTAGGTCTCTCATCCGCATGCAACCTCTCAAATACTGACGATGTACACAGATGGCGCGGGAACGGCGTCGAGGAGGAGGGTGTCGACGCCAAGTCAGGCAAGGTTGTCGTCAAGGTCGACGCGCGGTACTTCCGTCCCGCCGAGGTCGAGTGAGTAGTTTCTCGCTTGTACGCGATATGCAGAGCTGATGTATGCGTAAAGGTTGCTACTCGGCAACCCCGCAAAGGCTGAGCGCGTACTCGGCTGGAAGCGCAAGGTCGACTTTGACTCTCTCGTCAAGGAGATGGTCGAGGCGGATGTCGCGGCGAGCAAGTCCCCTCATCGAGGACCAGAAACTAGAAGCTTTTCTCGCATTGTGGCGAGTGAAGTAAAATAAAGGACAAGACAGAGCGTGTGGGTTGTAATAGGAGAATGCATAACTAGCTTCGTTCGACGGGTGTTGGCTTTCAGTTTCGTGTAGCAAATGTAATTGAGGAAATTTAATAAGGACACTTGCAAAACTCCTTGTATGCGGAACATATCCCTGAGTTTCCCTAGGCTCGGAATTCCCCAGCCGCTTTCCAAACTCCGCTGTGCCGAGGCAAATCTCACATAAGCTTCCATATACAGAAGGTAGTTCTCATCCCTTTCTCGAAGTCCCGCGCAGCGAGGAGAAACGACACTTACCGTGACGGCTGGTTTACGAGCCTAGAGTTTCCCTGCGTCTCGCGTTCGCACCTCCCTTGTATGGAAAAAAAACCAATCTTTGAATTGCTCATTTATTAGTCATCAACCGTTACTCAGCGTCTATCTTAGATTGTCTTACAGCCTGCATACAACGTTTTGTACACTACCCACCACGTCCCCTTCTCCGTCTCTCCCCCCACGACCTCTACCTCGCACTAGCATCTCCATCATGTCAGACGTGATCCTTGTAACCGGCGGTACTGGTCTCGTTGGCCGTGCTATCCAATACATTATCGAGACCGAGCCCGAGGGGTCGCGCTTTGGTAAGAAAGCTGGCGAGAAATGGGTGTTCGTGTCGTCGTCTGAGGCCGATCTTAAGTGAGCAGAAATCGTTGGCTCAAGTCAGAGGGTGCCAATTCTGAGTGCAATGTAGGGGACATGAAGGAGACCCAGAAGCTGTTCGCGAAGTACAAGCCGACACATGTCATTCACCTCGCAGCCCTTGGTGCGTCGCGAACTATTGCACCACGGACGTTTTCTGATATAATTCTCAGTCGGTGGACTGTTTAAGAACATGAAGTACAAGGTGCGCCACCCACCTCTTCTCTGCCAGTGAGCGTCCGGACGCTCATCGCCGCTAACAGGCCACGTTCCTGCGCGACAACATGCTCATCAACGACAACGTGTTGCACACCTCGCACGAAACGGGAGTCAAGAAGCTCATCTCGGTCTCTCAACATGTGTGTTCCCCGACAAGGTCACGTACCCGCTCGACGAGACCAAGATCCACGAGGGCCTGCCGCACCACAGCAACTTCGGCTATGCGCACGCGAAGTCGTATGGTCGATGTTGCGAACCAGTGAGTGTGTGTTTCCCAACGCGTAGGCAGGCTTGCTGAAGAAAATGCAGCGCATACAAGGACCAGTATGGCTCCAACTTCACGTCGGCGATCCCCACGAACGTTTTTGGCCAATATGACAACTAGTATGCATTTTCTTCTTGTTATACTGTCGCACTGCTTAGCTATGCTCGTGCAGCGATCTTGAGGGCGCACAACGTCATTCCCGCACTGATCCACAAATGCTATCTTGCGAAAAGTACGTCCAGAGTTCCTGTCAATGCACAGCGTGCTGATGCGCGCGATTTTTATACAGAGAACGGCACACCCTTCATCGTCGCGGGCACCGGCAAGCCGCTGCGGCAGTTCATCTACTCGCGGGACCTCGCAAAAAACTGTTCATCTGGCAGCTGCGCGAATACGACGACGTCGAGCCCGTCATCCTTTCCGGTGTGTTCCCTTTACTCCCCATAGTTTCATCTCCCTGACTCCGTGCAGTCGGCGAGGACGAGGAGGTGCCGATCAAGCAGGTCGCGGACGCAATCGTCAAGGCCGTCGGCTTCACCGGCGAGTACAGCTTCGACACGTCCAAGGCGGACGGCCAGTTCCGCAAGCCTGCGTCGAACAAGAAGCTGCTCGGCCTCATTGGCGACTTCCAGTTCACGCCGTTCGAGCAGGCGCTTGACGAGAGCGTGCAGTGGTTCCTCCAGAACTATGATACCGCGCGGACGGAGTCAAGTCCGCGTAGATATTGGATGGATTGCTTGGTTTATGGAAGTTGTAAAAGCGGATGTAAGTCTTCCGCAATAGAATTTAACAGGGTTTTTGGACGATATGCGACTGTGAATTTACGCGTGGTCCGAACCTGCGCAACTCAATCCACTTGACTTCCTACAGGCATCCGAGATTTAGGATCACTTCGTGTCCACCGGTTCAATAGTCATTGAGAAGGATATTACACTTCAAGGACGTGCACGCCTCTCTCACTGTTAACATCTGTGCAACTAATTGTCCTCCACATCGTCTACTTGAAGCTGTTCTCCAATGTTTCCTAGAAAGCTTGAGCCAGGAGCAGATATACGAAATTCAGGAAGTGAAAAACGAGACGGGTAAGAACTGCTCTCTTGTCGCGTAATTGAGGCCATCCGCAGATTTATCATGAAGCGATTGATGAGAGAATAGGGGGGCTTTAGGCGTTAATATACTTCATCAGCTCGATAGCCTCTTCAATCGCTACAGTCTTACCAAGTATGTGGAAAACACTTCTGCAATTTGCTAAAAAATCATTTTCAGTTGATTTCGGCTGTGAGCATCGACCAATGATGACATACTATGATTATGTTCAGGCTCATAAAGAACTGTGTAACATTAAACACAAATAAAAACCCTTGGTTCGAGTAGTCAGAGCATGTGCGTGTAGCGCATAGTAGCTGCCGCTCTCACATGAAATACCACGTCCCTGTATGAGAGTGTCAGAAGGAATCTTTCATATATGAGCTCATGATTAGTCGTATTGTACTCACCGTCTCTCAGCAGACATTTTGTCACCGGAGTGTACATTTTTGAGTCGTCGCGAATCTCGATATTCGCGAAATGTCTTCCTCCATGTTACAGCAAGGACTAGTACGTCGGAAATTATTTGACCTGCTAAACCCGTATACAACCCTGTTTGATTCTGAGCTTTGCGCTAGAATGACGACAGAGTGGGTCAAACAGCTACTTACATCTAGATGCATCATTAATACGTTCAGTTTTAGGGGGTGATTATCGTGCGCTTGGTTGGGTGGTTTTATGAACTCACATGAATGATGTAGGCGCATCTTTAGATACAACTCTGCAATATTCTCCAACGCATGCGTGGCTGCGGTGACTGTATTGATACTCCGATATCCTGCGGGTCAGCGCAGAGTCAGGAAATCCATATCGCAGATAAATACCGCTAATTCGATGGCAGGAACCGAGCCCATAACGAAGACAGCGGTAAACAGCAACAGCGATGTTCTCCCATCAATCGCATAGGCACGCAGTGCCGAAAAATCTGCTCTCAATGTTTATCAAAGATGCTAAAAGCCGACTAGGAAAAGAAGGAATATATCTCACATGCAATTTGGAAATTGTCGACTATGGTCATTGCCTGGGAAAATTGCTGACCGTGCGGCGGTACCTCTAGACATAGGGTTAATGTTAGACCATGTAGTATGGCAGGGCAACTATGCAGATGTACGGTCTGATGTGGGTTATTAACATCCGAATTTTAACGACTAGTGTGAGTTTCTTTCAGCACACTGACCTTAGGTATAGGGACAATCGTTATGATTATTCGGATAAGCAAGCCTAGCCAGCGATTGCTTAAAAAGAGAACGGTGGATACGTTCCACTGACGCCGATATACTGCGTTCACTTCATGCTCAATGGTAATGATATACTCATAAAACCGAAAGAGCTGGCTACCGCTATATCAGTAACTCGGGGGTGACATTTATTGAAAGCTCAACATACCATTAGCTCCAATGGTCAAGTAGTCAAGCAATAGTCTAGATTAGGCCGCAGCAGAGGCACATCAGCAGAAAACCAGTTCATATAAGCAATTATGCTCACCCAGCCCAAATGAGCTGCTCAAATGAATACACAGTAGAAACCGCCCATACCCGGCGCGCGACTATGTGAGTGAATGATGTAGGGATCGACTAGTATATCCGACTTGTTTCGTCGGCTTTAGTTGGGGTGACTGTGTGAGTGCACCGGTCGACCAGTGTAAGCTTTTAAATACAGGTGACTCCTGCTGCCGGCACATTTTAATGCGCACAACGCTGGAAAAACCCAAACGTAGTAATCAATATCCACTGGGATATGTCATATAAAGTTTGCTACCACATACAAAGTCAGTATCAGAACGAGGTAAATGATGGAAATAAACGGGTAAGATCGATATTCGTACAGCCCTTGAATTGCAGCGACTATTTTTCCGGTCGTATCGGGACCGATGCCTTCTCCGGCGCCGCGGTGCCGGCCATCGCCAGAATGATGCCCCTTCGATTGTTTCAATCAATGTGTGCGAGAGCTCGGCTGGAACCTACGTAGCATTTCCTTGAAATCTGGCTTATAAAAATTAGAAATGTACGCGAGGCTTCTTCGACTTGGAGGTAATTTTACATTGGTTAACAGCAGTGGTAAATGTACATGATGAATCTGAAATAGAGGAGCAACTAAAAGTCAATAAATGATATCATAAATTCTCCCCGTGATACCTCTTATACATAGAGGGAATGTGATGTAGTGAACATCTCATGGATGAACGGCTGAACACGTTAGACCTCGGTCTCGACGCCGGGTTCCGAGTTTTCATCGCAAAAACGATCCTTGATGTGATGTACACCTTCTCCATGTTGTCCTTGATCCACTCGGCCGTCCTCGCGGGCTTGGCTTGCATCACCCCGCGATGCTGCCTGTGCAACTCCTTTTCGTGCTGGCGCCACTCTTTTGAATTTGCCAATGGGGCCTTGCCTACCGCCATCGTCGTCGTTATCGAGTTCGTCAGAATCAGAGGTGGTGTCGCCGATATCATTTTGGTGGCGTTCTATACTCTCGTCTTCGACGGCTTCCGCAGAGACGACGGTGTTCACGCGGGCGTTGTGGCGTCGGCGTAGCCAGACGACGAAGAATGGGGGGCTGGATCGGACGGTTTGGCCGTCGTCGTGCGGACCATCGTGCTCGAAGTGATCGCATGGCGTAGACGGCGCTGACGAGCTGACGATCGAGGGATGATGTATCTCCGCTGTGCCTTCTTGTCTCCGCGAGGTCCTCAGGTCTCCTATCCGGATTTCGCTCCTCGCCTCCAACCTCTCCCAACAGAGTCCCGCAGGCCACCGTCCACTTCCCTCTGATACGCCTCCCATGCCTCCTTCCTCCCGCTTCCACCACCGTTCAATAGGTCGTGGTGCAGGTCTGAGATGCCAGGCCGGAACACAACACGCACACGCACGTTCCCGACGCGGCGCACCTTTTCCTTGTCGTCGTCCCACGCGTCGAGGTTCCCATCTGGTGGACTGTAGTTCATCTTCAGACGCGAGTAATCCCCATTCGGCGCGTTCCACAGTGGCACCTCTATGTCTCGCTCTTTGCCGTCAGAGAGCTCGCGCAGCCAGAGTATCGCAAGTGCCTTGCGCGCTGCACGGCCTTTGGCGAGCATAGACGGGTCCTTGAAGGAGAACAGCAGCGCGCGCGCCGTAGCGTGTCCGCACGGGCACGCGAGTAAGGTTCTCGTCGTCCGAGGCCCATTGTACGCTGCCATCATCGAGCGCGCGTGCGTTCTTCTTGCGTGAGACCTTTTCGTCTGCACCGGCTTTTTAGTTGTCTTCAGGCGTACCTCGCATTTCGCGAGGTCGAGGGGGAGGTCGGATGTGAGTTGTGCGGAGAGGTCACGGATCTCAAGCGTGCCAGTGTCGAAGCCGAGGAGGTTGGGTGCGAGTTTGGCTTCGACGGGACGGAAGAGGACTGAAATGCGAATGCGGCCGTAACCCAGGCCTTCCTCGATGGAATAGAGGCGCGTGAGCTGTGAGCCATTGACGAGTAGCTCAGACAGCTGACATTTATGAGCAACTGGCGTAAAAAGATGACAAAAAATCGTACCTTGATCATAACGACGCCAAGGATTGCGTCCTTCTCTCTCATCCTCGAGTCTTTGACAGTGACTGCGACATGTCCTGTCCGCCAATCCTTGACAAACCTCTCAGTCCCCGCATTGAATATCGGGGTACTGGTGATAGGCTTGACTCGCGTCTGATATACAAGCTCGTCGTTCAACGATCTGCAAAAGCACGTTAGCCGTGCCACGAGTGTTAACTATCAATCAAACTCACATCGTGCAATAACTCGACGGCAGCCCCCATCCGCCTCCTCGACATCCTGCGCATCCTCATCCTGCCCCTTCTGCCCCTCACGCGACATCTTGCTCTTGATCACATTCGTCTCCCGCCCCTCCTTCTTCACACCCAACCCGCTAATCTCATGCACTTGCACGCTCACGATCCCACTCGGCCAGTTCGGGTCGGGCGGGGTAAACAAGCACGGCGGCTCTCGAGATTCGTTCATCACGATTTCCTTCGCGTTCTGGAACTCGGGCTTGTCCTGCAGGTCTTTGGGGATCCCGGGGTCCTGCCCGTTGCTCTTGAGTGAGGTCGTGGGTGGGCGCTTGGCGTAGTAGCCGATGGTGTACTCGAGCGTCCCGGGAGTATGTGAGGAGTGAGGGTCGGTGAGGTGCGCAATGCGGCGATGCGGCTTTCCTGGGTTGCGAATGAGAGGGATGATGTCTTCTTCGACGATACCAAGAAGATCGTCCTGGTCATGACCATGAGATACAGTATCGTGAAAGGAGTGCACAAACTCACAACACTCATACGATCCGAGTCCCAGAGCTGGAAGCTCAGCTTCTCGCGCAATCGAATTGTGTTGACATCCACGAGGGCGACTGCCGTCTCCTCGAAGACGGGGTTGCAAATCACCCTTGATGATTCTCGTCGAGTAGAGGGGTTTGCCCAACTTCGAGTACGTCATCGTCACGTACGGGTCTGCTGAACACGACGCTCCATTCAACCTCCCTCGCACACTGCAAAGGGCATACACGTACCTGAAGAACCATCGGCGTCCATGACACGCACGCCTTTCGCCCGGTGGATGTGCACGACGAGCACACCAATGGCGTCAGTGTCCTTCTTGATATCATCTCCGCTGATGAGGCGTTGTAGGTCGATCGTGAGGCTCTTAGGCGCGACGTATTCGGCGACGGCTGTGTCGATGGAGCTCGAGATGAAACCAGAAATGAAAGGCAGGTTCATGACGTTCGGGAGGGCGCGGCTGAGGGCGGTGACCGAAATGGTCACGCGAGGGAGGCCCATGAGGGATACCATGGTTGTTTTCACACTGGCGATGTGATTAGTGAGTCATAAACAAAAAAGAGTTGTGGACGAGCGTACAAGGGTGGGTCTGAGATAAGCTGTAGACGAGCACGGGCCATGCCTATGATTCCTGTGACTTCGACCCAAACAGCTACCACCATTGTTAGTTTTTGGAAAATTATATGCAACGGGTATGACGTACGTATTCTCAGCCCATACCATCCCTGTATGCCCAGAAAGAATTCTACCAACAAATGCAAGTTCTTGGCTTTGCTTTTGGCTGAAGATCCGGTTGGTGCTCCTCGATACGCGAAACCGACCTCGAGATTGACATGCTGCTCATCGAGGTCCTCTTTCTCGTCTGGACTCTGGTCCGGCTCGTCCTCTTCGTTCACCTGGTCGCGTGACTGCGAGTCGGGTAATGAGCGGACAGAAGTTATACGCGCTGCAGTGGACCCAAATGCCATATCTGCGATGCGGACTGAGTCCTATATTGACAGTTGAGCTTCGGTGCATTTAGATGTGACTATATGCGTACGATGAATTTAGGTACAGATGCTTGCATGATGTCTTCAAGGAGATCAATCATCGAGCCGAACCTGGCATGATTTGTTGAGTGAAAGGACATCACACAAGTGAATTATGAGAACTCACAAATCTGGGTTCATTATCGGCCAGACACCTCGCAAGACTGCGTTCGCCCATTCTGCACTCTCTTTCGTCCTTTCCTCAGCGTTGACTTGGCCGTCGCCGTCTTCGTCTGAGCCGGCACGCAGACCGCGCATACGTTCTGCGTGCCACACGCGGTCATCGAAATCCAGTCGTGATATGCGTTGTATCCGGAATACCATCACGTAGGCGACCATGGAGGGCAGGACGAGCGATAATGAAGTCATAATCCACGAGTTGGAAAGGAGATGGGTGAGAATGAATGTTGCTGTATACGCTCCGATGATAACGAATACCGACGGTCGTATGACTTCAGATATCACTCGTCTTCGGTGTTCTCTCCAGTCTGCGACTCGACTTAGTTTCTCGCTAGAGTGATTCCGAATGACTGAACGCACCTGGAGGAGGATAATCTGTTTCCAACACATTTTCCCCTCGATTTCCGAGTATCTGGATCCTCATCCGCATTCTTGAATGTCCATCTCCTCTCCGGTTACGGGGTCAACGACGTGCATTACATATCCTTTTGCTAGCCTCGACGCCCTCTTCTCCGTCTGCTTTTCGTCTTGTCGGCTGCTCTGATCTTGCAGCTGCGCGGCCTTGGCTTCCAGTCGCATGTTCAGGGCTTGATTAGTGCGGTCAATTTCGTAGCAATTTGTCGGGTACCGGGTTCTTGCCCGAGTAAGGCTCTTCTAGTTTATGAGCCATAGCGTTGCGGTCTGAAAATTGTCAGCGAGGAGCAAGATATGAGAGCACAGAGAACATACGTTGTCGGCAACAATGGGGGTCGTGTGGCGTCCGTGCGGTGTTGAAGGAGGGAGAATATAAGTCGGTGTGGTTGCTGGGCGGTTGCTCACGTTAGGTCATAGGTGGATCCTCCAGCCAAGCCAGCGTCCGGGGAATGATACGACACCTGATCCCATCAGACGAGTAGAAGCCCGGTCGCGCTGGTATTTCCACTGCACGACCCCATGCGCCACAAAGCCGAGTCTGACGTTGCCAGCGGAGCTCCTAACCCAATCTCATGGTTACTAGCTCTCATGCTATGCTGATGTTGAGGATTAGGAGGTTGCCTAAACATGTATCGAAAACAATCCTGTCATACCAGAGACAAAACGATATTGTGGGCAGAATTCTTCATGAATTTTCGTAGGCAGTATAGAGGAATCGTACCGTCACCAGGGTACCATGCTCCAATGCCAACCAATCCTCTAGGGCATATGAGTATTGCCCGGCCTCAACGTTCAACTTTGCAATGCTGCATAGTAATTGGTTTGATATTTAGAGCGAGAGTGAAACGACGGCAAAAAAGAGGTCTCCTCCACGCGGGCAGTGGTCGGAGCGGCCGAGCCATGGATTCGGCAATTCCCGTCGGGCGTCGCCAGCCGGATGACGTCATCAGCAGCAGTTCTCAAGGTTAGGTGCAATCAGGGCATTCCTGGGTCCTTTACCCTCCTTTACCTCTCTCGTGTCTTGATCAGGCTCGAACGATGGTCGTTCATCCCCTGGTGCAGGTTTCGCATACGTTCTTCAAAGCCTTTCACGCTCAGAACTTCACAACCCCACGGTGGCTACTCAATTGGTCACTCGGGGCCCCGCGTGACGACGGTGTTTTGTCTTGGCACGACGCGAACGACTTGTCGGTCCGAGTATCATGCTCACTGTAACAGGACGGGATTGAGGTTATTGCTCGATCTTAGGAAGACATGATGGATAATGTGAGTTGACTCCTACTACGTCTGTTGCGAACTCGCCAACCCGGTTAACAGGTCGATGCAAAGATGATCACGGTCCATCGTATTAGGCAAGTTTTATTCTCAGACTGCTTACTGTGGACGAGAAACATCAGTAGGTTGTATCGTATGAACCGAATTGAACGTCGAAAGGAGAAGCCCAGACACCGTTCGGTTTCCGTCATCAAGGTTCCCTGCTCCTGGTGGAACACCGTATGCTATAAGAGTGTAGCGTGGCGCTGTTCATGCGAATTTCTTTGATACTGAATCGGCGGAATTGCTCACGATTAAAAGATGTTGATAAAAGCCATGCGCTCGAAGAAAGCTTACTGGCGAACTTGCGAAAACGTCGCCAAAAAAATCAGATATCTATCACCGGTGATAGCAGTCGGGACTGCGTTCCTTACAACCAGTCACAAGCTTTCATCGTACACTTAAAAACCGCGGGCGAGGATGCGCAATTTTTCCTCAGCCCCGGTGGCACCTTTTCTCACCTTCTATCTACCTTGTCATTCTGCGAGCGGAATGGACTCGCTGGCTAGGTACTGGTTTAAGTTAGTGTTTCTACAATCTCAGCTCTATGTGTGAGACTGACGGTTATCTGCTGGCTGCAGTACCGAGCTTGCATATGCGTCGCATACTTTTCCTAGTACGTACCGATGCACTCTTAACTTACTACTATCTCATGGCTCTGGCTCGTTAAACAAAGTTATGGCGTTTATATGAGTATTTAATCACTTTCGGGGATGAGGTCGAGCTGGTCTGGCGTCAGCCATGGACTCTCGCATCTGTTCTTCTGCTCTCGACTCGATGGATCGGTCTGCTTCTACTGAACATCTTGAGCAATATACCTTCGCAGTCATATGTACGTCCTTCTTCTTCCCCTTCTCCAGCGCGACACTGTGACTTATGCTCCTATGACAGTTGTTAGTACGACTGTTATCTTCGCTGACGCAGCTTAATCGCACACTTAATCTAGTCTTCCTTCGATGACGGCGCTGAGAGTATTCACCGTGATTAGTGCATTTCAAAAGTAGCACGTAAGTGTACCACTCTTAATTTTCGTGTGGCAGTGAGCTAATCCTTGGTCAGGTTTTCTCCGCGTTACGAGTGTACGGAACGGCAGGTAAAAACTGGGTTCTGTTCGCCTTACTCCTCATCTTGGTCAATCGACTATGGCTATCAAGATTGCGGTAAGCTCTTCCCACACACCCGTTAGACAACATCCATCTCATGTACGCGATATCAGTACATGTATACCCAGTACCCGATTGTTTGCGATCAGGACTCGTGCAGTATCAGCCCCAACCCTTATTCTTCAGTCATTGTCGGAGACATGTGAGTGCATATTACAATACTATAGAAACTTATCTGACCTTCAACTTCAATTTGCAGAAGTGTGTAGTAAATATTCCCACGTCTAAACCATGCTGATGCTCTGCTAGTGATTTACGGATCTCATGCCTGCGTCATACTCGCAGAGATTCTCACACTCGCGATAACATGAGTAAGACGTTCCGGGATTATTGGGTAACTAGGAAGAGCGAATCGACTCCGCCTCTGGCGTCGTCTTTATTCATAAACGGTGTGGATCACATGCCGTGCCTCAATTTTTGATGCTAACTAACTCACCGCTTAGGAACTTGGTATTTCCTGTAGGTGTGCATTTTTGAATGCTCTTGCTTGAGCTGAAGTCATTCAGCGTCATGCTCGTCGTATACATCGTCGGGCTTCTAACACCTTTTGACAATAATCTTTTGACGGTGCGCTCAGCAAGTCAATTGAATTACGTAAAGACGCTGACACATCTCAAGTCATCTGCAGGGATGCTCGAAAGCATACTGGTAACGGTCTTTACTTCGACAGCTGAGCAACGAACATTGTTACTGAATCTGATACACAGCCACCGATACTCATCAACCGTGTTATGATCAACCTTCGCACCGTTTCCATGTCGCCCAAAGACAGTCCCTCGTCCTTTCATCCTTCGCGCAATTCAAATTTCGTTTCCCATAATAGCTAGCGCGCATAGGATGGGTACCACCCGTGAACCCTTATGGACGCTTCGGAGCGTGACCGGTATGAGCAGATGGGGGAAAGAGATTATCCACGAGAACTTGACGATAGAGAGGTTGTCTAATTTTGTGGGTCGTGTCAATATCTACCCAACAGCTGGACGAAAAATGACCATTAACTCTGCATCGCGTATGGGCACTTTCGCAAATTCGAGACCATGATTGTGTCAAATGAGAGCTGAGACGGCTGGAAACAGAACGCCCCCTCGTGACGATGAATACCTCAGTACGTTGCGCTAGCTAGGAGAAACGCGGGAAAATCAAAAGTGCTATCGCCATGGTGATGGCACTCATCATACGAATTGTTCATCTGGCTGCAGTGATGAACACGACAAGTCACTGTAGCACAGCGACGAGACATTGTCCAGTCGGTCCCGGAATTCACTGCCTGGGGTGAGGATGGAGGTACAAACTCCTTTCATGATGCTGATCAGTAGTTCAGCTGACCACGGCTTTAAGAAACTTATCAACGCCAAGGGAATAGCGTGGGGACCCGGTGATGATACACAGCGGATCTTTGACCGTACATGAATGGTGATAGCGATCGACCTGCAGATCGCTCGCGGCTTCTAATACGACCGATACTCGTATAGTATGTATGGGGTTAGGAGAGATTAATATAAGGACTGAAGGTGTAACTCCACCCCAACAGGTGCTTATATTCAATTCCCGAGCTGGATACATGCAGGAACCATATTATTGCATAAATGCGCTTGAACCCGTACTGGATACCGGCTCACAGGCGCAGGGACGACGATATATACGGTGAGTGATGCGTACATACGCAATGTCACGGCATGAGAACACATCACATAGTATCTGAGCGACCGGGACGGTATCGATCACCTTCATGTCCCTGAAGTGTCGGTGCATGGTGAGATGATGCTAATGGGCGGCGGCGCTCTCTCTTGCTTATTTATGGGCCATCGATATGGCATGTGTAGGGTGGTCCTTTTGCGTCGATCCATTTCGTTTTCGTAGCCCAGGAGGCAGGCCAGTATTTTCGCACCTTTCTCGCAGGCGGGATGGCCACTATCAGTCCGCAGGTCGAGGCTCTACTTTGGGAGGAGTACGTCATAACTGTTTATGTATTGAGACGTGAACAAGGCTGACACCAGCATATCTATTCTGCGATTAGAGTGCAGGACTTTTATATGAATGTGGCAATCGCAGGTCAGTGGTAACGTCGCTCTTTCTTCACAAATGTTGATGACATGTTTCTGGTATAATATCCAGTGCTCGGCATATTCGACTTTGTGATAACCATTGAAGACGAAGTTCGGACCGTATGGCAGCGGCCGTGGACCTTGTCTTCCATTATCTTCCTCGCAAATAGATGGATAACCTTGCTCGCTCTCAACGTATTGAATGTAACGCCATTGGCACCACAGGTGAGCGGTCCAAAAAAGCATCAAAGTTGCCTCAAGACATTGAAGCCTTTCAGCTGTACGTTTATCTTCAGCTTCTCTATCGGACTGAAATTGACGATAGTTCAGAGACGTTGTGATCGTGCCGTTTATTAGAACACTTAACGTCATCAGCGCTTTGATTGTTGCTTGTATGTTCATCGTCTTCTAGCAATTCTTCGCTATCTCGCTGACAGTTTGATTAGTGTTTTCTGCTCTTCGAGTCTACGCAATTTCCGGCCGCAAGAAAATAATTTTTGTAGTTGTATTACTCCTTGCATCAACTTTAGGAATGGCTCTAGCGGTTTGTGAGATGCGACCATCGTGAAATTTGCTGCTGATTCATCCACAGTATCAATACGTGCACGAAAAATTCGTCTGTCATGATGGAGAATTGTCACCTAGTGGACGATAAATACTGGGACACTCGCATCATTAACATGTGAGCAAACCACTTCAGGCATGCCGCATCTCCAGATGTTCAATTCTTATACTCACGCTCTTGCGCATTTAGATGTAAGAGTTTGAGTCATTATTCGCTTTATGATTGAAGATCCAATGATTGAGATAATAGGAAGTGTACTATGTTGTCCGTTTCGAGTGTTCTCACCTCTGATGTTATAGTTTCTTGCTGTCACCTGGAGGAAGACATTTCAAGAGTATTATAGCGCTCGAAAAGCCGGTTTTTTCAGATCGGCGTCTCCTATCGCAACATGTCTGATCAGAGATGGTGCGAAATCCTTCTTGTCATTGCTTGTAACAGGAATGCTTTGCTGATGTTTTCTTTACGTAGGAAAAACCTGGTATTTTGCGTGAGTTATATCTTAAACCTTTTTGGGCAACATGCCCTCACGCTTTTATAGCGCATTGCTAACAATCAACATGTTGTTATTTTTTCGATCAGGTCAACTCCAGTTTTACGGTACGTTATGTTTTACTCCCAGGTGTTTCGATCTTCGAACTCATGCAGCAATGTTCCAGCAAACGATATCGGTTTCTCGCCACCGGCATGGTAAGCCCTTACGCCTGCAGGCGAGGGAGGACTCACATAAACTCGCATTAGCCACCCGTATTGATCAACAGATTCATGATAAACTTGCGCTCAATCACTACATCTGCTGAAGGGAAGCCGACCGGCTCGATCGACCAGTCGGACTTCTCGGAGCCAGAGTTTGGCGCACCGGGGGTGGCCCCAAACACGAGCTTCTTGGGGCAATATTGGGGAAGACGCTTGGAGAGTTCCCCGAAAACGATGAAGACTTAGAAGACGACAGCTTGTATACACGGGAGGTCCTCACAAGGACCGTATCCGAGGCCATGGAAGTGCGCGTGGATCTGGAGACGTCTTCACTCTCATCGAGACCAAGCGTTGATTGTGGCGAAGCAGGTATGTCTGTAGCATACCGCTTATTTGACACACACTAATGTTACAATCGCGCACTGCTAATGAACCCAGTGTAAGTAAGTATATAAGCGTAGCCAGCCTCTTGAAGCATTGTCATCCCGGAGAGCTGGGATTTCTGGGATCCCGCTTGTATAAACATCTATATCTTAACGTGAATTTTGATTGCGTTTCAGGACGGTTGCTTTCTGTTTATTCTACATGTATCAACTAGACAGTTTGTTTGAACGGGGCATGCCGCTTTGAATATTGATGAGAATAATTGACTACTGTGGTTGCCGTTTCCGGATATCCGGCATTTGCCGTGCGACTCGGGGAAGCCGCGACGTGCCTGGAGCCAGCGCGGTACTGTACCTTCACATGTCTCGCCCTCTACTAGCATCATGCTAGGCGTGTATATTATTGGCCTCCCATCACCTTTTGACAGTAATGCCCTGACGGTACGCCCCGCCGAATCAATGAAGTTGAGTTATGTGAATCCGTTGACACGTCTTACATAAGTTGTCTGCGAGTATCCTCGAAAGCATTGTAGTGAAGGACTATCTCGCTGAATGAACAACGAACGCTGTTATTAATTTTGACTTCCAGTCACCTATGCTCATCAATTGGTTATGCATCGTTCCTCTGGTTACAGGGATGGACACGACGAGCCACTGTAGCGCAGCAACGAGGCACCGCCGGATTGGTCCCCCAGAGCACATCGATATCGTAGGTGAGAGGGCAGATTTTAGAGCCCAACCAGATGCATGCAGCATGATGCTGGTGTTGGTGATGCAGCTCCATTCCGTCATATGCCTAAGTGGTGCCATTTACGAAATTGATACATGCCACAGACTAGAATCATCAAGAGTGCGTACTTGAACCCGTACTGAAGACTGGCTCATGGTTTCAGGGACGGAGACAATTATGGTGAGTGGGGCGGACATGTGCCATGGCATCGCATGAGAATCCATCACATAGTATCTGACCTTATTCTATCGCCTTCATGCTCCTGAACTGTTGGTGTATGATGGATTAGGTTGTGGCGTTGTTCATGGCTTATTTATATGAACCATTGTGGTAAGCTACATGATAGAGGGCGGCGGTTCATTTGCAACCATCCAGCTCGTGGCCCAGGAGGCAAGATAGTACTTTTTATCATTCTAAACTCACACCCAGAATGGCTACTATTAGACTCGCAGGTCGAGGCTTTTGCTTTGGGAAGAGTATGTGCTTTGCTTCATCGACGTCAACTTGAGCACGGACTGACAGCTCTGGCGATTAGGGTTTCAAGATCTCTTACATGGAAATAGCAATCCAGGTATGTGGCATTGCTTCTTTTGCTTTACAAGCCTCATAAGTATCTTCGCGGTGTAATGGTTAGTACTCGGTATATTCGACTTCATCATAACCATAGGAGACGAAGTTCATACCGTCTGGCAACGACCGTGGACCTTATCTTCTATCATCTTCCTCGCGAATAGATGGATAGCCTTACTCACTCTCAACCTATTGAATCTATTTCCATCTGAGCCACAGGTAAGTAGGCTTCAAGGGATTAACTTGTCGGAAGTTATTAAGGCTTTTAGGTGTACGCTCATCGACAGCTCCTCTATCAATCGAAGACTAATGATGATCTAGGGCTGTTGTACTTGGACCTTTTAGCAGAACACTCACCAATCCTCAGTGCTCTTATCGTTGCTCGTATGTTCAACACTTTCGAGTAATTCTTCGCTGACGGCTTGTTGAGTGTTTTCTGCTCTCCGAGCTTATGCAGTTTCAGGTCGCAGTAGGCTGATATTTGGAGTTGTGTTGTTGCTCCTTGCATCGACCTTGGGGATAAATCTAGCGGTATGTGGAATATTTTTCCCATGAAAACAGATTCCAATCTATTAGCTCACTTCAAGTACCAATATGTGCACGAGAGAATCGTCTGTCAAGGTGGAAGATGCAATCTGGTACACGATAAATATTCGACCACTCGCATTCTTAACATGTAAGCAAAATAGTCCTAACGCATTCTAAACTACTTTATTCATACTCACACTTGTGCGCATTTAGATGTAAGAACTCCAGTCATACTCGTTTTTATTAGCACATGTTTGATCAATATTCTAGGGACTTACGCTGTTCGCACGTGTGTGCTCACATCTGATATATTTTGGTCCTTGGCGTTACCTGGAGGAAAACGTTCCAAGAGTATTACAGTTCTAAAAAGCTCATTTGACGTCCCCTGTTACGACGTGTCTTATTAGGGACGGTGCGGGAGCCAAATTACTCGCGAAACGCCCTTGCTTATATTGATAACTTTTGTCTACAGGAACGTGGTATTTTGGGGGTGAGCTTCATCTCCATTGCTTAGATTACAATATGTGCTCACGCCCAACAGCGCATTACTTGTGGTCAACATTTCCTTATGCTTTGATCAAATAAACCCTGTTTTTACGGTATGTTATGAGCCTTATCTCTGGATATTCTCGGATCCGAGCTAAGGTGCCATTCAGAAAACTATATCATTTCTCGCCACAGGCCTGGTAAGATATTTCCTCTGGCTAGTATATACGCAAAACCCGTATCTTCATCCACAAAAGCCGCCCGTATTGATAAACAGATTTATGATCAACCTGCGCTCAATTTCCACATCTACTGAAGGCGAAACAGTCAACCCGAGCGACTCACAATACAACTTTTCAGAACCAGAGTTTCGCCGCTCCGGTGGTCACAAACACGAGCTTCTTGGGCAACATTGGGGAGCCACTTGAAGGGTCCCCCGAGGGCTACGAGGACCTGGATGGCGACGACGCGTATATGCGGGAAACCTCCAATGATACCGTTCCCGAGACAATGGGAATGCATGTAGACATAGAGACGCTGTCACTCTCATCGAAACAAAGCATCGGGTGTGTCAAAGGAGGTATGTCCATAACGCATCTTTCCAACCACCGCATCCTCAAATTATTGCATTCTACGCTAGTGAAAGTATGACTTTGCTATACATATACAAAAACAATCAGTTTCCGATATCCTGGAGGGCAGGGCTCTTAGCATTTCGCTGACCGAGACTCGACGTACAGACGCCGAAGAGCAATCCTGGGTTGATCAGGTTCCCGGAAGACGGCCGCATATAACTTCAATGTATACATCAACTAGATAAATATGACTTGTCGATTCGATAGGATTGTTCAAACTGATTGATATATGCTTTCAAAATCTTGTCCTTAATCGATGAATTGCAAACTGAGAATCAGCGTCCGTAAACCGCGTAATGACTCGGGGGCCTCGTCCGTCGTTACATGAGCGGAATTCTGTAATGCGGTATAACATTATACTATCGGAGTCACGCACGAGATCTGACCTGTGTTTGCCCAAGGTGTTTTCTTGCGAAAGGCCACAAGAGGTTTTATCACTGCAGCTGCTATTTTAGGACGTTTCGGCATTTGCCGTGGGCCCCGGAAACCATGACATGCCCTCTCTCGTTGGCTAGCCGTCTTTGCCTCTGCACACTACGAACACATCGTCCCATAAGCACGAATCACGCCACGATATTTTTGCATCTTATATTCGGCGGCATTCCGGAGCGTCCACTCAGGAATAACCCTTTCGACCGACAGACGTTCGCAACCACCCGACAATGCTGCACGAAAGGGACCACCCCGCCAGCAGCACGCCATCGCCTCTGACTGGGAAACCATGTTTTTTAACAAAAAAAATGTGATCACGCACTACCGCCTCGAAGGACATCACAAGCTCAAGACGTTCAGTTCCGTACTTCTGCCTCTGTTCTGCCTCCACTCGGCGATGACAGGCTCTGGCGACGACTCGCGTGCTTCCTCTGGCATCACAAGCCCCGCTTTCTGTGGCCGAAAATCCTCCGTATTCTGTTAAATGGCTTGGCCATGGCCACGTTTGGTACCGAGTTAGCGTGTGTTCTGTGAGATGGACATGGTTGCGGAGCCCTCGCCGGAATATAGGCTATATGCTCGGGACCGCGAAGAAGCCAGACATCCAACGTATAAAGAGTTGTAGGGATGCATCGCTCATGCTACATATTCACAAAAAAACTATGACGAAAGCTCTTCTCGTCTCCGTTGCTGTGCCTGCTTTGTGTTGGCTCTGCTGTCTCGCTTTGGCGTATCCTCGCCAATGCAAATACGGCCTCTCAGTGGGGTCAGGTATGTGCAAATTTCTCGATATATCGTACTTTTCCATAACTCAACGTGTCAATAGTGCGGTGGCCAAGGGTTGGACTGGCCCTACCGCATGCCCATCAAAATGACGGGGGCTGGGTGGTGCACTGTCTCCAACAACCAGTACTACTCGCAGTGTCCTCCAGGGTACTGCACCCCCGAGCTCAAGCTCTGCAATCCGCTTCCTCCGCACCAGGAGGCTCGTCTGCCCCAGCTGGTGGCGCCACGTCCACGAGTGCTGCAACCCGGCGCACACACCCACCCTTGTGACTGGAAACTCTTTCATTCGTGCAGTGGTTCAGTACAAGAATAATATTCAACATCGTAATCCTAACTTTTTATTCGCGCTTAGGAGGATCCCAACTTCCACAAGTACCTCAGATCTGAGACCAAGAACGCCCGTCGGACCCGCCGTTCTAGGCGAACCTGTCGATGTAGCCGCTTAGCCCAATTCCAAATCAACACGCGCCAGCTTGAGCAGATCGTTCCCGACGGTACCACGCTCTACGCCAACGTCGAGCCCCCCGCGAACTCGTCTGTTCGTGAAGCTCGGCATCAGCTGGTCCAAAACTCCCGACACCCTCGGTACGTTTATTTCCTCTGGGGTGGTGACACCGTCGAGTGGAACAGCGCAACTGTCTCTCGTCCTCCAAAAACAACGTCAGTCCTTTCATATGAATGGGTGACTAGAGTACTGACATGGAGCTATTGATATAGGCGTGGCTGGTGTGCCCTGGATGCTGCTGGGGGCAAACAAGCTCTTGTTCCTCAACCTTGGCCCGTATGATTTACAACACCCCCATGCAGGATATCCGCTGACGAGGACAGGCCTCCATGCCTACAAAGTGCCGGTGCTACTCTGCCAACGTCTTGAAGGTCATATTACGTAGTGTCGTGTGTATTTGTATTTTTGTCATCCCAAGACGTAAAAGTCGGCTTTTCTGCCTCTATCCGGTGTCCGGTATTTTATTAGCGTGAACCTTTGTGCTGATGACTGGTTGGTCTGCAGAAAATGGACGCTGTTCAGTGTTGTACCATCTGAATGTTGGTTCAATATTACATAGTACATCAAGGACCATTATCTCTTGTTACCTCAGAACATTTAAACTCGTCAGGCGCTCGTATAGTCTCGTCCCCGGCTAGGGCTTACATTTAGTTGAGTGACCATTGACTAACTGATCAGTTAGTAAGGCACTCGAGGAGGTGGGCATAGGGTCTGGTGACTTTACGATCGAACGGATTGTTGTGGTGTACGTCACGTGCACCACCCCCTTTGTATGGCGGTAAGCAAGGAGTAGCGAGAGTTTTGTGACCCGCGTTTTTGTCCCGGCAGTGTCTGGTTTCTTCGCGCACCTCCGCAACATACGCCATCCAGCCTCAGCTATACCTTGAATTCACATGGCTTTACCGACTGGGACCTGGGCTCCCCAAAATGTTATGAATTTTCGTTATCTTCCTGGATGCATTGAGCCGCACAGAGTCCATTTCTCGCCCTGGGTCAAGGTACATCTTGGCGCACGAACTGCACTAATGCGACGAGCCCATTCATCAGCAGATTTATTCCAACAGGGGTTTAGGTGTTATGATACATGTTTTTTAGAAGGGACTGGGTTTTTTGTTGTCGAGAGGAAAATTTGAATTGTCTATATTATGCACAGCATGGTGGTGTCAATAGGCCCGAAGAGACCAACCGCTACAGAATGCAAGACCACAACTGGTTTCAAGCGCCCCAACGTCCCCCCACCGCACCTTAACGACATGCCCATTCGTATTGTCTGCGCCCCACGACTAATGAGGTAGTCGGCGGTCAATTCACACCGATCGCTATCCTGAGACCCCCGACCCTACAAAAGAGCCGCGGTCGTAGGCTGTGGATCGTGGGAGGAAGTCGAGCATTGTAACCGGGCACGTGCTGCAAAGCTACAGGGAAGATTGTAGCGCTCACATTCGCCGGTCGCCGAAGCGAATGAGTCAACAGCGAGACCACCTTAGAGGTCAGTTCCCGGTAGGATCGAGTTTGACTTACTCTGCACTATCTTGAACTAGCTTATACTACCTTGTAGGCAATTTTGTTACTGATACGCGTGCGTAGGCCCGCGTACCTGGCTTAGGTTCTGGGGAAACGGATGAGCTACTAGCCGGCCTCGGACTCGAGCTGGTACCATCGCCTGGTAGCTTCGTTCTAGCTGTGCGTGGTTGCACTTTGTATCAACTCGGACAACTGGAGATATGTTCGCGCACGCTACCACAACTCTGCCTACTTCTACTTCCCGCCTGGGCTTCAAATGCTACTAGACATCAACGCGATGGAGGCTATGTGAGTAGTCGCGTTCTAAACTACCATGGGGAATGGTGCCAACGCCACTAGCGGCATTTGGGGCACACTATCCTTGAGGACAATGACGATACCACTACGCGACGATATCTTCGCCCGAGGTCGAACGGTGGACCTAAACTCCCATGCTTTTAGGCGAAAAACGCTGATGCTCACCCAGATGCGTTAGCTTTTCTCCCTGACGCCGAGGCTAGGTCATACACGGCGAAATGCGAACACCTTACTGACGTGGAGCTCTTTAGTCGGGCCTTCCTGCGCGCATCGTAAGGGCACTAGCGCGTCGCTTTACGGGTGATCAGTTTCATGGCTTGTGCTCAGGACGAACACGTCTCTGGCGTCTACAGTCTATCTCATCTTCATCAGGCGAGGAGTAATGACGATTGTGGATTCGCACTCCGTGGGCGTGCCGGAATCCACTCAAGGCTGCTACCGTGATTATCTCAGACTCTGAGGACGCCGATCGAGAACGACATGGTCGACATTGTTTTTCTAGAAAGCAAGGGTTTCACACTAAACATCTCAAATCTTTCTAGTTTAACAACCCGATGAAGCTCCTCGTCGCAACTGCCTCCCCAGCAAGCACCAGCACCCAGCTCGCTAGCATCAAACCACAGGCCCATTTCCACGTCCCTACGAATCCAAATCGCATACGACCTTCAAAGACTTGAGTTCAACACACCGCGCCGGTCCTTCAAACTCAACCGAAACCTATCGCGTGGCAGGATCCCGGACCAATATACAATCTCCCGCGCCCTGTGGTGTGAGAAAAACTCTACGAAGATTTCGATAGCTTGCAACACAGCGGGAGAACACAGCAGGTTAGTACCTAGCGAGTGTCCAATGAAGATGCGGATAAGGCTCTGCGGGACCTCATTGTGGTCGGATGTCGGGAACAGCATCAACCAAGATATTGATATGGACGAGGCGATTGTCCCTGGGTTCAAGGAGGGTCATCGTCTTGCTGCCCCACCAAAAATCATTGGTCGCAAGTGGATGAAGGAGAGAGAAAGTGGGAAGCGAAAAATGGCGGTATTCTCGCAGACGACATGGGGTGAGTCGCGGTCTCTGAGATCTTCTTTTCCCTGATCACTTAGTCCGGATATCTCCAGTCTCGGAAAGACGATTCAAACTATTATAATCCCGCCATAGTGGAAGGCCGTGATCAACAAGGCTGGAAGAGAAGCCGGTTACGCAAAGACCACCCCCCCCCACCCCTTCTCCCCAAGCACACGCATTCCGTTGCAAAACTATGGTTACTTACATGGGGTTGACAGGGTCATTTGTCCTGTCGCTGTTGTCAGTCAGTGGGCATCCGAAATCAAGAAGATGGCCGAGGGCCTCACAGTCATTGAACATCACGGTAACAGCCGCGCGACAGGTACTTTCACAACTATATTCTCTCTTCGTTTGCTCATTCTGGACCAGACCCCGCGAAGCTGAAATGCGCAGATGTCGTCATCACGTCATAACAGCATCGTGGCTTCCGAACACGGGACATTCGACCCCGAAGCCAAGGACGAAAGCAAGTCGAAGAGCAAATCGAAGACGAAAGAACCCTCGGCATCCGGCTCTGAAGGCGAGGATAGCGATGATTTTGGCAAGTTCCTCCAGAAGAACAAGAAACCCACTGCCAAGCCTTCAAAGAAGAAAGATGCGCTCTTCCGCGTCAAATGGTGGGCGTATTGTCCTAGGTTAGTGCGTGACAAGTAAATCACACGTACCTCTGATTTGGATTGTCAGATGAGGCACATAACATCAAAAATAGGACGACCAAGTCTGCACGAGCCTGCTATGTTCTGGATGGCAAGTACCGTTGGTGCTTAACCGGAACACCCATGCAGAACAACGTGGAGGAATTGTATTCGCTGTTGAGATTCCTCCGATTGCGGCCGTTGGACGACTGGTCAGAGTTCAAAGAGAAGATCGCCCAACCCATCAAGAACGGGCGGCCGCAACGAGCTATCAAACGTTTACACGTACGCCATTCGAAGACGCTATTATCCATCTCGTTTCACATTTTGTGTCATAGGTTGTACTCAACGCTTGCATGCTTCGACGAACGAAGAACACTATCTTGAATGGGAAGCCCCTCCTAGACCTTCCGGATCGCATCGTCAACAACGTGCAATGCTCATTTGACCCGGAAGAAAAGCACTTCTACGACAATGTCCAGACACTGGTTCAAGATCGTCTTGAGAAACTCAAGCGCGAAGACGCCCTTACGTCAAGCTACACGAGTATGTTGGTTCTTGCTTCTCCTACGTGGCTACGACCAAGGTGGGGGAATCCCAGCGCTATCTCAGTTGACAAATCCTCACATGCTGGGCTCCAGCCTGCAACCACCCCTCGCTAGTTTCGCAGGATTACAGGAAGGACAAGGAGGGCCGTCGAACCCAAGGCTGCTCGAAATGAGAAGGATATCGACGACGACGCCGACGACCTCGCTGATCTTATTGGCGGCATGGGTCTCACTGGCACGACGAAGCGGTGCCAGATGTGCCAGCGGGACGCATCTTGAAGCCAAACAACACGAGCGAGAAGGACGAAGATCACTGTGTATCATGCGACGAGCTCATGGCGAGGGCACGGCGCAAGTCCGGCGCTCAGGGCGCACCTGCCTCCGAGCTCCGCGAAGATTCGCATGATTCTCAAGCTGTTGGGCGAGATTGAGGAGCGGGGTGGATGGAGAGAGAAGACGATCATCTTCTCGCAGTTTACGTCCATGCTTGATCTCATTGAGCCCTTCCTCAAAGCTGAGGGTATCAAGTATGTGAGATGTAAGTTTGAGTCGTGAGGTGTGACGCTAGCATCGTGGTTGACCATGTTTTATAGACGACGGTTCCATGACTAAACCCGACCGGTGCGAAGAGGCATTGAGGAAGATTAAGACGAGCAAGTCTACTCGCGTAATACTCATCTCCTTCAAGGCGGGCAGTACCGGTAAGTCTTTGGCTTGCTCGCCAAGTGCACCTACTGACTAAACTATCCTAGGTCTGAACCTGACCTGTTGCAACAACGTCATTTTGGTGGACCTCTGGTGGAAACCTGCTCTGGAAGACCAGAGCGTTCGATCGCGCCCACCGGCTGGGGCAGACGCGCAACGTGAACATTCACAAGCTCTCGATCCTGATACAGTCGAAGAGCGTATTCTCGACGTATGTTACAAATATTTTCTTTCGTGCTCTCCTCCTAACCGTTTCCCTTCAACAGTTGCAAGAAAAGAAGAGAGCTCTCGCGCGGCGGCATTGTCTGGAGACAAACTGAAGAATATGAAGCTTGGCATGGACGATCTTATGGCACGGCTCCTCTTCAAGCATGGAGGTGCGACCACGACGACGAAGACGACGACTGGATACTTCCATGACACTCAACAACCACGTCTAGTTTCGCCAATCTACCGACTGACTATATCGTATTCGCACACTCTAGGACATGTCCGTACGCTGGGTTTCTTGGTCATCTTGTTTGCATATGCTATCGATATACGCCCGCTGTCGTCTAATGCTTTCTTGGTAACAGCTCTGTAATTTACAATCCCATGTTAAAACCCGTCCAGAGTTTCTACTCGCCAAAACGAGGTGCAGAGCATCCTCAGTGTTATGCCGGTTGATGATCACTGACCGCTCAAAGATTGAACATTACATTGTGCATAAGTAAAGAGCGTGTGTGTAGCATTACGAAGAGTTGATGAAAGCACGCCAAGGGGACCTCCTGGCCAGCGCGGAGCGTACTCCGTTACATCCAACAGTGGCCTACGAAATGGTTGTTGAAAGAAAGTCTATTTTATCGCTGATACCCTAACCGACGTGGCCCCTCCGGGAGCGCTATAACGACATACTTCGGATGATCTCCCGTGCTCTGCCGTCCGAATCAGAGCTGGATACCCACTCGGGATCATGTTTCGAGATTGTGCCGACGTCGACCATCTCGTGGGTCTCGACGTTGATCGTGGGGACCTGTGTGCGGGTTTGTAAGGACAAGGTCGAATATGAAAAAAGCCGGGGAGATTAGGTACCTGTGGCCGAAATCGAACGATTTGAGTGGTGACGGAACTCGGGGACATGTTCTAACGTATGCAAGGGTCCAGGAAAGTCGAAAATCCTGATAAACAAGCGTATCTACCCCTGCCCCGTCTTTGCGGGTAGAGCTGTGATGCGAGAGGGTGTTGACCCATTCCCTTCTGGAGTTGAGACTCGACAGCACCGAGTTGGTGTAGAGTTTGACGACGCCAAAAATGAAGACTGAGGGCTGGTTTGAGCATTGAACGATGGGGGGAGTTATAAAGACATACTCATGTGAACGCCTGTAGGCTGTAAAATTATAATGAATAGCCAGCCCCTCGAAGTAGATCAGAAGATATACCGAGGCTAGATATGTGGACAATGTGGGCGATCGTGAACGATGCCGTCAGCATGCCGTTTTGCACAGTCGCTTAAGAGTGGCTGATGAGCTAGAGCTGCGTTCATAGAGACGCTTTGAACTCACATCGGATGATCTTGTTGACCCACAGTGTCAGTGTGGGAGAAACCAGTCTTGTGTTTGCTCTGACAGTGCAAGACATTGAGGGCAATTCCTCTCAACGAATCAATATGAATCGACGCACGAGATACAAGCTGAGCGCGATGGCGATTACAACATCGCACACGGTGCACGAAACAAGCCATGGGAGTGCAATAACCTGAGGCTTCGTGAGTACTTGGACATCGCACGAAAATTGTCGCCCACGTCAAGTTTGCCGAAGTCGCGAAGTTGGGGGTAAACGAGACACCAATTGCGGTTCCAATGGCGCAGACTGCGAAGGGGTCATAAATGAGGTGTTTTGCCAACTTGAAAGAACACTTACGACCGGAAACGAGGGAGGTAAGGACGACTAAGGCCACAAACCCAGTAGTTCTTCGTTAAACACGTGTATACGCCACGCGTAGAAAAACTGGACCATCATCGAGATGATACCCTGAGCACGGCGTTGCCGTATCAGTTCCGCCAGAAATCGTGAGTGCTGATATCAGAACACGTACTTGCCATGGCTTCCTCTGTTGACCGGGAGAAATAAAGTGAGCAACATCTCACTAAGATCTAGTCAAAGCTAATCTACCTGAAGCAAATACTAGAGAATAGAAAGTCAGTCGTACGGAATATATCATGTACGAGTGGACTCACGCCCAATCAGCCTTCAGCAAGCGCTTCGAGGTTGCTGTCTGCATAGTGAGTGGAGACGTTCGTACAAAAGTGGTTCGCTGGAGACGGACCAAAATGGTTGACTAGAATTATTATATATCCACGCTATCGTGAACGCGCTGTTCAATGGACATTGTCCGCGATAATGGAGAGTGAAGACCTGCACAAAGTTAAAATAGCGAGAAAACTAGCGCATAAGATATAGCCTACATAAAGCTATCATCCAGATAGGGTCCCTAAATGTTCAGAGGTGGCTCATAAATATCCAGGAGGGCGCGTATCCAGCAGAAGACGTACTTCGGGAAGGTATTATAGTATTGGTTAACCTGCGTCACCATTACCCCATACAGCCCTGATCAAAGTTCTTTAATCTCATGCGTTCAAATTGGGAAGTCGAAAGCCGGGCATACCCAACGTTGAGAAAGGACTCCTATCAGGCTGGGACCATGGCTGCGTTCAAATTAGTACGTTTTGCTTTCACGAGAAGAGACCGAGAAATACGCTACAACACCTCAGCAAACCTTTCCATCCATCCGAGAGACCCATTGATGCGCCTTCAGTGTGGTTGGGAAGTATCGGTAGGGATAGGTACAGATCCACGAAGGATCGGCAAGGGAGGGGAAGGGGAGGGAAGGGGAGAAGGGAGGGAGGAGAGGAGGAGAGGAGACAAGCTTCGCGTGGTCTAGTCGCCACACAGTGGGCGTTATACACACAAAACAGTAAGATGACATCGTACGCCGCCGAAACAATGTCCCGTTCTTCCGGCACGATAGAAAGTTGGGCTCAGGCCGTCATGAACCGTTTCTGAGCACCTCGGTCCCACCCCCCCCTTTGTGGAGTCTAGTACGATGACACCACGGCGGATTTGCCGACGCTTTGAAGTTTGAACCCCCCGTTGCTGTTTCTATGCGACGGGGACCGTTCCGGCATGCATCTGGCCTATCATCTCACTGCGGAATGTTGGCGCCGTGGGTGAGAAGCCACATGAAAACCGTAGGGTTCTTTGTGGGAGGCGCAAGCCTGCCGAACAAGCGTCCCCAATGAATTCACCCCTTTGGCTGGAACTGTGATTTGGTTGTGGTTTTTGCCCCTGCACTATTTGTCATCCCGAAGGTTTTGCCGGTAGGCGCCAAATGGGGTCCACCAACATCCTCCTTACACAAAACAGATCTCGCTTGGCGGAGCCAGGAAGCGTGTGAAAGAACCACGATCTGTTCTAAAGAAGGCAATTCTACGTTCTGTGATCGAGCACGATCGGTGCGTTTCCTCCCCTCACCGTGAGCACAAGCTAGCCCCGAGTCTCTCAACGGCATTCGACCTCGGCGCGGAGCGCCGGATGGACGCGACGCGGAAATGGAACACGGCGGCGAACCCAGTTGTTTCAACGTCGTGTGGCTTTTTTCGTTCTACATGTGCATGAAGAAGGGTTGCAAGCTATTCAAGCTGTGTCATGAACAAAATTTGAAAGGCCTCGGTGCGAGTAGGACGGTACACGTACGCAGGACGTCCTAAGCCTCAAACTGAACCCGGGAAAATCGTTTCTGTGTCTGCGCCCCGAGAGCATAACCAAACCCATACCAGGAGATCTTCACGAAGATCACCCCCCCCCGCGTAGTCACGCAAGCCTGACTCGCGCGCTTCCTGACGTACACGCGCACTGCCACCACCTGGCTCCTGTTTGCGCCAACGACGGTGAGGATCAAAAGGACGGCGGCGCGGTTAATTTACTCAAAGCTCAACAAGGGACACCTGCACCTTTCCGGGATCTGCTGATCGCATCACCCAACCTTGCACTGACCCTGAATTCATTATTGACAACTCGTCCTCCCGTTTTATGATTGAAAGGGACCACAGCTACCCCTGGGCAGCCTTTCATGGTGCATTAAACTCAGCTACAAAAAACAAAGATATAATCAGGAAGTGTGCAAATCACGTTAAGCAAAAGACCATCTGGCCGCATCAAGCCGTGCGAAAAAATGAACCCGGCCGCGGCTTTAAGCTAATCTGACGGTGACGAGCGGGATACGCGAGAACCGTTTGTTGCATCGTCGAACGGACCCCCCCGCCCCGCCGCAGCGCCCCGTCATATATCCGCTCGCATTTATACGCTCCCCAACATTTCTTTATCTGCCTTTATCCATGTGTTGCTCCAGACCAATCCAACATCTCGTCAGACTCACCCGAAGGCCGCAGGCAGGGGGCGTAGAGGGTGCTCTCGCACTTTCCTCGCAAGCCCATCGTGAATATCATCTGGGGTATCGCCAACCGCTATGACGACATTCGGGACACTGGTTTCCAACGCCGAAGTGCTTGTACACATACCGAGTAGGCACAGGCGTAGGTCGCGGTCAAAGCCATCCGTAAAAGCACGAGACTGAGCCTAGAGCGTTGCGCGCCCCTTACGGTAACACATCCCAAACCCCGTCAGTTTCAGGCCCAAGGAAGTTGACGAAGCAAGAGACACACGGGTGTGCAGCTTCGGGTGAAGGTGGTCATATATATTCTGAGACGACTATGTCCCTTGGCCAAGGGAAAGAGCAGGACGCTACAAAATCCTTGTGGTTATAGGCTATAACCAAGGGAGTCAGAGCAGGGATACAATGCTGAGGCTGCGTGCTGACCGTAATGCTCAGGGCGGCGGAAGAAAATCGGGTTGCATCCTAGGGGAGGCGTCATACGACCGCCGGTCTGCAAGGAGGCTGTGAATATTATTACACGAACGCACCGTCCGAATAGTGTTAGAAGTCCTGGGAATGGGGATGGGGAGGACGAGCCGGAGCGCGGCGAAGCCCTGAACAACGTTTGGGCCGAATCAGTCAACTGCTGGGAAGGAACAGGGGAAGGCTGGGCGATAAATCCGACGGAGTAGCGGGGACCATTGTCACTTTTGTGCCGCGTGTGCGGCAGGTGTGGAGAAGTGTCTCGCACGCACATCCTTGAATACGGTTGACGCAGGCGCGAAGCGAGCCGATCCAGCTTGTCCTCCGCAACGATTCCGAGACGGCGTTTGTGATCCACGATGGTCCTTGAAGATTCAAAAAGACAAACATGGATACCAACTGAACGTCAAGTGTGTGTGTCCTTTATCCAGTGTTGCCCCAGATACGAGAAACAGGTTTGTGCGCCTTCGTATTGCGGTCGATAAAAGATTGCTCGTTTGCCTCTCAAATGAGTTGAATTGTGCTGGAATGGATCCAGCTGTACGCCATTGTGATCCCCTCAGTAACCAGCATGCAGTGGCAGAGGGCAGGTCAGCGTAGCACCGCCAGGCGCGGCTGTGCGGTCATTGATGCTACCCCCAGCTAAGCCCATACGTGGGGCCGATTGTCTGAGCACGATTCAGAGGGACCGATGAATTCAACGCATCGTAGCGGCGCGTGGCATCAAGACTGGGAGGCGGTTTTTGGTAGCGGGCAGTAGACCTCGAAGGAATCAGGGACTCCGACGGTATTCGGTGGTGACCGCCAATGAGGGATGACTGGAGCGGGACGTACGCGCGAGGGGGACTCGTGGTATAACCAAGAGGAGTCCCGGGTTATGAGGGGGAGACTGTCCAGGTGTTCTGCGGAGGCCCATGGGCTCTTGGGTGGGCGGCTGAGCCGCGACGCTCCCGATAGGGCCGTAATTCTGCTGGATAGGGCGCGTAGCTGCTGTGGCGCGTAGCGTGTCCGCATTCTCCGGAACCCGAGGATTGGTGACGAGGGTATTGAAGAGGGGCTGGACCGCCCGACCATATGCTTCCGCTACCCGGTATCAAGTTGACGGGGGTTGGACTCGAAAGCGTGGCGTTGGTGATGGGGAGATGGAGACGGGCGGGTGTGAGTTCAAGACGCCTTTTCAGGAGGTCTTGTGCGGTGGTAAGAGGGGTGGCAACAGTATCGCTGGGAGACCTCTGTATATCCAAGGGTACGAACGGAGGCGACAATGGCTCTGACGGCCGGCGTGGTGTGAAAGCCAGTGCCAATCGGACGTGGAAGGAGTAGAATCGGTAGCGCATGGACGATGGGGGTTCTTGTCGGGGGATAATTGCGCACGCGTTACGACGACGATCCCAACCGGGAGTTAGCGTGATCCACAGTAAGACAAAATGGGAGCACACCTGGGCTGGAAGACTATCACGTCCTCTGCCTCCTCCGGTTCGTCATCAGATATTACCAAGGCTGCTCTGAAGGCTTCGCTAATAGGGTCTGTCGTTACTGATATCGCATCTTCTTCGTCAGCGGCTCCTCGAAAGGATATCGGTAAAGCGGTCTGTGACGGTGCTCTGCTCGGGTCTTGAAGAGGCCAAAAGCTGTTTCATCAGATCATCACCGTTCAAGCCCAATGGCTGGGCTTCGCTGACGAGTGGCTCCGGGGAGCGTACACCGGAGGTTGACGTAGAAGACTTGAGAGTGAACTGGCCCTTGTCGTATGACACCGGGGTTGTACTGCGCGTCACACAGGATCAGTCAACTGTCCGCAGTACGTCTATTCAAAACACCTACCTCATCTTCGGTGACCGCCTGAGCATCGGTGAGAATGTCGGCAATCCGCATGAGCTGCTCTTCATTCGGATGTACCTGATCCCGTGCAGTCGAGCAATCCTGTGGATCCATCGGCGGTGACATGGGAACAAGCCTTGTACTCTCGGTGGTATTTTGCCTCGAAGGTCCAAGGAATCTTCCGTCACTGCCTGCCATGTACTTGCGCAGTGGCAAGAAGCCAGCCATGTCAACATCTTCCTCGAGCTGGGTTTTGAGTTCTGGAAGCTTGTCGACGGGGAAGCATTGATGAGTGAGGTAGAGAAGCGAGCGTACTCCCGCCAAAAATCATGGATACCACCGATAACTATTGGTGGGTTACGCCTGTCCCTGAGCCTCTAGACTCTTTGCTAACCACGACCTCATCCTCGCCGTTGGCAGTTGATTTGAGGGCTTGCGACAGGTACCGGGTGTTTGACCGCAGCCATTTGCCGGCCATCCGAAGAATGCAGGAAGCGTGCGTCGGAAAGTCGCCGTTATACGCTGCGCAAGATCTCCCTCCTCAGCGTCCTCCGGGGGAGCCTCGGTCAGCTCGACGATGCCGTTCTCGAGTAGCACACGATGCGTGGCAATGAGGTGTGTGTTGACGATGGTTTAGATTCCGTAACGGCGAGGCGCGAGGAACGCTTCTCCGCGTTTCGACGGGGCGACGGATCATGCGGTGCTTCCACAACGCCCCCTTCTGCGAGAACGATGATTTTTGAGATCATCTCGATAGCAGGATACGGTCCGTGACGAAGTCCTGAAAACTCTTCGATGACCCAGTTTCGCCCATAGGGACTTGGCACTGAGTGAATTAGTTGTCAGGGTAAAAGACATACAAAAAATATGCTTACTCGTCCACATTCATGCACCATTGGGCGTGGGAGCACAACCACCTTTTCCTTGAACGACTCAACGCGAAGCCTCGGGGGAATTGTCGAGCCTGAAGCAAGCTCTTCCTGAACTTCTGCTTCTCGGACTAATCCTTTCGTCTTGTATTGTTTCTAGCGCTTTATGCAGGACAGTGCCGAGATTCTCAGAGGCGGTCTCGTACGGAGTACGCCACACAAAGCGCACGATAGTAGTGCACGATCGAACTGAGCGTGTCCTTCTGGTAGGAGGACAATATGGCAAGCTGATGCGAGGGGTTGCCATCGTGGGGGAGCATGAGCCGGGCTTGCTCATAGCATGGATTGCGCGCGATCATAGTTCCTCAAGACGTGGGGAGGGGCGTGTTGGTGGTTCGCGCCGGGGCGCGCCTCCCCTCCTGCCTCGTCCGCCTCTGCCGGCCGAAGCAGCAGGAGGGCCGTCCTCGTGACCTGCACGAGGACGGCCGCCCGCTTCGTTGTATTGCTCCTTGTACCGCGCGATGTCGCCGAGACAGACGAGGGCCTTGCTGAGGATGGCCATCCGGCTCTCGCGCTGGGAGGGCGACATAGGCACCGGCGGTGGATTTTCGGGGGACTACCCCCAGATCGCTTTCTGGTGGGAACTGACTGATGTTGATTCCGACGTGGAATGCCAGCGCCATCGCTTACGGGCGCCTGGTCGTCTTCAGGAGTGATACCGAGAGTGGTGAGGGTGGGTTGGGCATCGTCGAGAGCAAAGTAGCGACTGAAGCGCAAGACGAGTTGCACATCCAGAACTTCTCCTCTTCAGCAAGGAACTGCCTGAAGCGCTGAAGGAGCTTGCGGTACTCAACAGTACGATTGTGAGACGGTTTGACTGTTGAGCCCCTGGACGCGAGGGGTTATGGATGGCACGGTCGAGCGCGGCTATACGCTGCTTGTAGATAGATATGATTGGAGTAGGATGTCTGCATCCACGATGTGTCTCGGCATCTTTGGACTCCCTCGCATAAGGATGGAGGAATAGCAGGCGAAGGTACTGGCGTCGAAGGCTGGAAGTGTGTGTGAGCTGTTGGTGTGGATGGGGAGTGCAATGAACGCACTTCTTCCTCTGAATATCTATTTCTCGGTCTGTATATCGCGATTCTTCAGTGATTCACTTGAGTCCTTGTTGGAGGCTTTTGGCCTCCCTGAGCGACCTTGGAGTCGATATGACGCTACGACTGGTAATGAAGACAAGCGTACCGTGAGATATGAGCAGCTACGTCCGACATAAGTGTTGTTCAGGCACACGCCCGACAGAGTATAAAGACGACCCGACACGGCCTATTCCTAGTAGTACCGAGTGTCGAAAGGGTGGAAAGAGTTACAACCATCGTCGTTCAAAGACGACGAACGTAAAGGGCTTGATTCAATCAATTTCGAGAGAACCGGGGTACGGCGCTTGCTCGCCCACATATCCGGATCGTTTTGACGCTAATCCGTCGCAAATATGGAAATAATGGGCTCGTGCGTCTGTCCAGATTTGTCCCCTACGGGTAATATCCGCTCAAAATGAGCCACTTTGTGGCGCTGCGGCCTCTACAATCGGCCCAAATTTCTGAATACATTGCCATTACCTTTGACAAGGAGACGGTGTTTTTGCTTCCCACCACAATCACCTAGGTAGGCGATCGTAACACGTTCCAGAAAAACGATGGATCTTTATTCATTCTTTCTACAAAGGCAGAGCATGGCTATCCCCAACACAGGTCGCATACGCAGCAATGATGTATGATGACCATCCTGGAAGATGCGGGGCAGCATGCTGACCGGATTGAACTCAAATACTGGAAGAGAGTCCTGTAGCTTATAGGACGCAGCAGCTAGCTGCGGGTGAAGGGCTTTCCCCCCCTTAAATCAGGCTCCAAATCCCACGCATATCCCCCCAGTGCCTGCTCGTGATGCCTTCCACCGACAATACGTGCCGCCGTGCGAGAGGGCATGTACGAAATTCTCGCACTCCATGTCGGGACAATACTTGAATTCTATCATCGGCATCCATTTATAACCGGTTTTGCGACGATGCGTTGATATTGCAGGACACTCCCTCGCGCTTGGGGCAAGGTGTGTCATAGCTCACACAGATGCCACTGTTCGCATCTTTGACAGACATCTATATAGTGGGAAATCACCAGACGTCGGTCAGGGATATACGATCAATGCAGATTTCGAGCGGCCTCTATTGCGCGCTGGCAGATGGCGAACCAGTTACTCTCGCATGACCGTTGTACTGAGCTCTGTCCCCACTGTGTGGTCTATTACGTATGAAGACGTCGCTGAACAAAACTGTACGGTAAGCCGGTAGTGTCTTCGATGTCAGCGTCTCGAGATCTCTGACTATCCGTAGGATCACTTGGTCTATCTCGGACCTTTGCTGGGACACGCCCCCGTCTGGACAAGGACGCTTGTAAGCGAAGTCAAACCCTATTCCGAAATATACACCAATCCATTTCGCGATGCAGGTCAGCATGGCAAGCTGGCGGACAAGGAGACGGAAAAGGGATCCATGCACATGAGATGGCGCCTGAATGCGCACTGGTCCCAACGACATCTCGAATGGTATCAAACCCGGGATATACGCCCTTCAGAACAAACAGAGCGGCACGTATGTGAGTTTGTCTCCCGACGAGAGCTCAGTGAGCTGCTGGCCGGAGGGGCAGCTCGAGAAGACTGGCGTCAAACTAGTATGTGCCTTGTTCACACATATTGATAGCTTCACACTGAGCTGACAACATCCTGTCAAGTGGGAAATTATGCCCTTGGGTGGGGGTTATACTATTCGACTTATTGGCACGGAAAGTACTGCACGGTCCAATCGAATTCCAGTATGCAAAGGCAAGATCACCGTGTCCAAAGTTCCCGCTGCATGGAGGATCGTGATTTCTAAAAGCCCTGTCGGTAGCTGACGAGGGGTACGTACAGTAAGTGGCACACGGTGCATTTTCTGTGCACTCGATACTATATCGTCGCTAGAATTTTTTTGGGCCGACACTCAACTCTGCTGGGATCTCGCGGGCTTTGGTAGTAGAGCTTCTCGCCTGGGACTGAAAAAACGGTTCGTAAAATCAGTCCTTGTTACTTGGTCACTAGTACGATTATCACCAGGCTCACAAGTGTCATACTTCGACAGATTGACCTCATGAATAACAAGGACTATCAACCCTGTCGTCTTTTTTGTCAAGCTCATTTCTTGAATCAGATTTTTGCTCCCCTCCGTGTGTGCGGCCCTTGCTCTGAGAAGAATGTGCTAGTCAAATGATGCCCCTCAGCCTCGGACCATCCTACGATGCCTTTGTGTACCATAGCAATGAATGCCATGCCGGTTGCTTTGACCCCGTTCAAACACCACACTCGATGTATCCTCTCTATTGTGCTGTGATGTATATTTCATAAGCCTCAAACACAGCTAGGGACGATAGTGACCGGACACCCCTGAGGGGGCGTGGGAATTTAGAGATGAGCTCGCCCGCTGGACCCGCGAATCGCATTCTGATTATCGAGGGGTTTATGTGCCACCCCCGCCCTCGAGTACTATTTCTTGATCTCGTACAAATAATTGGGCAGGGCTCATTCCCTGATTGATATCGTTATTGCGAAATTTCACAGTCCTGCGTCCCGTCGGTGAGTACTTGATAAATTCACTCGACCGATAGAAAGCTTGGTCGTCAATAGCAATAACGCTCACACTGGTGTGTTATACGACACCTACTCGAATTCTACCTGCGAAGAAGCCAACAACCGCCGGAATTTCTCGGAAAAATCACACATCCACAGTCGCAAGGAGCCGAACCTCTTTGTTGAAACGTCCTGTCATGATAGTCATTCCGACTGGCTGTGGGAAGCAGCAAAGCTTTCATCGTGGCATTGGGAGGTCCTTTTAGGAAAACCTCGTTATATCTTGCGCCGAGACGTGAATTGATGAACCCTCCTCAGGTCTCAATAAAACTATCGACGCCGAAAGTCCTTCGCGTGGATCAGATTGATATTAAATGACGTGGTTTATGTACCCGTGATTCAATGCACTTAACAACTTCCTCATGTTTTGTTCTGGCCAAGCCTATTTATTGCCGGCGTCCGTTAAGCCTTCCGTACTGCGCGCAAGTGAACATGAGCGAGATCGAGCCGAAAAACTACGGGTCGTCGCAGCCCACCTGGTGAGAAAACCCTCCCCATATAGATCTCCTGAGTTCCAGCTGTCATCAGCATTTTCTCTTCTGGAGCGAAAGTAGAAGGCAGTGATTTACTGGAAAGTTATTAATGCTATGCTGGGCAAAGGTATGCAGCCTAGAGCCTCGGTTTGTGAGTATCTCATCACGTATTCCAGGCGGAAGCTGCGTCGGTATTTTGAGACTTCGATGTTAGGCCAAGCGTTTTTGTATGCTTTCGCGAGTGTGGTCGGACCGTCTCTCATGCCCGGCCACCCGAATCGGAGAGGGTTTAGAGAGGTCTGTAAATGATATGAATGGACATATCGAGACTAACCATGCATGGACAAAGATTGTGTCAACTTGAACGTGCCAGAGATAAAGTACATCATCGGACTCTAGTGCCCATCGTCAGGGTGTTGTATGTTCCATGTGAAATGGGTCCTATTGGGGTGTCTTTGAGAAGCCTAAACGACGGGTCTAAGGAAATTGCCCTTTATACCGCGAAGTCGTGCATCGATGAAGTGTCCGTTGGCCCTTCTTCCGGGCGGATGGAATGCAGCCCAGAATACTCAAGAGCCTATGCAAGGGTGCCACACATCTTCCGTCCCAGACTGTGGGTAGGCGCCTTGGGCTCACGGATACCGCCGAAGGAGATCGCGGACCCACACGACCGCCTTCCGTTGGAACAGGACTCGGGGGGGGAGCCCGAGGACAGCCCGTCACGTGCTACTTTCCACTATGGCCTATTGGAGAGACAGACTGTCGCAATCTGCACCCAGACAAACTTATTTCCCTTTACGTGTCTTGCGCTCTTATATGTATTAAAATTTTAGATAATTGCCTGAGATTCTGCTGATATAAGGATGACGTCATCTTTTTGGTTGTGCTAGTGGCCTGAATTGACACTGTATCATCAAGAGTTAAGTCATCAGGGCATAGCAAACGAATCACTTCCCACACAAATGTGTCCACGACACGGCACTGTTTGTGTATTACCATGTATGCCGTTCCGCGAGACGGCCTGTCCGCTTCAGACGAGTGCGGCAGTTGTGCGCTGCTCGTACTCATACGCCGAGAACCAACGATCTCAAACTCAGCATGCAGACGCGGTTCCGAAGGAAGCGACAGGCCGAGCGGGACGCGCCGGCGCGGGTACAGCCGTCGCCGTCCCCGCAAAGCGCAATCTGTCCACGTTTTTCCAGGTAGAACCACTCAGCGGGACTAGTCAAGAAAAAAAGTTCTCAGTGGATCCGAGTTTACGGCGAGAGTGGATGGGATCAAGGCGGCAGGATAATGAAGGACGGGGAGAGAGTAGGACGAGTGACAGGTCGAGAGGGGCGAACGAGGGAGGGAGGTGAACGTATCCGGTGACGATAGGGTACCCCGCGATCGCAGCGGGAACCGTCGTGAGGCCGGGTGCGGGGAGCAACGAGCGCGTCGAGCCGCGGGACGCGCGCAGCGCCGCGTCGATGCCCCGCGTGCGCCCCGAGATCTGCGTCCGCGGCGAGCGTCGGCGAAGTAAGCGACGCTGCTTCCCGGACACGTCGTTGCCTCACTCTCGATCAGCCTGCGGCGGTGCGTCAGCCACATGTGAGCGAATGTCGTGCAGAGGGGAGGAAAGACCGTGCAACTCGGAGCCTGGTTCCTTCGAAGCCCGCGGCAGGCTCCTCGAGCGCGGGGAGTTTGCGTCGGATTGAACGCGGATCAGACCGGCGAGGGTGCGGCCACGCCACCATGGACGGGTTTGGTCTTGAGCCCTGCGAAAACCACGCATTAAGCTGAATCTGCGCGATGTTCCAGTTCCGGTTCGCGACACATGCAGCGCACATGACGCACCTTGAAAATTACATCGAGCACCACCGTCTCGGTTGTTGCTTACATGCGATTCTCTCGTTTCCGCCGAGGGCAGATCCGCGGATCGACGACCGTCGCACCGAGCTGACGTAGCAATCGTGTTCACCAAGCGCCCCTGCTTCGAATACTTGATTCCACGAAGGGGTCGTTTCCCGAGATCGGTAGTCGTTTGAGGAACACGCGCCGCGGGGACACCGATGCGCTTGCCCCTTGAGTGCGTTCTTGTCGAGGGCACTTGGTGTAGTCTGGGCACGGGCTTTGGCTAGCGCGAGAGTAAAGTTGTCCGTTCGGGTCGGGTCCCGCTATATGACATTGAGAGTCCACGACAAGCTGCGTCCTCGGGACCGACGTCGCGTGCCTCGGCCCGACGGTGTCCTGGTGCTCGAGAACGATGGGGATGACTGCATATAGGGCTGATTGGCGCGGTGAGTTGGATGGAGACAGGCGAGATACATACCGCCAGCACGCGACGTGAGACCCCACGGTAGGCTTTATGCCGCGCGAGGTGTGTTTTGCTTGTTGGGCAGGTGATTAACTGCCGTCGTTCTCCGAGCCCAGGGATACGGCAGTTTCTTTTTTTAGCCCAAATCGACGTGGCTACGCCGGAGCCCGATGACGAACCGCACGGATCTGCGTGCGGGAAATACGCGTTTGTGCACTGACCGCCGCGGTCCAGACCAGGGGCACCGAGGCCAGATTGCCACGAAAGTGCGCGGCGATTCCGAGAGATTAGCCTTTCCTGCGCGACGTGTCAGAAATTAAAAGTGTTCGGCGTAGCAGACTCTACATACCGAGGATGATTGCGCCAGCAGCGCGAAGTCGTTTTACGACTCCTGCGTCATCGGGTACCACTGACGGACCTTGTCAGCAGACTGAATGAGCCTGCTGTCGTGTTTCATACCTATGATGTGTGCCTTGCTGTGAACCTTGCTTGTACCGGCCGGGTGACAACGGTGACGTACCCTCGGATGCAAACGGTGGCAATGTGTCCTTGAGCAGAATCGGGATGCCATGTAGCTCGCTGCGCTTTCCCGACTTCTTTCTTTCCTTGTCTAGCTCCGCTGCAAACTCCAAGGCCGCGGGATTTGTCTCGAGAATAGCGCGAAGCTGGGGACCTTTGAGATTGACTTCATCGATGCGTGCGAAATAAGCCTAAGTTGGCCTGAGTCAAATCTATAAGCATCTTGTGAAAATTGCTACAAAACTTTGACGAGATCCACGCTGGTGAAGTCACCGGCGTCCAATCCTGCCTACGTGGACGTTTTGAGTACAGCGTCATGTATTGAAAGGCGGCGTGTACAGTACCTGAAGCTCGGCAATCGACGCCCTCATAGAGATCCGGGAAACGATTTTGCTACCACCCACCACTGATAGCGTACACACATGTCGCGAGCAACCACACAAAAAACCTTCATGCTCGGCGGACAACCAAAAAATGACGACTGCAAGCGGGATGGGGACAGCGCACAGGCCACCGTGCAGCTTAATCCGCGCGCGTGCTATATATACTCACCTGTCTAGTCTCGGCCTTGGTCTCATTTTGGTTACGTGTTCAGGCTGCGACGCAGTGCTGGGTCCATGCGCTGTGAGGAGAGCCTGAGAGAATAGCGTGGATGAATATGGTCTCATCTGACTGGCCGCCTGGGAGAAAATATCCGGAGGAAGATAAGCGTGGCACCTACGGGAGGAGTGTTACGTGCAGCGACGGACATCAAACTGCGTGAGGCGATAGGAAATGCATTTGCGTGTGTGACTAAGGCGTGCTGGTAGTAAGTGTCCCTTGACAATGAAAGGGAAAAAAGCGACCTGTCGTCCGCATATATTGAAGAAAATTGTGGCCCCCAATCACCGTATGTCCGCATAGAAAGCAGGTATTCTGGACCAATGCTATACTTGTGGGGTAGTCCGGGTATCTGTCAGAGTCTGTTACGGCGTCACCGGCCGTGATCACAGTTCAGCGGTTCAGATGTGGCGAATTAACGCGACAAAGTGCTGGACCGGCCGCACACGCCGCTATGAAAACCGGACGTCAGGGCCTTGAATTTTGACCTTGATTTCGCGTGTGCTCGTCTGCGTTTTTGGAGCAGCTTCACGCAGATTCGACCTCCCGTTGTCAGGGGTCCTACGTAGCAGCGTAAAATTCACGGACACCGCTCTGGGAGTCTCGGAATGCAATAGATGAGGATAAGCTGGGCATCAATGACATGAATAGGAAACATCGGGACGTGCCTGGCTGCGATGAGCTCGTCGATTTCGAAGACTCCCGAGTTCTGCAAATTACTCCGCACAGCCGTCCGAAGCGAACCCTACGTCATCTGTCAAGCAGATGAACATTGACAAGACGACTTGACTGAGGAATCTGAGTGAGGAGGGGCGGCTGAATGTGGCATGTAGGGAGCGACGCAGAACGCAGGTCCGCCTGAAAGAGGCAGGCCGCGCATAATTTTCGCCCGCAAGTCGCCGCGGCGTCAGGAAATTCTAGGCGGTCTCCAAGTTCGTATCTGCAAGTGGTGAAGTGGTGTGTTTTTTTGTTTTGAGAGCATGTGGTGGTATAAAGCAAGAGGCAAGGCATTGAGCAGATCGCAGCAGCGTTGACGCTGTGCTCCCCTACCCGAAAACACCTGCATCACCTCTTTCGTCGTCTCTTCCACCACCAACCACATTCGCGAATGCAGTTGCGGCGCTCATCTCCGCCCGCTGAATATGAAAGCCCGTCGACCATCGTGCCGTCGCGACGAGCAAGTTATGACTTTGCCAACTCGCAGGCACCATTAGCTCCCTTTGTGAAAGAGGCACTTGGCGTCAATCGACGATGCGATAGAATACTTTGGGTGCGACGTTACGGTTCTTTGTTGGGTGCATCGAGGCTAACATGAGAAGCAGACAAGATCACATTTCGATTAGCTTCAATGGCGGCAAGGACTGTAAGTCTTCGATCGTATACAGATTCAATGAAATCCATCGCTTCTAACAGGACATGCTGTGTCTTTCTAGGCACTGTCCTATTGCACCTCTATAGCAGCTGCGATGGGTCGTCGTGCACCTGACGGGGGCAGACATGCGCAACCATACCTGCGCTCTATATACCCGTCACGTCACCATTCCCGACACTTGAGCTCTTCATCTACGAGGCCGCGTCGGCCTACAACCTCGAGCTCTTCCGCTGTGCACCGCCACCGAACGGGTCGCAGCAGGTCGAGAGCGTGACAGAGCCCCCAACGCCAGAGATTGCATTCGATCGCATTCCTGAACACAAAGGTGCGCGCGCGCACGGCGGCGATGGAATGAAGGGCGCACTCGCGCTGTACAAGGAGCGGTTCCCACATGTCGAAGCTATCCTTATTGGCACCAGACGCACAGATCCCCACGGAGGTGAGCCCGCTCTTCTTTTCGTTCAGGATCCCCCACGCTGCGATATCACGATCGCACATGCTTTCGCTGTGGAGGCTAGAAGAGTTTATAACACACGGCGCATACATTCTTGGCTTGCGCAACCCACAGTCCCTGTATGCGCTTTCAATGGCGCATGCGTCACGCGTCATAGCTGACCGAGCGCCATTCTCCCGTCCCCTTTCCGCATATCGCGCCATTGCTGAAGCACCTTGCCAGCAAAACTAGGCTTCCGCAAACCCGACCGATCCAGGCTGGCCAAATAGCTGCCACGCTTCGTGCGCGTGAAAAAACCCGATCATCGACTGGTCGTACGCGAACGTGTGTGGGACTTCCTCCGCACGCTGCAGGTCCCATACTGCCATCTTCTCTACGACGAGGGGTTAGTCCATTTCTCTTTAAAACCCTGTCCTTACTGAACCATCGAGAAACGCAGATACACATCCCTCGGGATCGATACACAACGACATTCCGCAACCCTGCGCATCCGCATCAAAAACACAACAATTTGCAGACACCACATAGATGCAACCAACGCTACAATATACTAGTATCAACTGTGCCAACCTTGTACCCCGATGTCCGCCATCAGGAACAAGCGGATCCTTTACAAGCACACACCGACCGACCCCACCTAGAAAGGATCCTAGCACCGCACCTCCCCGACGAACAGGTTATGCACGGAACCTGCCGATCCAGGTCTACTGATCCAACCTTCGCAGTGGCACCCCAAGCCGGCGAGCCCTTACCACCCCTCGGACAGCTTCGTCCCACTGCAGCTTGAGCAGCTGAGGAGATGTGTGGTGGGCGAGACGGGGCGTGAAGTGTGACAAAAACCGCTGCGCACCAGCGCTGCCGCACTGACCAAAAAGAAGCGGTTCCGGCCTGCATTACGGAGATGCTCGTACGGATGCCTCGAGGCGCGGGGGGCATGGCGCGCGTCCGAGCTCAGGCGGAAGTGCGACGAATGGAGGTTGGCTAGTTTTACCTAAGCTGCTTCTTTGTGGCCAATTCGGTGAGGGGGGAGGAGTTATTTAGAGGAGGGGTGCATCAACGCTGGAACACCACATTATCTGGATACTGTATTTCCTTGCACCGTTGTTTGTATGCGACTACAACCTGCGTGTAATCTTTACCATGTTAAGAGTATGGGATTCTACTTTGGTCCTGTCTTGCACTCCACCCTATCACAAGGGACCATCACGTGCAGTAATAGTGCTACCGTAATCCCTGACATCCATTCAAACCAACTGTAGACCAAAAGAAAGGTCATAGGCAAAAAGGGTTTCGATAATGTATTTTAGATTGCTCCATTGGGCTCCAACGAATAAGTTAGAGACCCTGATTACGCGGGGGCGGCCCTGGCCCGCCTAGACCGGCTAATAGAACTTACGATACGACTGCTATAATGGCGCGGTTGATTCTATTCTCTAACTCCTCTTGAGGGGATATAAAATGAGGTTGAAGTCCCCTCATTCCGCGTCCACCCTGACCGCTGAGCGCTGTGTAGGCGACATACTCCGCTCATTGCCCTCCCACGGCCGCTCGCTCCCTGACGCTGCTCGGAGCGGAGACGCCGCTCAGTATTGTGGGCTGCTGTGAATTCCCTTGTGCTGCACCTCAGGGTGTAGGAAATATCGAATGGCCGCAGGGAGGAGTGGTGGCGATCGAACGGAGGCACGGCACGGCTAATTACTTAAACAGTGTGAGAGGACGAGAATCACAAGGGTAATGATGGGTAATTGAAACGTAACTGTGCTGATAAACGGTGTGGAAGACGCCAGAACTAGCGAGCATCTGAAGCGGTCACACGCCAAGTACACCGTGGCGTGCAGATCGAGACCATGCTGGTGTGCTGGATGCAGGGGAGGTGACACTCAATTTAAATGGAGAAGGCCAAGCTGCGCGGGATGCCTCATCTCGCCTATATGCCCGAATTGTTCCCCAATACGTGAAATCTTAGTACAATTGTAAGTGGATGTATGCGTTCAAAAACTGTACCCCGTGATAGCGGTAGGACCAAGCATCACCTCAAAGGAACAGTTCTCCATGAGGGTTCACTCTGCATGCCCGACGGATACGATCCCGGCTGGAGAAGCCAAAAAAGACACCGCTTCGTAAAACGCCGGTGCCCCTCGACGGGCATGAGCCAGCCGCCCGGGGGGGAGGAGGCCGCGAGCAAAAAATTGGCCACAGTAAGCACAACCGCAATGAGAGCAGGCTTGGGTTGCACCACAAGAAACGTATGAAGCGCCCGCTGAAAGGCCCTTGGACGACACTTCCAGGCTCTTCTCTGATTACGACTGGAGCTGCGACCAGCAGTAATGATCTAGGGCCTGGCGACGCCCGAAACGAAAATGCCGCAAAGATGACGAGACACCTTGCCGCACGCCAATCGATGGAACCAGCACCCCTCAGGACGAAGTCAGCCAAAAGTAACCATTCGCGCACGATATGGCGAGTCAGAGCAAGCATCCCAAACGAGGAGTCCCGTGAGTTGCAGGAAGACGTATCGGATCGTCGACGACCTGTGAAACGGTATAGTACCATGGCCTCGGGCTACCCTGGTACGACAAGAGGGCCCGTTCGACCGGTACATTCAATGTGAAAGTTGCTTGACAGCTAGACAAGAAGATCAGTAACGGTTGTTGTACAACCGAGAACAGAAGAGGCGGACTTGAGGAGCTGTGTCAGCAGGAGCGCTGGCGTGCTGGGGGCGGCTTAGCGATGAAAAAGTTTTAGTTTTTGCAACAAGGACGCGGCAGCGAGCCGCTGGGCAAATCATACAGCTGTTCTCGCCCTGACAAAGAGGCCGCGTCCTCGATCACCTCGGCGAGAGAGAGACGGGGGCAGCCTGAAGCGCTTCGGGACCAGTATCCAGAACGGGGAGCCACAACATTTGCAGCCTGCACCGGATCGATCGCAGTCTGCCCAGCCGAGTACTATGTAGGATGGAAACAACACCCTGAAGGACCGAATTACGTTCTCAGCCGATTTGAAGCGTCGCTTCCAAAACACTAGGTATGCCCAGGACCTTGAGAGAACGGACAGGGGACTCGAAATCCAGAGGGATTTGAAGTTAGATCAGCATCGTGCGATGCTTTCGGCCGGCCAGGAAAAGCACGACAACGCACGCGACAATTACTAGCTTGAGTGCAAACAGAAGAAAAGGGGCCGGACTTCAAGTTCGAATTCCAAGACACATGTATTTATGTTCTGTTACTTGTTTTTTTTTTTGGTGCCGTTTAGAGCTGTATTATCGCGTGATGGTTCCCAGCTTACGCCATAACCATCTGCAAAGCGGAAGGGTCAATTTGAGCGATGTTCAGACTCACAATTAGACATAAGGAGCTCACAGCAAAGCGAAGTGGCCAGCAACCAAGACCGTCCTTTCCCACCAGAATAGAATAACACGGTACCAATCTACACAACAGATGTCAGCGACACATGCTGCTCGCAACAACGGACGGCGACTCAATACCACCCCGCGTGGCGTGCCCTCGAATGGCCATAATCTGCGCCCCCCTGAATTAGCCATTATACGTTCCTCCTCTTCTTAGCAATAATTATGGTATGTTTGGCAGAGGAAAAAGCCCTCTCGAAGATGTGAAGAGTCGCTTAGCAAAGCGACTTTGGGGCCGGGGAGAAGGTTGATGGTTGGGAAATAGAGACCAAGATTTTGGGCAGAGCAGCATCCAGCCATGCTCACCAGCCTGCCCGCGGCAAGCAAACGCCTCCAGGCGGCGCGCGCTCATCAGAACCTCGACGCGCCCCAGTTGGGCAGCGGCGCGCACCGACGCGCGCGAGTGCACGTTCATTGGTTTGATCATCCGTCCTTCTAATGAAAGCTTCTTGCCGACCTCGACGTCGATCTTGTCCTTACCGGAGCGTCAGTAATTCTTGGGGGAGGAGATAAAATATGAGCCCAAGATGCGCGTGCCAGCTAGCATGCAAGCCCCCTCTGGAACGATGACGGAAGCAAATGCTTTGTGAGCACATCTCGTCGCGACTCGCGGGCGGAGCGCTAATGACGCCGACGTCTGTAGTGAGTTCCCGAAACAACCTTCCGCACGGGCATCCTCATTATTGCAACGGGATAATCACATTGGATACATGGAGCGGGACCCTATAAGGGCGCGGTCAGGAGTACTCAATAAACAGCTTCAGGGAGATCCTGCCAACTCGCGGTCAAGAATGATGTGAGTAGGAGGAGTGGCGGAGTAGCGTTGTGAACACCACCTAAAGCCTTTCTATTTCAGGTTGACTTTGTGCTGCTCGGTGTGATGATCTTTTCCACGAAAATCGGCCCATCGCGAGAGACACTGTACCAGACACGTTGGCATTGCTACGAGAATATTGCATGAAAAAAACGACCGGCCGATACAAATTGAGCTGCTCAGTGACCCGGATGAAGGAAAAGCGTCAGGATTTTCGTATGATTTCTCCAAGTTTTCTTTAGGTAGATAGCGCTCAGTCAAACTTCAGTTTTCCGGCCGTCAAACTACGAAGACCCGAACCTCAATATTGGAATGCCGGTATTCTCGATCCATGGAAACCACGATGATCCGCAAGGCCGTTGGTCCGGTATGCCCTGGAGTTATATCCCGCGCACCCGTAACCGACTAAATGCGTTCTAGGAAGGAGCGCTCTGTGCTCTAGACATGCTCTCAGTAAGCGGTCTAGTGAACTACATTGGCAAGATCGACCTTCCTGCCGAAACGTCCGAAGCCCAAACATCCGACTCTGGCATCCAGATCAAACCTGTACTCCTTCGCAAGGGAAACTCTCGCCTCGGAATGTATGGCATTGGTAACATTAAGGACCGAGAGTGTCACGCCCGAATGCATTTTGAGCTTCGCAGTAACCGAGTCAAGATGTACATGCCCAAGTGGCCACAAAGCAGGACTGGTTTAACGACATCATGATTTTGCACCAAAATCGGTTATGTACAAGTGGACCCAGTGCATTCATATTGTATCTGACCGCTCTGGAAGTGTACCTCACGGCCCGCAACAGTCTGTGCCGGAGGGCATGTTCGACGACAGCATTGACTTCGTCTTGTGGGGTCACGAGCACGACTGTCGAGTGGAACCTGAAAGAAGTCGCCGGCAAACGTTAGTTTACCGCATATGTCAACCTGAGATCATCGGTACCACGTCCTTGGCGGATGGAGAGTCGTTAGATAAAGTGAGCTCTTAGGATCACGCTCACTGTATTGTCAATTTATTCTCAGCTGCAGACATGTGGCGTTGCTAGAAGTACAGGGGAAAAGAATACCGGTTGACACCAATACCATTGCGCACCACGCGTGCGGCCTTTTGTGATAGACGAAAGTCTGTCTGGCCGACGTTGCGGAGACTGACGGATTCGACCTGAACGATCGACCAGGCTACATATAAGTTTCTGAAGTCAAAGGTGAGTAACTTGACACGTGTTTTTGTCCTGAATTTCATTGATTGAAATTTGTATGTAGGTCAACGAGCTTTATCGTCAAGGCTAATGCTGATTGGTGATGAACGAGAAGCCCGAGCGAACGTGAGGGCCTCGAGAAGTTGCCTCGAATGCTCCCTCCTGATTTATTGTACTTAAGGTTGAAACAATCGATGGATACCCATTTGCTACGCTCATATTTCTCATCTGGTCTTCTAGGTCGATACAACGGGTATAACAGAAACCATGAACCCCGTCCGTCTCAGCCAACGAATTCCAGGGCCAAGTCGCCAACCCCCGAGATGTGTTCATTTTCCACCGTGCCAAACAGTCTCCGGGGCCAAAGGTCGTTATGGAGAGCCAGAACTGAGTATCACGACGATCCGGGACCTCACTCAGGCTCAGAGACGAGAAGCTTGCCAAAGTACGGATGCACACTCTCGTGCAGGAGTACCTCGGCGCGCAGCAGGTACAGGTCCTCGCTGAACCTGCTGAATGTCTGAGGCTTTGGAGATATATTTATGAACAAAGATGACATCCACTCGTTTGAAACGTATGTTTTTCTTGCGAGCCACTGGAACGGAATCGTGGACACTTCGTCCTTTAGTCACTACAGAGAAACTCTCAAGGCGATGCGGAAGGGCGTGCAGATAGATATTCCAGATGACGACATACCAGAAGAAGAAAGCATTGATGATCTGGTCAGTATGTCCACCGATTGGTATCTTTATTCTTGCTCATCCTTCATAGATTGAGAAAGCAAGGAATAAAATGGAAAACGGACTTCCATTAAAGCGGAACGAGGTACAAAAGCAGCAAGGGGAAGGTGCGAGAGCTCATAATATCGATTTGCGGCTACTGAAGGCTAGGGGTCTGTGTCTAGGGCTAAGGCCCAGGCAAGAGACGATTCAGGCGCGGAGTCTGCGGACTCTATGGCAATGGACATGGACGATCTCGGCGGAGGAGCCATGTCTGACTCCCCCAGGAGGGATGAGTCGGAACCCGCTCCAAAGAAGGCGGGCTGCTCGGGGTAAGAAGGCTGCCGCGCCCGCAAAGAAGGCACCAGCAAGAAAGCGCCAGCTAAAGCGTTGGAAATGAAGAAGCTGTTGTAAGTGCTACACGAATCTATAGCGACCGTTCATTTTGAAAACGTGTCTTTAAGTCATCAGACGAAGACGAGGATGCGGAGGAGGATGGATGAAGAGCCGGAGGAGGCACCGAAAAAGCGTACCAATCCATCGCGCGAACGGCAAACTCGCTCAGGTGCGGGCGTCGAAGGATTAGTTTTTTGCGTATTTCTAACGATGCGTGCAGTTCAAACCAGCCACCAAGACGAAGAGAGTAGCACCTGCGAAAAGGCTGCTGGCAAGTTCTTCAAAACAAAACAACACTTAGCTTCGCTCCCTCCCAACGTACCCCCAGAGCAGCAGCGACCAGAGGCAGGAAAAAGACGGCGGAAGTTGTGAGTGAATTACTCTCCTTTACAGCACAGATACTCAATCCAGTGTAGGTTGAGCTGGACAGCGACTGAGCCTTCAGCAATTTTTCTTTTTACCATCTCACCGATTACGCAGGACATCATGCATCAACATCTGCTCCATTTACTGGCCTGCAATCTATGCGCCGCGCACAAAATAACTGGTTTGCATCCGATAACTTACAAAACCCTGATACGCGATAATCAAGGGGGGAGGGGTGAGCAAGATCGTTACTGTGAGCGTGCTCAGTTGTCTTCGACGTGTAACCTAAACCAGCATCGCTTTTCTGCACACTGGGCAAGAGAGATTCTTCGCCAATTCGGCCATAAATGCATCTGAGAGATATTAGAATATGTCTACTCGCACACAACTGAAGAGGTTTCTCACCCATGACAGAAGAGGTGTCCACCACATACGTGACTGTCGGATCTTGTGGTTTCTTCCAGGCACATTCTGCAGAGTGATAAGCAGTCTGCTTGGGCGAGAACGAGGGTTTGACGTGGGTAGGAGCTTGGGTATGGAGATTCCCACTTTCGGCGAAGCGGAGAGAATGTGACGTAGAGATGGGCTTTGAGCTACTGATCTGAAGCATGACTCCCCATGGTTTGGCTACTGCGGTCAGAAAGCTAGGGAGCATCGTAAAGCTCCCAAAAAAGAGTGAAGAAGGTCAAAATACTTACCGTTTACCTTGTTGGAGGGTATTGTGGAAAAAAAAGCGTGGGTTCATAACCGGGAGTTCAGTCTGGGCTGATATGCCGGTGGATGGTGCCACTCGATCGTCGGTACGGCCCGACCCCTCACGCCTGTTTCTTGGCGGGTGGGGTTCCCCACTTTCACTGGGCTTGCGGATAGCTGGGCTGAACTTAAAGGATATCCATAAACAATTCCAGAGACTCCGCGGAGAAAGTGTTCTCAGATTCCGGAATGATCTCGCTAAGCCGTTGTAAGAGGTATCGTGGGGGGTGGGGGGTGCGAATATCGTTGCAATGGGACCCCCCGGGAAGATACGCTGAATGCGCCAGAAAGCATTTTGTTTTTGTTTTTTTTTTTATGGAAAAGCATTTGTTTTACGGAGGCGGCTTTTGGCGGGCTTCTATCACGAGTTCGCAGAGATTGTTTGTTGGTAAGTTGAGGATTCAGCAAGAGGCGGAAGAGCGGTCACGTAGGATCGTGCACAGGTCGCCTCAGCCGGGAGGCGCTGCCGAGAAATGCGGGCGACATCACGCTTGTGGTTAGATTATTGAGAAGTGGTTACTACGAGGTGTACGTGGAGACGGACGGTAAGGATGGGGGCTGCCAAGGGTATCCATGTAGGGGCTTCAATCGAGAGGGCTGCCCCATTCGGTGACACGAGAGAGCTTTCGGGCTAGGCAGCCGCTCGGTGGTTCGATGATTCCACTACACTGATCAATAAAGCAATACGGTCTCAGACTATGCGGCTCACCTGGACACGCTGTTGTATGAAAGGCTGCGGGTAGAGTGAGCGGCGGGTGTACTAGGCGTCTCTGGTGCAGGGGTTTTCATAAGCAGAGCGATCCAGTCGCTCGTCTTCGACGTCCCATCCTCGCTGCTATTCTCGTCATCTGCCTGGGAAGAAGGGGTAACTACCTCTCGATGTCGACAGTCGGGACTGTTGGGAGTATGGTTCAGATGACGCCCGCCGGGTAAACGAGCGTTACCTCGGAGTCATCATGCTGTTTCGCACGCGGTCAGCCCGCGGATAGGTCTCAATCGGTTACGAGTCACGGACCATGGTAGTTCTGCTAAATCCCAACATAGTTGTGCGAGGTGAGGAGCATACACTTCTTCCGCTTCGGCCGGCTCTTCAGATTCAAGCGGTTCAGGAAAGCTCTCCCAAGGAGACATATGCACGTGAGGAGTAGTTAATAGGGATGCCGCCCCGAGAGATGGCGAGACTTCGACATCGATATGATGTTCGATGGTGAGGGCGGCAGGGTGAATGTCAACGATATGCTGACAACGATATGAGCACATTTATAACAATCGTAGACACTCGCATACCTTACCTCTTGATACGCCGAATCGTCAAGGAAAGTCCTTCGCAGCAGGATAGGCACTTCGGGTGAGAAGGCGACTCCTTGTAGTGGCGTACGAGATCTTCCTGGCGTCGGTATATGCGATCACATGCCACACATCTGATATCACTAGGCTCTTCCTGCACAGGACTGTCAGAGGTGGAAGTATGGGTCTGAGCATGAGCTATGTGTCTAAGGTTTTGACACGTACACTTGGGGTCGGAGGCGGAGGAGTTGGGGGGTCTCGGTGCAGGCGGATGTCGCAACGCAACGTGCTACGAGAAAAGAAGTGTTGAGTAAGTGTTGTTATAGCTTAAGGTGGCTGCACCCACTTCATCGAGAGTAGCCTCTGTCGCAAATCCTTCACCACATGCACGACAAGTAGGGTGGACGGAATGACTCAAAAAAAAGGGGGGCGCTCAAATAATGCCTCAGGAATTGCCCGAAGAGGCGAAGGCGACCCCCGCAGGTTTCACACCAGAGTTCAGAATGCAGCTGCTGAATATGCTAATCACCAAAGCATACTCTTAGCCTAGAGCCCGGTTATATTAATAAACACATACCGAGTTGAAACGAGGGATGTCCTCAAAGCCCACGTCGCAAATGATGCATAGTGGGTGCTGGTCGGAATCTTTCAAATGCCGCTCAAGGTCCCGCCGATCTTCAAACGTCATATCGCACGTTACACAGGGGATAGCTGGCTTTGGGTGAGCAGATGCCTCGTGCTGTGATAGGCGGTTAGCCATGATGGATACACGTTCGTTTAAGAATGCCACTGACTAGTCGCCAAAGCTGCGGCGTCCGGAAATCCAAGCTCGCAATGCGAGCACGACCCGAGCTAGGGTGAGAGGCATCGTCGCGATAGTGTTGTTGGAGGGAGCTCAGTGACATGTAGTAGCGATTGCATAGGCGACACAGCAGATTCTGGTGAAACCCTTTGTTAGGTGCTGCGAAGGTGGTCAGCAGTGTACTTTGAGCGAGCATAGACTGAGGTTACCCCGCTCCTAGCAAACGCAGACGGAAAGGCCGCATTGCAAAATCGTACAGCGGAAAAACGAAATGGGCTCTACTGGTCTTGACGTGTTGTTCGTAAAGCGGATATACTGTTGCGAAAAAAAACCTGCCGTTGCAAACTGTGCACAGCACCATGGCGAGAAGTCCTCAAAGAGGCGGTTTGAAGGTTACAAGACGAGACCAGATGTTTATAACGAGCTCACACGTAGAAATCCGCGAGGCAGCCTTGCGCCTTCCTTGAGGGACTTGAACACGAGGTTTTGTAAATGCGTCTACGAAGTCATACCGCGCTACTGAACACGCGCGAGGCATCAGAAGATATACACTTGTAGTCTCAATTGGCAGAAGTTCGCCTGCCCCCCTCTATGCGCACTATTAGTTACGCGAGAGGTAGCGGGTCCTAGCACATCCGAGGAGCGTCATTGGCTGAGTAAGACAGGCTGACATGGTCCAAATGGGGGTCTAAATAGGAGCTAAAATCGGTGCTAGCTTGCAGATCACTTTCCGTGCTTTCCCCGTAATTACACCAGGGAGTGCGCGACGATGATCAGGGTTTGGATTTTGTGACTGAATTTCGCGACAAGTCCAATATCTCAGAGGCGGCAGCATAATAATGTTGTTCCTCAACGAGTCGATAAAAATCCGTATGTGATACCCTAGGACGCGTGTGTCTGAATTGCAGAAAAAGGAGAATGGGGTTTTAGACTTGATAGCCAGAGTAGAAAGTACTCAGGCTCACCAATGTTTGCATCCTATTACGTGATATAGTGAGCACTTAAGCTCGCAGAAAGAGACGAATCTTCAATTAGCATAGCAAGCTCAGTTTTCATATCGCTTGTAGTGGAAGATTTGGATGTTATATGTGGTGAAGTAAGTAGCTGAAAGTGACCGTCGCTCACAAACAGAACGTCGGTTCATTTGTTGGCGCCAGTCGGTGATTGCATCAACGCGCCACGGCACATAGCGAAACACTTCAAGCCGCGCGTCCTGCCGCGTCGCGCCGTAACATGGTTCATATTTTGCTCGAGTTTCTGAACATATCTATCATCCAAGGAGTGCATAGTCCTCGAATTCACGAAGAGAAGAGCGCGTGAAGCGATTGATAAATTCATCTGCGAGGTACGAAGTCGTGTATCGATGATACTTATTGGGTGTGCCCCCTTGACAATTCCCGAGTGTTTCGGGCAATCCAAAAAGAAAATAAGAAAGATTGCTTTTACAAGTGCGTGTGACCAATACCAGGCGTGTACCAGGCACCAGATCGTCACGTAACTTCTCATCTACTAACTTCCGCCACAGCTTTCTGCGCTGCTCGGCAGAACGACTACGTAAGTGTCTTGAACGACATAAAACGTACGGCGGTTTATCTCAACCGTGCCCTTCACCAGTCTCTGAACCATCTCGCGCCGTTCCACATTCACCACCAACTTGAATTTACAACATGAAACTTATCATTACTGGCCGCAACTGGAGTTGGTGAGCGTGCTCTTTCGACTTTTACTTGAGCCCGAATTTTAAAGCATCACGTACGCAGCTGGCTTAGGAATATATCGCGCTGCGCTCCTCGACCCCCAAATCACAGGGATCACCTGCTTTTGCGACGAGATTTCCCTGCATGGGCAGTCCTTCCGCCCAACTCTACCGAAAAAACCACTTCAGTCATCCACCAAAGACTTTACGACGTATACTTCGGATCTTGCGGCGACGCTCGCGGAACACGACGCCTGTATATGGGCGATGGGCAAATCTGTTCTTGGCATGTCGGAACCAGAGTACACGGTCTTAACACACGACTATCCCCTGGCTGCTCTTCGTGCTCTACGTGATGCTGGCGCTGGCAGGGACCGCAGATCCATCCAAGCCGTTTCGCTTTGTGTGATGTCAGTGGTGAGAACGCCGATGTGAAGAGCTCGCAAATGTGGGCTCGTGTCAAGGTCGGTACCCCCACAAGTCTATCGTGAAAAGCCGGCTGACCGGATTTTCTGCCGTGTAGGCTAAGGCGGAACAAGACATCCTCTCGTTCTGCTCGTCGGAGCCAGGAATGCGAGGACATATTCTTCGCCCAGGCTACTTCCGTCCCCCGAGGGGAATATCCTGAAGACTGGAAGAATCAGCGCAGCACGGCTGAAAGCATTTTAGACTGTGTGTCGCGGGCCCAATCTTTAATTTGGTCGTTCCTTCGCTCATTCTGCCTGTGAATGAGTTGTCGACGGTTGGCTCTGGAGGTGGCAAAGGGACGCTGGCCTGATGAAGATATGTTTCAGGAGCAAAACAATACGAGGGCTAGCAAGGAACTTGTGTCAAAATGATTTAGTGCTTACTGAGTATGCGAATATACCCTGCTATGCTATCTAAGTTTTCTAACAGATAACACCAGACTTCTGAGTTCATATTTGGATCAGAAATCTTTTCGCTTTGCCGTGGGGGGCGGTATATATTTTTATTCTGGAGAGAGCCCGTAGAGCATTCGATCCGCGCATTGCTGCCTTTTCGCCAAACAGAATGACAGTATCACCCAGACAACTTCTTTATATGATGACTTTCATATCTTTCTATCTATGTTGAAGCTTATTGAAAGGCATGCCGGGTCAAATTATATAATTCCCCTAGACAGCCGCCTCAGTCCAACCCTCGCGGCTGCTGGTACAAAAAGACCGGGTCTTTAGGCTCGTTCCAATGGCATTCTTCTTCGACTCACTTCCCATTTTCACCGCGTATTGCATCCAACGACGTTCGTGTCATTGTACTCGAAGTCGTCGACGTTAGTTATGTGCGATTCTGAATTATTGGAGGGACTTCCATGTCGCACAGGTCGCATTCATGTTCCTCTTTGCGCTCTCGTTCCTACCGATGATCGTTCCTCTTTCGATGTCGCTCACAAGCCAAAATAAAGAGATTACTAAGGGCGTCCATTCGTGCAGCGTAAAATACATCTATAAGACAACGGGTATAGGCAACAAGTGTCAGATTACGCGGAAAAGAGTGGCAGCGGCGGCCGCCAATGCCTGCTCAACATCCGCTACCAAGTCCTCGACCTCCTCAACACCGACGGACAGACGCACGAGGGGGTTTGTCGCCAATGCCGAGCAACTCGCGCTCCGCCTCGGGGATGCTTCCGTGCGTCATCTTCGCAGGGTGCTCCGCGAGACTCTCGACGCCACCCAGCGACTCCGCAAGAGTGAACAGACGCGCCGAGGTGAGGAACTTCTCCGCCTGCTCCGCGCCGCCGCGGATGCGGAACGAGATCATGCCGCCGTACGGGAAGCCGCCGGCGGCGGGGTGCGCGGCGACGTAGCCGTCGACGAAGCGGCGCGCGTGGGGCGAGAGCGAGCGGTACGCGAGGTCGTTGCGCGGGTGCGAGGCGAGGCCGGGGTACACGACCTCTGCGACGTGCGGCGACGCGGCCAGAGCGTGCGCGACGGCGAGCGCGTTCGTGCCGTGTGCCTTCATGCGCAGATGCAGCGTCTTGGCGCCACGCTGGGCGAGCCAGCAGTCGTACGCGCTGGGCACGGCGCCGATGGCGTTCTGGAGGAAGCGCAGCTTTTCGGCGAGCGCGGCGTGGTGCGCCGGCAGAATGAGCGCGCCCATGACGACGTCGGAGTGGCCGTTGGACGTATTTTGTTGAGACTGTGCATCACAAGGTCGGCGCCCTGGAGGAGAGGCGAGGAGTAGAACGGAGAGAGGAATGGTGTTTTGTCGACGAGAACGAGAGGGGATGAGGGTGTGCGTGTACTAGGGCGGAAAATGCGAGTAATGTCGATTAGCGAAGTGTAGGGTTCGTAGGGGTCTCAATCCAAATAAGCTGCACTGTCGTCAGTATACCCTCACACGATAACGTAAAAGACTCAGACGCACTTTAGTGTTTGGCCGTATCGCAGCAAGAATGGTCTCGTCATCCGCATTCTCCAGGTCAAGGAATGTCGTCCCTCCAGCCCCTGGTTGATATCTTCGCTACTCGCGTCATGTAGCGGAATGTGCCGCCATAAACCGTCATTGACCGCTAATGATGTGCGCATCCGGACCCAGAGACTGAAGTACGGTAGCAGTGGTCGACGATCCTGAAGAAAGGGCAATGCCGAACGCGCGCACCCGGTCTCTATCGATGCAAGAGTCTCCTCCAACGCATTTCGGTTGGGGTTTCCGGAGCGAGAGTATTCGAAAACCCTGGATAGAAGGAGCGTCAGTTCCAGTATCTTTTCGACAGTCGAAACCAAGGCGAAGAGCGAACTCGACGACGACAAGGTTTGTTCTACCGCTCAAACTAAGCTCGGGAGCTCCTTTCCGGGCCAGCTTTCTCCCAGCTCTGACGCCATCCCCACATTCCGGGCTCTCAATATGAGGAGAGCTGACGGAAGGGTCTGACGCGTAGCGCGTTCGCAAGTAGGGGTTCTTGCCTTCCGCGGAGCGCACGAGCAGAATGACCGAAGTCGAACACTCACCTTGTGGTTGCCAATGCCGTCCCGCGACCTGCTTGTACGTCGTGTGTCCAATCAGCGAGATGGGGCTGGGATCACGGCTCAAGCAATCCAGTCTCTGCGTTTCGGCTCTCAGATCCGACGTGGATCGCACGAGTGCCAAAGCCGTCGAGATGCGGTTTCTTCACGCCGTTACTGTGGCCGTTTGTGTGTGCGGCCTGCTGGGGAACCAAAACTGGAGACATGCTGGCTCTAAGAGTAAGAAGAGTGGGTGTGGGTAGTGTTAGGTGGGGGTTATGGGAGTAGATCTGGTGAGGAAAAGAGACCACAGGGCAGCCAGTGGCAGCCTCGCGTATGGAGAATTTATAGCGAGGGCTCAAGCGTTGTTTACTTTATGGCGGCAGAGTGATGGCGAGAGGCTGACAAAGCCTAGAGTCAGCCATGTCGCCCAGGATCCGATACCGAGACAGGTGTTTCCGCCGAGCACGTCGTTTTTGACCCGAAATTGCAATACACGTCTGTAAGCAGTAATGCACGCAGCATGGAGAGGACAGGATGGCGCGCGGCCGCTTCAGGTTGACGCCACTTTTCACGAGTAAGCGGTATGTTTGTAACAGGGTTAAGGTATAGACTTTTTTGACGACTGTCGTTGAATTTACTTATAACTCGCTGTTAACATTGTGGCAGACATGTAAAAACATTTATCTCACCGGAGTATGACATGCCAGCAGCCATACTCGAGTTCATTGAAAGAGGAAACGATAACTACCTGCAGAACTTCGGCGATGGGAAGCTGTAGGGGACTATTCGGAATTGCTGGCTTCTGCAGCCGCTTTTACATTCCTTTGTTGGTACAACCTGACCGTAAATGCTGCTTGGCGAAAGTTTATAGTTTATTAGTAGCCTGTTCTGTTCTCACACCGAAACGAATCCTGCTATGGCTCATTCGACGGCAAAAGACTCTATTCCATCTTGATTCTCGGTATTTCCGACCTATCCGTCAATGACGAGGGTCTGGTTACGACACCGAGATGAGTTTACTCAAGATAATCATGAGGCCGATATTGAGACCATCCTCGCGTTCAAGGGCAAGCCTCGGGGCAAGGACCGATTTTACAAACGCCATGGATAAAGTCCAGGGCCACGGCGAGGATGCCAGTGATGTTCACTGTCGAGATCCTCACTTAGCGTGGCAGATTTGCCGGCGTACTATGACGCGCTGAGGGGACTACATTGTCTACCATGGGCGACTTACTAGAGTGTTGTTTGAATTAAGTCTGAAAGTGCGATGCTCGAGCGGACGGCGTGTTTACCGGATTTTTCCGGGTGTTTTCTTGCCAATTATGCTGAGCGTCGAGTTGGGCAAGTATCTCGGACCTCGCTTGGGTATGTTTGTCGGCGATGCTCTCTTCAGCATCTTTAACAGCGAAGATGAGGGAGATGGGGAGAGGAAGCGCATCATCAGAAAACAAAACACTTTGAGCACCAAATATGAGTGCGAAAAGGGCGGACCAAAATTTGAGTTACGTCAAATATTAACGGGAATTTGCACCGCTTTTGGGGATCAAGCGAGATTGTGAAGGGAATCATGCCAAAATTAGGAGTCTTGTGATGGGATGCAAGTCATCATGTTACAACAGCTAATACTACAATTGCGAGGTAGAGAAGTACATTCATTAATACAAGTTCGTTCCGCTGCCTGACTTCTTGCCAGCCTTCTTGGCCGGCCGCGCGAGCACGGGTGAGCTGCTTCTTCCACCCGAATGCACTGGCTGCAAGCTGCACGAGAGCAATGAGGTCAGCAACTACGGCCCGATGACGATCGCTCAGACATACTCGTGGAACTGTGCTTCTTGCACTGGTATACTAAAGCCGTCCTTGTTCGCACGATGGCAAGGGGCAGGTGGTTGGCCTCTAGGCCTTCACGATCGATGGGGATCGAACTAGGGTGTCGCGGAGGGTGTTCAGCTTGGACTCAGCGAGGGGCAGCGGAGCAGACACTCACGCCAAAGAACGCATCGTTCTCCTTCCCTCCGCGTCGAAGGGAACAGTCCGAGCATGATAGGGTGGTGTGTAATATAAACGGGAACGCCCGATTACGACGATCGCGAAGGTACTCACGCCTCGACCTCCTTGAGATGCCAGACTGGCAGTAAGAGGGCGTCGTTTGATCTCCACGGAAGAGGCTGCACTGGGACTTCCGTGACATCGACCGAACATTCGACAGGTGAGGAGGCGCGAGAGTGTGGTTTGAGGGTGCTGTGGGGCTGGAGAGCAGCTAAGCTCGAATCCGGAATGGTGGTGGTTTGTGTGAGGAATACCGGTGAGACGGGGCGGACGAGGGTTTATATGGGGCCTGTGGGTAGAGCCGAGCTGGTTTCCCATGTTAGGGATAGAATGGGCTGACCATGACGGGCTGTGAATCTGAATGGGACACCTGACGTTTCGTGGGGGTAGGTCAAGAACCGACGGGATGACAACACCCATAGCAGATGACCCCCCTCCGCTCCCAAGCACGTCGTGGTAGCCGAGGACCAGGGCGCCAACTGCGGAGGACGAGTACGGACGAGCATCCGTTTTTCCAGCGAGTTCTTGCTGACCTCTGGCCTCAATTTCTGTCCTTGGGACCTGGCCTACCCGAGGCATTCGAAAAAACAGAAGAATGTACGGGCAAACGCTTCTGGGATGGAGGGATTTTTGATGCAGGGTACGGTACTCTGTCATGCGCGCTAACACCTGAGTCTCATGCGAGGAACAGTCGAAGGAAGGCGCATTAAGCTCTTTCATTGCAGATTTCTCCATGGGTGGGTAATAGAGAGCCTCGGAAAGTTAGGGGTCCGTCTTCATAGAAAACCGTGTGCACTGCCACGATCTGTACTTTTCACACGAAGGTCGAATAACAAAGTTACTCTTTCGAATTAAAACACGGGAACGCACCTCCGAGGTTGCCTGATCATGCTGATGCGCCCAAACCAGTACACTCAAACCTACAGTTTGTTTCTCAACATGTTCTGCAGAATTTCGGCACCGAGGCTAACTGTCATGTCTATCACGTCTTGCGCGAACATTGAGCGAATCGTGGTGTTACTCACGAGGTCCAAGAACCACGTAAATCCCACTCCATAGGACCTTTTGGCGCTCAAAATATAGGCCGACGGCACCCACGAGAGTGGCTCGACTTTCAAAGGTCGGTCCGAAACGAGGAGAACCGAAGTACTGTCGACCATTCGATGCAATGGTCGAGTTGCATCACAGCCGCATTTATTCGACGAGCTCAGAGTATCACGGGTAGGCCAATAGCGTCATCTGAGGGCAATAGACGGGAAGTTTTCGACTAAGTGAGTTCGAGATTTAGACGTGGAGGCCAAATGACAAAGTGCAGCACACAATGTTGCGAGCCGCCAATCCGGGCAGGGTTTGATGCGCCATCAATCCCGCCTTTGGGGCGCTCTCCTCGGAGACGTGGTCCTCGTTTTCGACTCATTCATCCCAAATTGCATATTGCTCGCAAGCGCAGACTCGGCTTCCATCCAACTTCCTCCTGCAATTTGTCAGTCTACATCTAGTCTGCCTACGTCTGGAGTATTAGTAACTCGAACGGGAGGCTGCTGCCGCAGCTGAAAAGCATTGCGTCCGATGCCGTACCCAATATACCGACGAGTCCAACTTGACAGCCGCATGCACATTTCCTCGCATCTTCAATCCCGACACTACCTTCGATCGTGAGTATATCCGCTGGGTCAAGATTCACGAATATCCTGCAGCGTGCTCCGCGCGCACGAAATTATAAAAGAGGAAGGGCGAGCTCTAAATATCATAAAAATATGGTGATTCACATGTTACTCAGTATGGGCTCAGACAGCCGATGATGAGGGCAAAAAGCAGGAGTATTTGCCTCTGCCAATGTAGAAAATCCTGGTACGTCTTCGGTTTCTTCAGTAGGTGAGTGCTGACAATCATCGCGATCAAAATCGTCGTCATACAACTCGTCCGTGAGAGGAGCACCAATATTCCCTAGAACTCCATCACTGGTGGAAGCACGGAATACTGGCATAGAAAAGCGAGATGCGTAAAAATCCGTCTGGCTTTCGGTTGTGCCAATTTCTGATGCTGAGCGGAGGTTGATGATAAATCGATTTATGAGTATGGGAGGCTGTTACTTTGAATCAGTACTCAGCGATTCATATGAAAAACCAACACAGATATACCAGCGCGACAAAACGAAGGCGGCGACATATGCTCCTCCCTGTGGGTATCATTTTTATCGATCTGTCATTTTCATAGTCGGCATAACAGGACTTACCATAGATGACTCTATGGGCTCGAAAATTTGTAGAAGATTGAGAGTGAGTAAGGCCCTATGTGAATGCTATAAGTTTGACCTTCGCGAGTTATAAAAGACGTAACTTACACAAAATAAGCCGTGCCTGTGTTCGACGGAATATTGAATATTTTCCAGGTTTCAGGAGATGGAACGTACCATCTCTGAGCAAACACACCGTAATGGGAGACTTCACCTTCAACCGCCTGGCTTCTAGCCACTGACGGAAACGTTCTTCTCCATGTGACAGCCAGCACGAGGGAGTCCGCAAGTATGGCACACCCTCTGGTGATATAACGAACTAGCGTCGAACCAAAGACGTAAATAACGGATCTTTGCATCCACGTTTACACGCACGGCTATGGTTTATCAGTAATATGCTCGTTGGATATTTAAAATAGTAGTCACATTGTTGTACTGTTTTGATCTATTATGGTGTCGTTTCGTCGGTGCGCATCCAGAAACTGGGAAATTGACGTAGGTGACCGACACCTGGGTAGACTGATACTATTGCGTTTGTTTTCAATTTAGCCTCTTCACGCTATTCATTTTGAGAGATACACAAGGACCATTGGTGCCAATGATCGATTGACTCACCATATTAGTCACAATAGGCACAATTCCAAGTGGCGAAAACTGAGACAGCGATTGGCATCTCTCGTCTAATCTTGTTATGGCGTAGACTCGCAATGAGGTAAATACTATAAGCTGGTTAATACTACTTGACTTGTAGAAAATTAATCAGACACTAGCCTGCGACCTGCAAAATGCCTAAGAACGATAGGAATTGTTGTATCACATAGAGATATTCACAGCTGGTGGGAGAATGCATTAGTGAGAATTCGTTCCGCCGAGAAACTATGAGATATCATCACCTCTGGATAGATTGCGTATTGAGCGAGGATTAGACGTCGCAGAGAACGAGGTCAGTTTGAATAAAACTCACCGAAGGGATGATTGGTATTAGTCCAATTAACGATGTAATCAATATAGTCCATCCCGGCGGTTGCATAGCAAAATAGTATGGAAGTCACGTTCCAAGACCGCTTGAGTAGGCATGGTCTCAACGTCAAACGCCGCAGTTATGAGATATTCATATATTCCTAGAGCTATCCTAGGCTTAGTAATGGTGGTGCTCCCCTCTTGCCAATGGGTGGTTCTCACCTGACACGGCTGTAGTCAATATAATTATCGATATTTCTGAAGGAAGCTATCAACCACACGCCCATCGTACTCTACCAGTGTAACGAATATACGTACAGTTGCTCTATAATATCGGCATCTTTCATACTTTTCCTATTGAGTGATGATAAGTAATGGAAGTGCGGCGAGAACCGGAGAAGAAAACTTTCAAACAAGCCCAACTGCGCCCCGCATTATATACGAGTGCATTGCAAATATACCCGTAGCGCTTTCCCGGCAGGTTCACGCCGAAGCCCCAACGCACCAGGAGTTAGCAGTAGTCTCGCCTACGATGTGTGTCAATGGATGGCATGATGGCGATGTTTCGTGAAGATCGTCGCTCATCATTGATATCATTCTAAGCCACTGGCATTACACGCGCTGATTGTTAGAGATCATCTGCTGCCCGTGGCACAGGCACGACTTTTGATATTCATAGCACACTCCTGAGACTAGGTTTTGACTGTGGGCACGCGCGCTTGGCAAGAGTATAATGTAAACTATAGGTCTTGTTTCCCCGGTGAGGCGCGAGTGAAACGTGCACAGTTGAAGATCATGCCTGGCTCCGAGTCAGAACGACCTAAAAACGACGTCGTAATTTCTGCAGCATTATACTCTTGTGGTGACGCGCCGGATGCAGATATACTATCCTCCCGCAGTCCTCGACTAAAGCAATTGAGGGTCTCTGCCTTCGAGACCATCCGTAACGTTTGTGTCTAAGGCATGATCAGATACCTCGTTGACCACTTCATCTTCAAGAGATGCGCCAATGTTTCCCAGAAACCGAGTGCTGACGGAAGCCCGGAATTCGGGCATTTGAAGGCTGCGAAGCATTATGGATCGAGTCGCTTTGGTCCGTACTATTTCCTGACGTCGACCGAAGGTTGATGACGAATCGATTGATGAGGACGATTGGCTGTAACAAAACCACTGAATACGTCAATGCAAAGTGATGGCATGTGTTTGCTTACGAGAAAGGTCACGAAGGCAGCAATGAACGACTCCCCCTGTGAGGTTTGATATCATCGTCAGGTACGCTAGGTTTCAGCAGTAGTTTTAGAGGAAACGTACAATGAATGACTCGATAGGTTCAAATATCTGAAGCAGATTGGTCGCAAGCAAAGTTCTGTCATGCCGTTGTGAGCCAGATGAACACTGGGGCCTGTCATCAATCCATAGCACTTACATGAAGTACCATGTGCCGCACTCGACAATGTTTGTGAGGTGGTAAGTACAAAACAATCATCAGTCTTGGTGTAACGCACCATCGCGGGATAGGAGAGAACATGTCGTCAGTGGCAGAGGTCCCACATCTGCACGTCTTGCCCCTCAGCCATTCACGGAATGTCCTCTTCCATGTGATTGCCAGCACTAATAAATCCGCAAAGATGACACATCCGCGAATCGTGTAGCGCACTGTAAAGAGGCCGACATGTAAAGTTTGAGGTAGTACAAAGTTATGGAAAGTATAACGCACGGGGCTACAGAAGGAAATAAATGAGCGAAGCTTTCTCAATGACCATCGCGCGTTGGAGAAACGTACATTGTGTCCGTGTTCTCGGACACAGAAATCGTTGATGTGCAGATGAAAAGGGGGGCTCCGACAAAGAATACTGATTCCGCGCTGAACTGGTACTTCAGGGTCATGAGTTATATATAATGACAACAGCCGAAAAAAAATGGACCAAGGTCACTGCGAGCAGCGCCGTGAGCCGGCGGAAACCCGAAGAGCACTTAGCAAAGATTCGCGGCCCCTCTTACGGGTACAAGCACTTAGCCTCATGAGCGTACAAGGCCAAGTGCGGAGGCCAAGTGACAAGGATTGACAGAAGCTTTTTTTTTGGCCGTGAGTTATCGCGTACACTCTCAACGCAGTAAACACTAAAAGATACGAAGTAAGTGGCCGTCAGTAGAGGTATTACTGCAGAGGGCTCTATGTCTGACCTGCGACTTCCAAAAATCCCAGGAGAGCAAAGATGTACTGAGCTATGTAGACCGTCTTACAGCTATATGGGGCGGCTATCAGAAAGGGAGTCCAAAGACAATTTATGGATGTGCGCGTACTTCTGCGCAGTGAATCACTTAGCGGATTTGTTGTAACGAGAAGAATAAACTCACCGAGGGCAAGTTTGGGATAAGACCCAGCAACGAATTCGCGATGAGAGTCCAGCGTGTGATTACGAAGAGAATGGACGTTGCATTCGGGGGGTCGCTTGAATCGCATGACTTCGATCTCGGGAGTCAAGGTTATACCATATTCATATATTCCTAGCACTATAACACCGTCAGCGCGGCTTCCTCAGGCATTTTACTGTACATACCCGCAGTGGCTATGTTGATATAGTTGGTTATACGTCTAAGTGAAAAGTCTGCGCATCAGCGGACAGCTCGTGGTCTGGGGCTGAGATGGAGGAATACTAACATCTGCTGCATTGCATCAAATAGCTCGGAGTCTGCCATGGCTTCAATGAGCTAGTGTGGATGGGCAGCTGGTGCGTTGTTGCCTCATGATGAGTGCCTTGCCTAATATATGTCTCGAAACGGGGCGAGGAGCTGACGATCGGTGTAGGATTTCTCCAAGGTTTGTTCTATGGCTTACCAGCTATCATTGTGATAGGACTCGCATGTTTCTCATTACAGCATTGTGGCCACTTTACGGGAATTGGCGAACCGTGAAAGAGGAGCATGGCGTCTTTGGAAGGATTGTGCTCCGGATACACGCTGTAGTACCTCGCGTTTGTCATCTTCTGTCAGATAAAGTTCATATTTACCAGCATGGATATGCTTGGAAGCCTTGCCAAAGTTCGTATTGAGATCGCAATGTTGAGGAGGCAGTGATAATTCCCGCGTCAGAGAGGGAAGCGCACGATCCGAGCATCTTATACCGGTAACCATGTCCTCAAACCTAGTCTTACACTCATTCCTGTCAATAATGAGCTATCACCGGGTTAACTATGGTTGAACTCGCGACTGACAAGGTAATGAGGTGGCAGCGTCGAAGGTACGTTGCATGTGGCCACATTGTGTTTTGCAATCTTTCCTGGATGAACGGTGCAAGTGAGCGCGCACCTGGTTTCGGAACTCAAGATGGATGGGCCTGCATTTCAGCGTGTCTTTCGGCCGGCTTCAGTGCTTGATTGTGCTCGACCGCGAAAACGAAAGCGGACGGAGACAAGTGCCGTCTGATGGCGCATCATCGTGGTGGCGCACGGTAACAGCCGTGAACCTTTTAAGGGGCGGCGGGCCCGCCCGACTCTTCGCGCGACCCCGGTCTCCGTTGAGACTTGGATGCATCACATCTGTTTTTCATGAACAAGGAACAACATCTTACGGTGATAAAAATGCGAGATGCGGACTCATTGGCATGATGATCACAATCTTTTTCGGATTCTTGTTCAAGCACGTTATACATTTAGTCATTCCTAGGATCCCAATATATCGCAGAGTCCGTATCATCCCTTTAGCAGCACTATTACCACAATCGTCGACAAAGATCAGTTGCCGCCTGAAAGCAACAATGAGTCGAACATTCGAGCACTGAAGCACCGCCGACACTCACCACGGAAGCGGTTGAACTGGCCCTCGAGCGCATCACCAAGCTTGCTCGCAGTATCCTGGTCCTGGAGAGCCATTTGGATAAGCACATGTCGCGCGCGGTAGAAAGGGCAGTAAAGGTACGCACCCAGGTTGTAGCCGGCCTTCTGGGCGGCCATTGAGATCCCCTTGTCGAGCCAGTCTCCTCCGCCAGTCGAACCAGCGCCGTAGTTCGAGCCTCCGTACCCTCCACCGCTCTGGTTGCCGCTGCTCTGGTTGTTGTTGCCGCTGCCGCTGTTGTTGTTGTTCGAGCTGCCGTACGAATCGTGTTGTTGGAGCTGCCGTACGATGTCGTTGTTGGAGCTCGAGTTGTTGTTGCCGCCGTACGAGTTATCGTCGTCGCGCGAGCGGTTCTTGGACCCGTAGAGTCCGAGTCGTTGTTCGAGGAGCCGTACGAGTTGGAGCTCGAGTTGTTCGAGCCGTACGAGTCGTTTTGCTCGAGGAACCGTACGAGTTCGAGTTGTTGTTACCCGAGCCGTACGAATCGTTGTTGCTCGAACCGTACGAGTCGCTCTCTCTTAGAGCCGTACGAAATCATCGTTGTTCGAGGAACCGTACGAGTTGCTGGTTGTTGCCCGAGCCGTACGAGCTAGATCGTTGTTTGTTGGAACCGTACGAATCGTCGCGGTTCGAGCGGGACTCGTTCCGGTTCGAGGAACCGTACGAGCTATCGTTGTTGCTCGAGCCGTACGAGTCATTGTTGTTGTTCGACCCATACGAGTCGTTGTTGTTGGACCCGTACGAGTCGTCGCGGTTCGAGCGGTTGTTTTTCCCGAGCCGTACGAGTCGTTGTTCGATGAGCCATACGAAATCGTTGTTCGACGATCCGTACGAGTTGTCGTTGTCGCGCGGCGACCAGAGCCGTAGCTATCGTTGTCGTAGTTGCTCATGGTGGAGGTGGGATATGAGGTGGGATGCGTGGGATGTGTGCGAGATGAGTTGATGACCCAGGGGGAGATGGAGCTGCAGACAGACTGGGCATGGCGAGTTATATACCCTTCGTCCGAAGCCCACGTTCGCTCGCAGGAATCGCCCGACGGCCATCGATCGCGAGCGCACGGTGTCCTGTGCACCAGGTACGACAGGTCGACTGACGAATTGCGCGTCTGACGTGGCAGCCCGCAATGCACCAGGCCCCAATCTGAAAGACAAAAGGGTGCGACCGTTCAGCCGTTTCCGCGTCATCCCATGACTATCCAGGCACGGCGCTTTGGCCCAAGACGCAGATATCCGGATCCCGTAAATTAGGCCCCAGGACGCTGTGTACTAGAAGTCGTGCTGGGTGGCGCATCATCGTGCTACAAGAGGATGGATAAGTAGATTGCCCAGTGAGGAGGGAGAACCAGAAGGATGCGAGGCTGTGTCCCCGACCTGTGCAGTCCGGGCGAACACTCACAGGGAAAAGGCGATTTCTTGTCGCCGATTGTGGGAGGACGTCATCGGCTATAAATTGAGTGTTGCGCGATTTCTGTGAGCTGAGTAGTCTGCTCATGGTCAGACATATGGAGGTGGAACTTGGCGATATTTGTCGTGGACAAGTCGGCCGTAAATGGGGGTCATGTTTGATAGCACCTTGATCGGAGTTTCCACCGAGGGTCACTTCCATAGTGTGAGCAGACACTAGCACGTCATCGTGAGTGGTATGGTATGTCGTGGCGGCTCTGATTGCTTGATGTCTTGGCAGTACATTCAAGCTGGCTTCTGAGCAGAAAACTCACACGACAGAGCTGTGCATATGACGCAATGAGCCCAAACAGGGAACTTCCGCAATGCTCATGAGCCCTCCAGGGAATGGGGCATATCCAACCAGCGGCGACCAGGGACGTTGTTGAGTAACGGACATATGGGTGGTGGGGAGCTAACCCAGAGAGGGAGCAACCCAAGTACTGACTGAGCGGACGACGGAACGCGGTGAATAGGCGCCCGTGGCGCGCACAATTGCCGTTGCCGAGCTGGCGCAGACTAGGATCCAAAAAACTACGAGAGAAATATCGAAACACAAAAGTAGACCACATAATGAATTAATAAGAATAAACTCAAAATCTTGCTGAATCGTCTGGGCCAGGTACATTTTAATAATCGTCTTGGTGCCTTGTAGGCAGTGCCTAGGACACATCCACAAGGCACCAGCCCAGCAGCTCCTGACACCTTCCAACAGCGCACCAGCATGGATGAGCGATCGACAGGCCCGCAACAAAAAAAACGAAAATAGACAAACGAGCGAGGAACACAGAGCATGTGCAGTCGTTCAACAGCAATAGCTCTCATCATGCTAACAAAATCCTGGACTTACTTTGTCGCTTCCTGTGCGACGCCGCGGACGGCACCGCCTGTGAGATGAGGCTGGCCAGGCCGCATCCCATAGGCGGGCCCGCCCATGGCGGCCGCGAGTAGAGCAGTGCGCACAGAGAGAGGATGGCCAGAGTCCTCGCCCTGTGCACACTGCTCCAGCCCATAGCCAAACCAACATCCCAGTAGAAGAAGGACCTGGAAAGCGACAGGGATAGAGCACGAGAGACAACGACCCGAGGTCCGTCTGTCAGTGCGACATAGTAAGGAGTCGGCACACCCGCATATTACGCACGTAACACTTACCCTGCACAAAACGAGATGCGTCTGAATCAAAGTTCAGTCGTCGATCGCGCTCCAAAGAGGCTAGAATACGCACTACTGAACGCTCCAACAATGAGACCAAGTCCCAACCAGGGCAGTGAATGAAGCATGACTTGGTTTGATCATCGTTGACAGGTAACCCATTTGAGTGAGGAGGAAGAACTGGGCTCGCTGCAACAGAGGGAAGACTTACCCCGAGGTTGAAGCTTTGAAGCTTGAAGAAACGGTCCGGTATAGAACGCGGAAATTGGCGAAAGGGGTCGACGCAGTACAGAGCGCGTCGGAGCGCAAGTACAGAGGTTGGGTGGAATGAACGAACATCTTCGCGAAGGGCACGGTCACTGCCGCGTGGTTAGAAATCGATATAGGAGATGATGAAATGAAGCCGTATGTCACGCTGAGAGGCTTTGCTGACCGGAACTAGAGAGCGACCGTTAAGGAAGGTTAACAAGAACGGATATATTATCTACCTGAGTTTCACGGAGACGGCGACTTGAGTCGGGATAACCACCACGTTCGATCAGCGGTATAATCGAGGGAAGCAGTGCTGGCTGGCGTGTATAAAGCTAGACACGCAGAGCGGATAAGTTATGCGTCTGGAACAAGAATATCAATTCATGGACGACCAAAACGTTAGTGACCATGAGACGTACACATTTTGAGAAGATGTTCACTGTGCTGTCAGATTCGTGGAATCTGTTGGTACTGATGGTAGGCGTAAATGGTAAATGACACGTCGGGGAGATGCACGGACAGGCCGCTCGAAAAGCGGAAAGGACCTCCGCGCATGATTTCCTGAAAAAAGGTGTCAGCGTATGCGCGGTCGCCGAGCCATGCACGCACACGCATCATCACAATCTGACAAACGCAATCAGCTCACGAGAGGCCCAGGTGGACGGGTATGCAGGCTTACCTCATGCGTAACTATCTCCGTTAGTAGCAGGAAGAGGCCATGGCTAGGTGCGAACGAGCTGGTTAGTATTCAAACCATGATCTTGACTTACCTTAGGTTGTATCACCTATCTCGGGTATGTACTACGACTGTTAGCAAGATACCCCCGCCGTGCAAGATAGGATAGCGACGTACCCCCAACTCCCCTGACCCCGCCGCCTCTGGGGGCCCTCCTCCCTCCACCTCCCCTTCCTGCCATCTCCGTCCACCCTCTACCACGTGTACTCCCACCCCTTGCCAACCCCCCTCCCACCGGTACGCACCCGTCCGCACACTCCTCAGAGCAATGCGATTGCAGAGGGCGAAGGTGGCCAGCCTTCGCTTTGCAGCCGCATCGCCCAACCTCTCCACGTAACGACTCCTTCGCAAGTATGCCTTACAACCCGTACCCCCATCACGCCGGAATTGGAACTCAAGCCGCGATCTCCGCCACCTTCGTCCATCGCCGTGCCAGTTTCGGCATCTTCCTGATCCCACTCTACACGACTCTCTTTTCAACCATCGCTGCAACGCTTGCCGACCCCAAGACCGGTTACCCGTCACCTCCGCCATCGCCCATGCGCAGACCAACTTCCAGCTCGTGATCCTACTTTGCGACCCTCCAAGGCTTGACCACCGCTCCCACCAACTCGACACTCGGGACTTCAACTCAAGCCCCCTCGTATGACATCCCGAACGCAACATGCTCGCTCCTCCTCGACCTCCTTCAACTCGCACTTCAGCTTTACCGACTATCTGTTCGCGCCTAACGCCATCCTCAGAGGGACCGTAGGCGGCGATGCGATGTGTATGACGAAAGGCCTGAAACTGGGATGAGACCGGCCGTAGAATTGTCGTCGACTAACTTACAATGAACAGCCTTTCGTCGCACAGCACGGCTTACTAAGGTCTGAATTGCAGAGCGCGAGCTGGAATCAGGGTATGAGTGACCCACTGCATGACTATGCAGATCGCTATAGGACTTATCCAAGTGGCAGTCAACTGCCGCCACCATCGTCCAGTACCCACGCTGAATTGCAAGCATGGTGAAAACTGTGGTCGCGATGTCAGCTTGCGTAAAGCGCCTAAAATATTCAAGCGACTCACCTCACCTCGGAGCCTCTCACGTCCTTCTAGTTTCATTGCTCGTCCTGAATGCAGAAAGCGAGCTTGACATAAGATATGAGTGAGACACGACGCTATAGTTCGCGCGTCTGGGGGACGTACCTACAAGTGGCAGTTACCCAACCGCTCCCGGCAGACCTCGTTCAGGTACACCGCGCCGAATTGCAACACAGGCCACTGAAACGTCGACGTTAGACCAGCGCACGTACAGATCAAAAATATTCAAGGGCGGAAAAACTCACCCTCTTGGACCCTCCTCCGTGATTGTTCGTCCAGTTATGATTTGGCGCGGACGCCTGCGTCCACAGGGTGATGACGGATTCTATGAAGGGGTGAGGAAAGAATAGTACATGGCGAACAACGTACCAAAAAAGTAGGCTATATCGCGGGATGAAAGGGCAACCAAACGGAAACTTTATATACCCGCCGAGAGCTAGCGAGCTGTCATCGGGTGATCAGGGCCCTCGAGCTACGCTTGTCCAGGCACGGCGAGTCGGGCGACGTTGGCAACAAGTACGATGTCGAGATGTCGACCTAGAACTCAGAGCATATACGCATTGCGTATGGCGGTATAGGGAGGCAGATGCGGGTGGGGGATGAGATGAGAGTGAGGTGAAATATACTTGTAGGAGTCGGTGGTGGCACCAGGCTACAAGCGGACAACAAGGGCACTACTCGGCTGAGTTAGAGAATCTCTACAAGCTTGGCTATTGATGTTGGGGACTTACTTTGAAGACTCGCTCTATCACCTCAAATGCTGTGATCCCGCCTTGATGTACTTCGCCGCTTGAAGACACAGACCCATTCTTGAACTGGGTCACATGCGACTCTTGCTTCTGTCCTAGAAGTCTTCGCCGCGCTTGAGGCCCAAGTCTTGTCTTCCGCAACTACGACCATCTTGCATGTCCGACGTCTTCGCCCACCAGACCTCGTTCTTGAACTGCACACGCGACCTCTTGCCTGTTTCGCCGCGTCCTGTTCTCGCCTAGTTCTCCTCCTCCAAAACCCCATCCCTCCGGGTAGCACTCCTCCGTCGAAAACTCCCATCGATGACCATCGGCATCGGGCTTCGGGAAGACCAGCCTCTCGACATTGCGTGCGCGCGGAGCGGTCAACGACCTGCGGGGCGCGGCGCGCCCGTGGGGGCGTCGGCGGCGTGTTAATGTACTGGATCTTCCTCGCCTGAGGCTTCGCCTCCCGACCGAGAAGGAGGCTGGCGAGGGTTGAAGCGCAGGCCGTTGCGGCGTGTCTGGGTTGCGCTCGAGATTTGGATGAGTTTGAGAGGATACCATGTTCACAGAACTTGGGCTATGGTGATGTAGTGTGTAAGTGGATGTGGGTTAGCAATGGTGGTGGTCAGCGGTCTGAAGAGAACACCCATTCCTCAGCCGCGATATAACCAGAACTCTTGGTCAGCCTCGCCGATCGGGAGCCGTGATCTGGCTTCAAGAGGTCAGCCACATCCAGCCGATCATCTTGCTGGATACATACCTGCAACATTACTATGGCGTTGAGCTCTGCAGCTATTGATACCATTGTTGGTCGCGTCCCAGTAGAGCGAGGAGCTCTAGGTCTACGGCAGCAGCAGTTTTGAAGTCTGAGCCCCCAGTCATTAGCATGTCTTTAGGGAGTGTCTTTCGACTGTGTCTTCGATAAAGTACCATCATAAGCCAGCTACAGAGTTTAACATATGCATATCGCATGTGCTAGGCAGCGACACTGTGCGTAAACACAGGCGATTTGCACAAAGACTACATGGTAGTGGACTGGTGCCATGTGAATACAGGATTTCACACGCGTGAAAGCGTTTGCGTTACTAGTCACAGCAGTTGCGCGAAAGTGACGCGTGTTACGTCACGCGTTTCCTGCAGTTCCACGGTCACGCTGTTCATGCACCGTTCGTTCGCAGAGTGGTCATGATATACGAGTTAGATTTTTTTCTGAAAATCGTTTGTGCAGTACATATCAAAGACCTCAGGACACTTCAAAACTGCATGAATAGAAAACGGGTCAAGTCCCGTCTCAAATATTCCAAAAAATGCATGAAGTCAGCATCCAACATTGAATGGCCCAGAGATTTTTCAACGATAAAACGTTGGTTTTTTGGGTAGCGAGTGGTTCTAATTAGCCTTCAAAGTGAGCCTAGGAAACATGGTTGTTGAGTTACACGCGCGATCAACGTGACGCAACGTACTTTCTGCTGGGCAATGGTTCTGCGTGGCTTCCCCTGAGAAGGCTCTCGATCACTTCCGTGTTGAGTGCCTGCATCCGTGGCCACGCTGTGCAAGTACGGATGTACCTACTGGTCTCACGACTGTCTCCACGCCAAAGCGACGACAAAACCGGTTTAGTCCGATTCGTTTGAGCCGGGCCCGAGAATAGTCGACTAATTTGACGCATCATCGTATGCTCAGCGTGACGATTTTCAGGCAACAGTATCGGCTCGAGATAGTGCTTAATTCCTTGTACGGTGAAGGCAACGTCAGGGCGCATGGTGGCGTGCGAATCTGCGGTACAGGCTCCGACGTCGTCTCAAGACTTGTCGCATCGTTTCTTCTGTCCACGGTATAGTGTCGACCGACTGTTTGAAACGACGTCCTGGGAGAGCTCTCTGTGACATTTGGCGTACTGTACTGAGGGGACGAAGGCTCCTTCGGGTGCACACATACATCATGGAGCAAAAAGCAATGTCAGGCACCATTACTGAGAGGAAGAGGGTATAAATACGCACATATACAAAGCAAGAACCTCAGAAACCACGAACAACTCCTCTCCTGACTCCCAGTGGACAACAAACAAACACTTACTCTTTCCTCTCTAACGACATCTTCACGACATGCAACGCTCTATGACCTTTGGCGCGCTGCTGTCTGTCGCGGCTGTGATACTCGCATTCATCTCGTCTAGCGACCCAAGCCCTCCCTACCCCGCCGCCTTTGAGGCGGCGCGTCTCGCTACGTGCTCACCCCGCAGTAATCGGTTCTCTACTTTTTCTCACACATAAGCGTATATTGTATGCCACATTGAACGATACGCGCCCGTACCCCTGCTATCCGGAATTCCAGGGGCTTCGACAATGACAACACCAACTGTGTCGCAGGTTCGGGCTCAGGCTCGGGCAGCGGCACAGACGGCGGGTCGGGCGCAGGCAGCGGTTCCGGCACCGGGCACTGGTACTGGGGGCTGGAACAGGCAGTGGTTCGGCACTGGCTCTGGTCGACTACTGGCACCGACGGAGGGAGCGGCTGGGTACCGGATCCGGTACTGGCACTGTGCGGAGGGAGCGGACTCTGGGACCGGATCCTGGTAGTGGGAGTACGGTACTGGCACCGGACGGGGTCAACGGGTCGATCGGTACGGGCACTAGGATAACGGGATGGGAAACGGGAGGCAGTGCAATGGTTCAGGCAATGGCGGGGGTCTGATCAAACGTGGACGGAAGCGTTGGGGGGAAAGCATGCAACGGCGGGCTGATCAACGTCGGCGCCAGCGTCGGAGGGACTACTGACGGAACCAACGGGCTGGTGAACGTCAACGCCAACGTGGGTTTCCGGTCAGTGGTAGTAGTGGTACAGGGAGCTCGAGCGGAAAGCTTGGTGAACGCGAACGTTAACGCCACTGAACGGCGGGGGAAGTAACGGCGATGGACAACGGCTTCATCAACGTCGATGCAAATGCACTCCACCACCAGTACGAGTAAACAGTGGCATGCTTTAACCCCATATGGCCTGAGCACTCTTGGACGTCTGATACGACCTGCCAGGCTCGGATAAAATCTTCTGAACGCTGCGGGTGTAGCAGTCGTGGTCGCAAGTCGGGTACTACGGTGAGATCAGATGGGGAGTATTCCTACGGATTGTATCATAGCGTTCAATGTACTACACAAATTTGTCTACTCCCCTTTCAGCGATACTTCTGATCCTGAAAAGAAAAGAATAAGACGTCGAAGTCTCACTGCGAGCCTTCCACGGCTAGGGAGCAATGCAGACTACCGAAATTTGTCAAAATGGGCGACCTCGCTCTCAATCACGGTGGCGACGCACCTTGGCTACGCCCAGTTAAAATCATAGTCCTTCCATAAGCTGGTTTGCCTCTTTCGATGGTTCACAGAAAAGCGTGCCCTCGGTAGCTCGCCTTGCCGTTAACCGAGTGCGTGAAATGCATTCAACCAATGGAATTGCGAATGTTACAACCCAAAAATGTCAGATAACGAGGGCACGAAGCACATGAATACAGGTATTGTACACGCTGCAGTTTACACGCTGCTCTCTCGGCTCTGTCGGAGGATGATGCCAGTGATGCTCTATAAAAAAAAGGAATGTGCCACTCACGCGACCATTGCACGCTGAGAACTCAAGTTGTTTCGTAAAACCCCTGTCCATGCAATTATTCATTCCATATGCCTTTCTGTGCCTCGAGGACTTGGTCCTTCAAAAGCTGACGAACGCAAAAAGCCCTTGCCAATGCCGTATCTCCTGTCGTCGGGCGCAAACTGAAAACACACATCACGCCCGGCGCAACCGGCCGAAAGCGCTGAACAGCTCGGCGGAGGTCGTTTCTTGTGTGTCCTCCGAGATGTTCGTAACACGTAGTGTAGGCATATCCGTCCCGGGATGCACCTGGCTCAGTTCCATGGCTTCTCCTGGGCCCCCGACCACCATTCCATCGAAGGGGGGACGTACTTGCCCCCCGGCTGTGGTTACTGCAGCAGGCTCAGGCGCGGAGGCTTTCATCATCGTCTCCGCACAGACCCGTCTTAGGGTAGTATCTGAGCGAGGACGAGTATGAGCTTGATGAGAACAGCCTCAATTGAAGTGGAGGCGTACCAGCCACCATCCGAGGCCAGGAAAAACGAGAGTCCTTGTAGGGGACATTTTGCAGTAAAGTGATCGCCTTTGCAAAATCGACGACAGACGGACCTTGCCCTGGCAACTCCCTGCCGTTGCATCACCGTGCAAGGCTGGCATCGTCATATCGCCTGTTCGGCGGACGCGCTCTGGCCTCCCCGAAGTCCTTGAGAGAACATGAAGTATAGAAGACCAGCAATATGAGACCCAAGCCGTCCCCGGTTACCACATTGATGATTCACACTACACAACACGTTATTTCCATTAAAGACGCTCAACTTTTTATGATAGAGCTCTAACAAGTGCGACACTCTCTCCGACACTGGGTTTGATCGATTAAGCCCGATTCGTGGTCCGCGAGGCTTGTTACCCCTCTCTCTGGACCGAATCTCTTCGACCAATGTTTTTTGCGCAACCTGCAAACGGTTGGTGGGTTACGCCTACTTCTTCAAGGTGCAGCTTGATTTTTTCGTGTAATATACATGTTAGGTTTGTTGAAGCGTTAACGCAGCGTGCTATGTTGCCTGTATGCGTACCTTAGACCGTCTGACCCTTCAAGTTTACAGATATTCCACAGGTTGTACCGGATTGCCATTTCGCGAACGTAGTCCTCGCCCTTTGGGGTGATTGCTCATGAAAAGATGGTGAGATCCCAATCAAAATCCGCAGTGGAAGGAACCTTAAGACGCACGCGAGTTCGGTCGATTTTCCGTCGGCCCCATGGACGTTCTTGGGTGCTCTATTTCTAAAATCAGCGTGCTGTCATTTAGTGAATGATCAGCGGGGAAGGACGCGTACGTGCTTGCCATGTTTTTGGTCGAGGTGTGAGTTACAGGGAAATGATGGCGTCCGTGCCAGTGAAGGGACAATTTGTGCCTCTCAGTAGGTGCAACAGGTCTATATTAATAACGCAATAGCTGCTTTCAACCTTCGATAGCTCAGTTGGAAGAGCGCAAGACTGTAATGGGATACATCCGCTATCTTGATGTCGCTGGTTCGATCCCGGCTTCGAAGGACGTTCTTTTTGGTCGTTCGCACAACCATCGCCAATCCCCTGCCGAAATTTGAAGTGACTACTTAACTTTTAAGTCAAGTAAGGCTCCAAGTGTTACGTTTCATGTTTACGAAAGTTTGGTAAATAAATAGTAAGCAGTTTCAAACAGTTTACTCATAAACACAGTTTACAGACAGTGAACTGGATGGTATATGCTATCCTGTCCCCCCGAAATCGGCCTCTAAGAGGTATAGAAAAGAGCTACTGGTTATGTATTACAATCGATCCTGTGAGAATAGTAACTACGTGCCACCACTCAAGCTTGAACTCATTGAGATCCCAAAGACAATGCCGTGAAACATGAATCATCACAAGGAGGGTAGTGTAGTTGATGCGTGTATTGAACGAGGTAGAAACACTAATATGACGTCTAGGGTAATTGCTCAATTTAGCCAGTCGACAGCGACGTGCCCACCCCTCAGGCTCTCCCATACTTGCCTTCAACGTCAGATGGGGGACAACGCGTTTATGCTGGTTGTATGTCAGCCTAAGGATGATACGTGAGGGAGTTAGGGCGCCGACCATTGACTGCGGCACCCACTTCCTGCTCCATTCGTTGGGGGACCATGGCCAGGCTCGTTGGCAGCAAGTCCTGCTTGTTCTTCCATAACGCGAGATGATTGTTTGAGCCTCTGAGGCTGCTGCCGGAGGCAATGTTCACGCGGCGGGCCCGGCCTCCGTGTTTCACATTAACGCGGGATTGCGGCATTTCCGTAGCCACAGGTGAAGGCATGTTTGGCAGCAGCGCCGAGTTCCTCCTCCATACGCGGAATCAACAGTCGGACCTGCCGCTGCGGGGGAGGGTATTGGAAAGATTACACCCGGTTCCATGTGTTGGGCTACAATTGGCCACACGGAGCTGCCGCGGTGTAGAATTCAGTAATTTGGGCCGAAGAGCGTTCAAGAGGAGGGGTTGGGCAGCAGGTTAGAGGCACATGATCGGTTAGGCCACTACGAGTAGCGCGTTGAGGTGGTGAGCAGATAGTATGTTGGTGGGATTGAATGGTAGGCGACATGTCAGGAGCGGCTTCATAAGTAAAACGCGTAGGCTGACCTGAGGCTGGGCTGACTAACGTTTGGCCCGCGTATGCCCGGTAAGGTCAGCTGCATGCGTCAGTCACACTGGTCAACCACATCCGACACCAGCGCCAGTCCGGATTGCTAGACATGACAAACTTCGCAATCATATCGCGCAGGTGGACAGGTCAAGGTTTAAGCACCACGGATGGGAGATGAGGGTGAAACATCCAAATGTGTGTTCATATAGTAGTGAACATATGCGACATGCAACAACGACTTCTAGAAGGGTACAATTACAAACATGAGTGAGCGTTAGGAGGAACGGATTGTGAGTAGAGTGAAGTCGATGTCGATAGACACCGCACAGTGGGATGGGAGTACCAGAGGGCACATTATGCGGCCCCGGCGTCCCCTGACGAGCCTGTCGTCTACTCGCCTTTTTCGCGGGCATTGGCAGCAGCAGCGCTTGGACTTTCTGTTCTTCGCCTCTTCGCGAGCAACCTATAAGGCGCCTTGTTCAGTAAAGTGATACTTGGTGACAACGAATAAACCCACGAAAAAACTCAAAACCCCCTTTTGTTTTTTTGCTCTCTTCCTTCTTCTTGGCGCTCCGCCTCCCTCAGCCTTCTTCTTCGTCCTCCGCTGCGGGCTTCTGTTTTGCGGGCGAAAACGCCGTTTCTGAGACGCGTCGGTTTGTGCCGCTTCTTCTTTGCTTCGCGCGCCCTCTTTCTCCTCCTGCTTAATCTCATTGATTACGGGGATCAACGCTGAGGGTCAGATCGACGAGTTTGAGCGCAAGCGTGCAGTGTCCTCCTTCTTGCGACGCGTCGGCACGCTCAGTCTTGGTCTCCTTCTTCTTCTCCGTGTACCGCTATCGTCGCTTCGGCTAGTCGCCTGACCCCTCCGTTTGACCTCTTGTCCAGGTACTCGAAGCTCCTTCCAGCTGTCGAAATTGGGGTAAACAGAAGTACCGTAGCAAGCCTCAACCTGCTCCTTGGTGTCATCGTGCTGAGACGCCAAGCATGGGGTGACGGGCTGCTTTGCGGCTGCTGAAGCGTGCCTCGCGCTCGAAAATGGGGGTGAAGGCCTTGAAGAAGAAGGCGTTCGGGTCCTTGGCGAGCTTCACCTGCTTTCTTCAGTCGGGCACGTTCCCCCTGCTCGAAGTCGTCGTAGTACGAATCGACGGAGTCGTATTGGCGGCGCTTTTCAGGGTTGCTCAGAACCTCCATAGCCTTCTGAATACACTTGGAAGAAGGCATCGTCGTTGGAATCGCCCGCAACTCCAGCTTTCTTGTCGGGGTGGTGCTTGAGCACCCTTTTCCGGTCTGACAACAATGTTGCGATTCAAGTGTGAGCATGTACATTAAATAGATGTGAGCGTACGAGCAATTTTGATCTGGTCATCGTTTGCCTTGTATCGCAAATGCGACAAGCCAAGGGACGGCGTAGTGATCTTGTTTCTGTAATGAGATTAGCACAGTTAGCGATTCGACTCAGTGAAGTTTCTACACACCTTCCACTCCTTGGGATCAAGGCTCAGAGCAAGTCCTCTCAGGCTACCTCTTCGTCTGCTGCTGACACCGAGATCATCATCGCCGTTAGCATTGGTACCGTGCAATGCCTCAAGGCGTTTTCTCTCCTCCTCACGCGTGCTGGTCGTGCTCCTGCGAATGTGAGGTTGTGAACAGCCGCTTGACGTGTGCAAGATACGCAGGGCCTGCGGGTAGCAGCCTACGCTCAACTAGGGCTGTAGATCCCAGGAATTGGAAGTACGATTGAGCCCGTCGAAGTCCCCGGAGAAGATGCGAGACGTACGCGAGATGGACTTTGCCCAGTCGATGCCGAGGGTGTCCAACCCGCAGGCAGAGGCGCTGGCGTGACTGAAACGTCGACAACGTGAGACATGACGGGCAAAAAGGGGAGAAGGGGATGGAAATGAAAGAGTGAATGTTCGTCTGCCTTGCTGCAGCGAAAATTCTGGCGGAGGGTGCTCAACCAAATAAGGCAATTTCCACGTGCTTCTTCCGCCCAACTCGCAGACGCCTCGAGCTAGCCAATGAGAGAGCGCGTAAGCTGTGCCATTAATGAGGTTTGCAATGGGTGGTCGCATTAGAATGACTGCAGCATGTTTACGAGTATAGAACGTTCCTATATATTTATACGTAGAATAATTAATGGTATTCACACGCAAAGTTGCGAAGTAATTCTGAACGACGCTATGCATCCATTGCTTTCAACCATCCCATGCATCCCGTCCACGAGAGCCTGTCACGCAAGATCAGTAATCTCAAAGAAATCCAGAGTCAATAATAATCTAGTGCGGTGGGACTCACGTCTGTGATTGCGAGTATATCCTTGATATCTTGCTCGAGACCCAAAGACAGCTTGAATGCCCTGGACCGCAACTTCTCGCAATCGCACTTCACCCCACGTCGTCGCTTGGTGGCAGCATCGGCATATTTGGACTTGTAAGCGATCTCAGTCTTCTTTCTGTACACAACCGATTCGACGATTCCAAGGACCAAGGCACAGCCGGTGATCACGTATATTGGATGATGCAAATACGAGATATCTACAAGTTCGTGAGCGCGATTGAACATCCATCTTAGAGAGAGGAGTGGAGGAGCGACACCAACGAGTGAGTCAAACAGAATTTCCCACATCTCAGCATGGGCAAACTCCCAGTCGCCTCGCGCCATCGACGAAGGTGCGGATGGACGGAGAGAGCGACAAGGAGCTCCTCCAAGTACGCACCAGGCGTACAACGCTGCCAATACAGTAGTCCACAGCCGATAAAATATCCCTGTGAGGCGGACTATGTGGGATATGTCCAGTATGAACGTTCACGCATGACAAAGAGACGTACTTCGAGGTCATCATGGACTCACCATCGTATGAGGCGCGAGGATTCGAGGTAGTCTCTTGCGAGCGCTGGATATAGAGGATGGAGGAAATCACGATGGCAAAACTACGGATATTAGACATTGCATTATAAACGAAAGAAACTGGACGCTACTTTTGACCGACAGAGAGATGCATCCGACCGCGATGTCCCATGTCAGAGCCTCTCGATCCTTGGAGTATTCGATGTCCTTTCTCGTCAGAAGTCGGTTCTGGGATGGGAGACGAGAGCGGCGAAGGCCCGATGCGGACAAAGTATCTTGTGAGTAGATGTGCGGCGTGCCATCTGGTGTCCGGCGACTCCGTCAGTTGAGCGCGAAGATTGGCGCATTTCGTCGGCTTGGAAGCGAAAAAAGCGGGGGGTTTGACCTGACGTGCCATTCGTTAGTATATTACGGAGACATAGTTATGATGCGGTGTACGTCGAGGATCCACTCGACCACTCTGGCACGGAAGTCTTCTTCAATACCGAGGTTTAAGGGGATTTCCTCACGAGGCCCAAGAATGTGTGGCCCATCTTCCCCTGGCTAAGGCACTCCTTCATTTTTTCCTGAGGGCAGTTTGAGCTATATCAGTCGCGGCGTCTTCACCAAGAGCATTCCACATCTCTTGCTCAGAGTCCACAGCAGCGGATGGGTCAAATAGACATGCGACTACTATCTTCTTCCCGCGGAAAGTAAGCCGTCTGATACGTTTGCAGCATGCTCTCTTCGGATGAGACCTCATTAGGCGGGCTTCAGCAGCGTCCTCAGCGGTGAACGGTCGGCAAGGAGGAGGTCCAAAACGCAGCTGGAGACAGAAATAGGGGAACGGCGCGAACCAGATACTGACAGATGCGGGGAAAGACAGCGAAGAACAGGAGTGACAGGTGCGTCGGAGGGGTACTCTGCGGTAATTCCGGAGACCTTCATGGGGGGATCGTGAAATACTCCGTCTATACTAGCCGACGGATAGACGACAGTGCCGGTTACGGGCTTCTTCTTTAGTTCCGCGATAGACAGCAGTTTCGTGGAAGGATCCGAGCGGAGGGAGGCGGCGCGACGAAAGCTGGCGGGTTCTTTCGCTAGTAGCTTAGATCCGGCCGGAGTGCGTATGCGGATTGTGAGATCTTGGAAGACAACTTAGTTTTCTTGTAGGTGTTTTTCGATGCTGTGGCATCTCCTTGGCCTTAAGGGTCGAGAGAGGGGTTCCACTCGAATTTTCCGGCACTGAGGGGTCGCCTGAGTTTGATCGAGGGCGCATACATCCAGCTGGAGAGACGTCGTCTTGTTCAGGGAGTGGATCCAAAACTGAGACTAGTCGGGAGCGTTTACGAGACAAGGAAATATTCGCGTTAGGCAAGTAAAAGTGGGAACGAGTCTTCTTTGGAGCAGTGGGGGTCGCTACACCCTCCACTAGATGGGGCGTACTCGGCCGAGCGAGGTCCTCCACCATGTCCTCGGAGCCAGACTGGACCACGAGACCATCGGCCATCCCAAAGATTTCATCCCCTTGGCTCGTCCTCTTGTCGTCAGTGACTTCCATTAGCTCGTCTTCTTTGCCGTCACTGATAGAGCCATAGACGAAGCGAGCAGCCATGGGCGTATCGGTTAAAACGTAAGCCCTTCCGGCGAAGAGTCCACACCAAGCGTTGGCGAAGTGATATCTTCGTTAGAGGAAGAAGGAGATGAAAGCATCAGAAGAAATACGCGATGTCGAGTCCGCCGCAGTTGCAGAGAAGGAAGATTGAGCAGAGTGAGGAGCAGAACGGTCAAGAGAGATGTCAGCTAGCATATACCGAGCTGGATGTCGAGAATGAGGAGCTAGCAGAGTCCTGAGAGCAGGCAGGTGAAATTGCAGAGGTTCGAACGGGTTTTTGATGATCCTGGTCGAGCAGGACTCCTGTAGAAGTAGCTGATGGAGCTCGCTGGAAAAGCGGGTTTGTGCGTCTTCGGTGAGAAGAACATAAGGACGTCCTCTAAAACGCATTATATGCCACATAACCTGATCTTGAAGAGGATAGCGACATGTTTTCCGACGACGTAGTCGTATTGCTCTTCGGCGCAGGCGGCGAGAGGGGATAAACTGAGCTCGAGACTATGGCTGGTTTCGTGCCCGAAGTGAGGATAGCCCTCGTGTCGTCAGGAGTCAGGAGAGTAACTCCTTGATCGCATACAGGAGGGTCTTGGACAAACGGCGATGTATTTTTCTTCTTCCAAACAGGTCGGCGGCGTCGATTCTTGATGTACGGTAGGCGGCGTCGTAGTGAGCGACGGAAGAAGGGTGAACGGTTGAGCTAGGTTGGGGTGGGGTCGCATGATTAAATGTCTCTGAGCCTGAAACGATCTCATCTTGACTGACACCCATCGAGGCGACGGTCGAGTGGTCATTGTCGTTGGGCGAAGGCACTTTGTGAATTGACACTGTGGGCCCAATGATCACGTCGTCAACTATAGCATAATAAGAAAGGGTTGTCAGTATTCAGAGTAGTTCAGTAAAATTTCCTATCTTACCCTGAGTATCCATAGTCAAATATGACGCGAGAATATCGATGCCGCTGTGGTATACTCTTCCCTTTACGAGGGCGAGAGTGAGGGCGGAGAAAGCAAAGACGGGCAAGACGGCGCCCAAGCCCATTGCAGCGCGACGGCGCCAATCAAAGTACGCGCACATCCCGACGCGGGCTTGGCGCCGCGCGCCGCCGCCCGCGCGAACCTCCTGCCAGCTGCCACCAACGCCGGTGTAGGGCTCAAATTCCTTTCGCATTAATGTCAGCCACCTGCGATTACAGTGAGTGCTTCACGACCTCTTGCGGCACAAATTCTCAATAATCCTCTCACAAGGGCAAACGACGTGCTTGCGGATGTGTTGGCTGAGGGGTGTTACTGTTATCGGCCTTGTGGTGTCCATATCACTACCTTCACAGTCTACGTTTGCAGTTCATACTCAGAGGCCAGAGGCTCAATTCTCACGTTCTGGAATAGCATCTTGGAGAATTATTTTATGCCTTCAAACGTCTTCCGAAGGGTTCAGCCCATGGTTTCTTACTCCTAAAGGGAGATTTCTTCTGCCTCAGCGGCGCATGACATGTGTGTGGCAATCCATGCCGCCTCTGCCGTTGTGTCTAATGACCGGGACAGTGTTATCAAACAATGGTACCTCATGCAAATGCTGTGCAATGTGACCCTCGTACGTCAACTCAAGTGCAGTTGACGTCGATCTAAACTCTGCGTCAGAGTGTTGGCTAGATTTGTATTGAGGCCACCGCGGGCATATTCCAGCTTGCGTTGATGTGGTTTACTCTTTACAATGATTGTGAGTCCACTTTATTACTACATCCCTACGACTCGTCTTTGATTCGATTTGATTCGCTTAGCCCTTGTCCTCTGATCTACATCGTATACTATCCCTCACACCTTAAAATTACACGTCACCGTGGACGCAACACGTCACAGGCCGAACATCCACCACAACATATTCAGAGACTAGCGTGAAACAGGAAGAATGGAAGCTATACTTATAACATCTTGCATGGCGTTGTGTTTTTATATACACGTACGTCTCCAAAAAAAATCAAGACTTCAATAGGCTCATCAGTTCTAGCAGCCGTGTGCTGAGTTTGCTCCAGCCTCTTGCTCCTCTCGTCGCACCCTTCTTACTCCTTCGGGCTTTCCCCGGCGTGCTTCCTGGGCGTATATCACACAGCAAGACCTCTGGGGCCACCTTCTCGGACTTTCCTCAACATTTATCGCGATGTTTCAATATCTACCCCAAATCAAGCACACCTACGAACATAAAGTCGTTTGGGCGCACTTAGCACATTTCCGATGATGTGCATCCAGACGCCTGGAGCTGTTTTCATGGTGATGAGCATTGCTTTGCCTTTATTTTTTTTACGGTGAGTTAGTGCATTCATCGGACAAAGGGTCAAACTAATATCCCCTTCTAGTCCGGGAACAAATTGGACCAAGTAAGTGCACACGGGCATTTCTTCATCTATACTGACGTAAACTCATTATATATCGCAGCCTGTCGACGCTATGCAGTTGCTGGCATATACTCCAAGGAAGCTCCTTCTTGGTCCATTCGATGCATCATGTTTTCGTCAGAGCCCGCCAGCATATAAATTGGGGATCCGGACGACTTCGGCAGAAACCCTATATAGGCCTCCTACAAGTATCGTTCCACAGCCGACGACGCCACCTTCGACAGCTGAACTCCCAACTTTCGCGTCCATCGTCCACAGGACCAGACGGTAGGCGTGGCCTGTACTAGAGCAAGCCGTCGCATCGGCCTGTAACAAACCAATCCGTTTCATTGCGACAGCTGCCCCATGGAAGATCACGCCACTACCACTGTCGTACTGAACATCTTGCTAAAGATGGCTGTCTGCTGCTACCAGACAAACATAGTTTGGTTGAGGTTGGCTGAGTCCCCAGCGTCGCTGAAAGAGTACTTTGGCAGCCACCGAATTATCAGGGATTATGACGTATGCGCTTTTTATGTAATACTAACTTTTACCTATTAACTCGGCGTAATACACACGGGCTGCTTGGAATTCTGAATTTACAAAGCGTTACATGATGGAATGAACCTAACTCCGTGACACAAACTAGAGCTTCTAGGTACTGTCAGGAACTGCGCGTTATTTTCAGTGGCGAGAGACGGCTGTCGCCGGATTGCTGTGATCGCTTCCCACCATTACGCGACTAGACCTCCTCGGACCTGGATACCTACCATACAGGGTTCCTCTTCATAATGTACTAGTCTTTCTGTAACTGTAGCTCGTCCTGAAAGAGGGGTCTCGACAGTACTTCGATTGCATCGCAGTCCCTTCGACGCTGTCTATCATGGGCTGTTTTTTTTATTCGTGTCTCTGATTTGCCCATGCATGTACTGAATCTCAAGTGGTGTAAAGCCGTCTGCATCGCCCAACGGTCATGATGCGTGTATCGGCGAACGCACTGTAGCCTGCCGACACTCCATTGACAACCGATGTTCTCTCTAGCCCATCGTAACTCGCAGCATTGAGGAGGTAGGGTCGAGCACGGTTCACACACATTGGAAAGTGGTGGGGCAGCGTGTGCACTCCTCTCGGGAGGGTAGTCTAGCTACATCGCATATCCGACACTCGAACCATCTACGGGCGTGCGTTGTGCTGGCCTCCTTGTACTCGTTGCTTCTGATTTTGGGGGTTTCAACGTCTCGCTAAGCCATGCGACCCTTGCGGCTGTTTGATAAGATCGCTCGCGTTGTATAAAACGCAACACACAATGCCCCCGGCATAGATAATCACTTGTGTCTATATCCACCGGGGGCTCGTCCAGGTCTCTGTGTAGAGTACTTCAAGGAGCCTTGAGGAGAGAGTCCGAATCCGCGACAACTTTTCGGTATCCATATACGAGCTGATGGACGAGATGAATGGACTTCCGGCTTCCCACAAACGACAGACTGAGCAAGATTCTGCCCAAGGAGCTACGTTGTATGTTTGTCATGGCCCATCTGTTATAGGGGGCCTGCATCTGAATCATCATTCATATGCAAGGCCAGGTAGCATTACACATAAAAGAAATAATCGTTATAAGCTTGAAGTTAGGCAAGTCATCGGCGAGCCCCCCCATTGGCCCGTCAACGCAACGCTGCTGTCGGTTGTGCCGGTCCGAGGGAATCAGATAGCAGGAAGAATGAGGTCTTCCTTCGGTACGTCATGCGCAGAGGTGTCAATCCTAATGAGTACGTCAGAAACCACTTAGCCGACAACATGGTGCTCCCTCCACGTTCGCCGAACGCTCATGTCTAAATGGGCCTACCACCGTCCGTGCGCGTCTACGAGATCCTCGCCCCGCCTCACAGATGAATCGTGCCTCTACCTTCCACGGCTATGCCCCCGGAATCAGCGAAGCGGGTTCCACTCGTCTCGATGCACGACACAGGCAAGGAAGTTACGCGACTGTCCGTCGATTGGAGTCTGATGTTTCGGCTTACGCTCGCACAGCTGCGCGGGGCGTCAAGGACCATAGAAATGGAGGACGTCAAGTTCCATCAATGTGTTCGATTGTCGAGATTTGAGAATGACCGCACGATCTCGTTCATGTCCACCGGACGGCCGAGTTTGGTTGAACTTATGTCATATAGGCTATCGACGCCTGTTTCAAACCTCTCGTCTGGGTTGAAGCTGCGGTAAGCCCCTCGTCCCTTGAAACTCTGTGCTTCAAGGGTTTCATATCGTCACAGGTCGAGCATCACAAGGGTAGCAGGGGTAGAACATACATGGTGAAGGTCAAAGCTCAGTTCAAGCGGAGGAGTAACAGCAAACAACGTTTGAAATATACGTTCTCAGTTCCCGCATGATGCAGACACACCGAAATTCAGAGTGCGTCATAAGCTTTTCAGAGCTCTCTGACGTCAACATTTTTTTTTATGACGATATACAGCGTTCGACTGGCACCGTGCAATACGCGCCAGATAAGTCTGCATTCGTTTGGAAAAATCAAGCAGCTCGGGGGTGGTCGCGAGTTCCTCATGGCGAGCGCACTTTGGTCTACCCAGCGTTCGGGGAGGTGAGTCATTTTTGTTAGAGAACAGATACCCACTGCTACTCCGTTTACGACGTAAATCCATAGAACAAGAAAATATGGACAAGCGCGCTCCTATAACCAGTCAAGTTCGAGATCCCATATTTTACTGTGTCGGGTATCCAAGTCCGATACCTCAAGATTGTGGAGAAGAGCGGTTACCAAGCTCTCCCATGGGTACGATACATCACTCAGAATGGTGATGATTACAGGTGAAGCCACAACCTTTCTATGTTGGATGGCGAGTCTGACTAGAAGCTTCAGCTTGCGAACTGCACAAGAGAAAGGCAGTGCACCTATTGCACCGATATGATCATAACATGCATGCGATGCGGGACCTCTTCTTTGTCTACTATAGCTTGGACGATACCATACTTGGAAAACGACACGGGGTGCTTCGTCACCGAGTGACTTTCCGGTGCTGAACGCCCCATGAGTCTAGCCTCTGGGTGCCGATAGTAAGAACGTTCCAGTATATTCTTCGTGTGGGGTGGATATAAGTTTATCTAGGCTGCAGTGATGCAAACGGTGGAGCAACTTACGTCCAGCAGATTCCGGAACGTCAGGGTTTGTGCGCATGACTCGACCTTCATGGCTTTCATATCACCGAGCTCGTACCTGAACTATGAGGGCCGGCAGACTCAAATAGAAGCTCGGCCGATTTGTCGAACACCCTCTACTCAAGTTTCGGCGCTGATGACATCGCCTTTGGTCGAGATATGTTGAATTTGTACATTTCCCGCGTCGAATAGCCGTTCATGACCCATATCTCGGCCATGACGATGCGTTACAGTACATTCAGAAATACTAGGGGGGGGGCTCACTGCAGTGCGTTTCTTTTCTTTTCTTCGGTCTAGCCTTACAAAATTGTCAGTCTCATCTTCATTCAGGGCGTGTCGTGGACGCGAGAGGTCTAAGACGATAGGTAATTTGGCTATCGTGGCTACGTATGGTTCGTACACTCCGTTACAGCTAACACTTTCCTCCTTCACTCAAACGGCGTAACTAATTAGTATGCGGGAATCTCGCCGAAACATCGTAACACATTTTGTCGAACACGGCCCAAACTTTTCGCAGCCGATGCGGATTGAATTCGAGCACTGAAATCACAACTACGACCAAGCTCAGACTAGCGCGACCCCACGTTGGTCGAGCCCGCACGTACCGCTTCTAACGGGGGTGAGGGCTGCGTGCTAAAACGATCCCTTATACACCAGCCCATTATTACAAGTCATATCAGAGAAAGCTGAAGAACGCTCAGTCTAAGCCCGCTGTGGACGCGGCTAGTGCAGTCGCGCGGATTGGGACGATAGAGAGTTGTTAGCTCAGCAAGGCCACCCTAGGAGTGGATTCGACCATAGAAGACCCGAACTATCTACATCATTATACTCGGCGTCCGCACCGATAGAGGCACGTACTGGACTGCGCCTTATATACGAGGACTCGGATAACCTGATTGACCTACGCAGAGAGCAGATGACCCCAAACGAACACCGGTGCGCGTGTTGTCATTGCAGGCACTCGCAGCCGATATTCTATCTTTTTATTCCCTTATATGGAATAGGTCGGGCGAACATTGGTATGGAATTTTCATGTTTTTTTCTTGGTTTGTGTTTTTAAAGCCGTTTATAGGTAGTTTCCACCAATCGGAACTATAGATTGGTTCCAAACTAATCACAGGGCAACAGCTTTTGTATTAAGACCAAATGTCCCAAGGCAACCAAGTTACAGGGATTAAAGTAAGCTATGGACGACACAAAATTGTAAACTACGGTCCTTTAGATGAACAGTGAGATGTCTCTTTTCTATCTCGCAGCCCTGAGGCCTCTAGACTAATGCACCCCCCTTCTACTCAGCAACACACATACCCGCGAACAACACATCACTGAAGTCAATTCCGTCCGACCTGGCTGTCGGTGTTAACCTATCGCCAGGGCGAAGCCGCCCTCTCCAAAAGCTTTCGTGCGGACGCTTCTAGTGCGTGTCCTTGGACAATGTCTAATGGCTTTCCGCTCTGACTCGCTTGTGATTGGGAGATTCAGGAAATTTATAAGACTGTTGTTGTTGCTGGGAGAGCACTTTTTATACCTCTTTTACAGTCCACTCCCTTTGTCGGTCATTATAACATAGCCTGCCTACTCTTAATTTCCTCATGATGGCCATGATTTTGCATCAGTCTTTCGCGCTGTCGGCACACTCGGTGGTGCAGGGGATTCAGCACCTGCGGGCCTTTACTAAACGCTAAGTGGGGGTACTGCATTAACTCTATTAGATACAATTTTTGCACCGAGATTTTGACCCAAGGATGGTACTACTCCGCCCTATATAATTAGTGTACTGAAGCTGTAACAATTTCGATTCCGACTTGTTCCACATTTCACCCGTCAAATCTGTACGTCCATACACTGCTCCTAGATTCTATTCGTCGCTCAAATCGCACCAGGGACGCCTATACTCCACCACCATACGATGTCCAGCCAATCTAGTTTGTGCTATGGATCAATACTATTCATAGCTCATCCATCTCCTGCTCAAGACTCCGGAGGGTCGGGGAACCCCCCTCTCTTTTTAGTGCGGCTTGCGAGATTAAAATCTCAATATTAGTGTTCGTGTGGTTCAAACCGCCCTGCTGTATCATACCACCTGTCCCACACCGCCCACTGTCGTCGTATCCTTGGGGTCTGCGCCCACACTGTGGTAAGGCTGGAAAGCTTTGCAGCAGTGATGGCTGCCCGAGACGCCTCTTACTGCGATCCCGCTGATTTCTCTCGTATCCTCGTCACCGAAAAGGATTAATGGGATCAAGAGGCCCGCCAGGATTATAATCCACGGGGACGTCCAGCAAGACCCTCAAGACAAGGAATCAAACGCCATAGCCGTTTCGAAAGACCCGCCAGCAGCTCGTATTGGACGTTTAGGTTGGGGGCGTTGAGAATAGCCAGATACTCCCAAAAACCGAGGTTAAGGCCAGAGTTATCGGGGTGGCTGGACGCGCAAAACGTTCCAGCCCCTTAGGAAACATAAGCTGTGCACGGACTCAAACACCGGATACCGGTAGAGATGAGGGGTACGGCCAGGTCGAGTAGGTTTGCGAGAAAGAGCAGCTCATAGCTTTTAGCGTCGAATATAGTCGAATCATGAAGATAGAGCGTTACAAGTGTCGGCGCCGCTCGAGAAAGTATGTCGCTGGACGCTTGCTCCGCTCGAGCACAGGCGTCGACGGCCAATTTGATTGTTGCGCGTGCGATACGAGATGAAGAGGTGACGAATCGAAGGGCGACGGTCGATGCGACGGAGAAGGTTTGCGAACGCGATACAGCCCTTCTTGCTGACAATCATCACCGATGTGTAACGCACGGTCTCGGTTGTAATCTTCATGGCGCGGGAGGCAAGGGGACAACGAACACCCGGTACGTACGCCCTCCATCCATGCAGGCATGTCTTCCTATTTTTTTTTCCCATATTTTCTGAGGGAAATGCTTCCATGTTATCGTGCCTTGTAGTGCTCAGGCCTGCTTTTGATTGAGTATGTGGCTTGTTTTACTAACAAAAACGGGCAGGTGCTTACGTGGAACATCAACCCAATGTTCTTAAAGCGGGACGAAATGGCCCCGGAGCCAACGAGCACTCGCTGTGTATTTATACCCCCTTCAACTTCGAATTCACTCAGCTGACCGGTCAACTAGTGAGTCATTGGAAAGTTCAAAGCGGGGATAAGGTGATATGTTTTGTATGATTCAATCTCAATACCAGATTCATACTCCAGCTGTCGTCTTCGGTGTCAGAGTCAAAAACGGACCGGAGGAATGCGGGAGGATTGGGCGGGAGAGGCAACGACGGAAAGTCTATGAGAATTACCTTGCTTGTCAAGGTCGGGGGGGCACAATTATTTGAAATTCAACCTCCAACTCACCGGACTTTGCCGCGAATGCATCACTTACAGTCACGTCACGCACCACGCTTTGGGAAACCCGCCTTTTCGGTGGCCTCCCGTCTCCTTCAACCCACAAGCGTATAATTGTGTCAACATAAAGCAGAAATGCTTTAATTATAGATGATGTATCCCAAATGACACTGGCGACTTTTCTGTCGCCTAGACACCGTGGCTTAGACGATATAAGTAACACAGTCGTGACGTGACGTTGCAAGAAACGCTCATAGTGTGGACGCGGCGCGTCGCCAGGTCGCGCCCCTCGCTCACGTTCGTTTACCACCATCTTTCTCCGCGACTAATGTCTAATTTTGTTTGTTCTCCTCCTTCACTGTGATACTAGTCAGTAGTAAACAATACGGTGGCATCTCTATATCGGCCACTAAGTCGGCACATGAGTTCAAACGGACGGGCCTCGATTCGTCGGGTTCGACACGGTCAACCGTGCGCGTGAGGCGCAACTTACTGAGGCCTGCACATCGCACCCAGGCAATCCCACAGAAGTATTTCAACGCCAGAGACAGCTCTTTTAACTAATTGCGAGCGAAGCGAGCATATACTGCCTATAGGGGCTGAAACCCCCCGAACAAACAACTACAAATAGTCGCACGTAGCGCCCGTTCACAAACTGTCGGTGTCGCCGTTTCCAAAGACTATGCTCTAGCACTCTCTAATGTACCTATACTGCCTCAAATATATCACAGCTGCACCGGGGCACTATGCTGTAGCTTGTATTTGACACCAAAAAGTTGTGTCTTCCATTCACACCTGTTGTGGCCAGCGAATGGGCCCCCAGTATTCTTTGTTAACTTCCTGCACGCACACTGATGCCTCAAACACCATGCTTATTAGCTCAGTATGGCTTGTTGATCTCTACTTAATAACTCATGCGTATTCTACAGCCTCTGAGTTTAATGTACAGGTTCTGGCACATCAACGAATATTCAGGCCAGGGCGCCTACGACTCATCCCGCAGCGCGCAGACACTGGCCAGTGGCCATCTCATGACTGGAACACGCATGGACCAAGCAGACCAGGGCTGTACTCAAACATTCGACGCCGGGCACGATGGAGAGTCAGCCTACAGACTCTGCACTCAGATACTAACAATATTGAATCTAATTTAAGCGTCAGGGACTGTCAAATGGGCTTCGCGCAGCACCCCGACGCGAGCCGCGTGTCCATATTAATACCTCCCATAATTTGTTTTATGTCTACGCGGCGCGTACACGAGACTATCCAGAAGCTCAAGCCTCAAGGCGAGCGCCACGAGTGGGGGCTGAGGTAAAACCCGCGCGCCGTGGTTTGTCAGAGTCGTCGCACCTATAGTCTATGACGACAAACCCACCATAGTGAGTACTTGTTTATGGAATCCCATTAGCATGACTAACAACTCCTCACAACAGGCTTTGCACTCGTCTCGCGTACAAGAATCAAAGGCGCCGCGTGATTCCCTTCAATAGTCAGCACGCTGTATGGATGGCGCGGCCGTCTCAGTATTGCCCAAAACCACCAACGGACGTGTCGAATGAGCACTCCCGGTACCACACCGTGAACACACTGAATGTGCTGGAGCTCGAAGGCCGCCCAGGATGAACGTTACGAGCATACCGAGCTTATGGTCGCACCCTCGCAACAGGCCAAGCACCATCACCACAGCCAAGGTCCTCGGTACGCTCAGGACGGGGAAGGGTGTGCGGCCGCCATTTCTGGCTGTATTTAGGACAGCCTGTCTACTCGACACTACGACTTGGACTTGATATAGCCATGTGCGGGTGTGAGCACATTGGCGCATAGAGTAGTCCACAGACTTGTGACAACGCCCAACCGGTCAATGGCGCCCTCGCTATAGCGCTAATTATGTCCTTGTGCCTGCAGATTTGCATAGACTGTGGAAGAGCTGGGAGAAATCCTGCCATGGAGATGCAATGTGAGCAGGGGTGTCCACCGCATGTGATATAGACACAACGTGTACAGCTGTTTTGCACAAATTGGGTCGACTTGGGCGAGACAAACGCATTCTGCCGTTTGGTGCAGGGAGAGAACTCAGACATGTACGCTGTAAACAAGCCGGTATGGACCCTGTGTACTAGTGGCCAGACATGACGTGTGTAGCGCACGGGCCAACCCAAAATTTTTAATAACTGTCAAAGATTCTCCGTTCGTCCTGCTGCCTGCGAACGAGGAGACAAGCAAGGTTGCTGCCGCCAGAGGCGGCGCTTCACCAGTTCGACCGATACAGTTTAGAATTCTTGCGATAGTGGCATGAACATATTACACACCGCCGCGGAAGGTCATCCCCCTCCCCACATTCTAGATGCGCTGCCAACCTAGAATGAAAGGGGGGAATGACCCAATCCGGATACTAGTATAGCATGGAATTTGCGAAGAAGTTGCGCATGCATAGGCATGAAGATAGAGGGGAATCGGACATGATTCAGTTTCGGCGCCGCTCAAGAAAGTACTTTTGGCTAGATGCTTGCCCCACCTCTGACTAGTGACTCACGCGTGAGTGTCTACGGAAAATTTCTGTCATAAAAAGCAGGGGCTATACGTAAGCCGTTACAGAGTCAAAAGGCGCGAGTGCTTGCGAAAGGAGAAAAATTCTGACAAGCCTATCTGATGAGACGATCGTGAAATGAAGTAAACGGGCATGGTACATATTAGAATTCGGCGTCATCATCGACTTTGTCGCACCACGGTCCAGTCCCTCCGTTCAGCACATCCAGCCAGTCGGCCTGCGCCTGCGCTATGCTATATCCACCTTTCCCACTCATGACTCGACGAAGCTGAGGGGATCCTCCTCTCTCTTTGACAGTGTCCTCGATTTGCCGCAGAGCAACCTGCATGCCCCCATACACACGCATCACCATGCCCACATACACGTTCTTCGCCATGCGGGTCCCCGGCTTTCTGGGGCTGCACCCAAATTCTGTTGACAAGAGACAATTTGGCTGCAATTGTGGCTGCGCGGAATGCCTCTTGTGATTCTGGGGCGTATTCGTCATATGAATAGGGGAATTTGGGTACGGGGATAGGCTCATCGAAATGAACAACGGGGACTTTCGTAATGATCCTCAGGAATGGAAGAAACGTTCTGCCGGAAACGCACGCAAAGAATATTTCAGCAGTGGTAGGGGCGATTGCTATAAGGTCCTCCCAGAAGGTAAGGCCAAGGTCAAGGTCAGGTTTGAAGAATATGCAGCCGTTGGAGATTGGGGAACATGAGGGTATATGGTTCCAGGTACCGGTAGCGGCATAAAACTTGGAAGGAAGAGGTCGCGCAATGCGGGGAAGAGCACTTTGGTGTTGCTGGCCTTGAACAGCGCGCCGTTGTGCAAGGAAAGCGTCACCAAGCTCGGTGCAGCTCGGCAAAGGATCTGGATGCATGCTTCTTCCGCATCGGACAAGGGCTTCGACTGCAGCGGATAGAAGAAGTCTGTGCGATATGAGATGAAGAGGTGGGTAATCGAGCAAGGTGAGACCGTTTGGTTCAGAAGGTTTGCGAAGGGCGAAGCAACTCTTCTTATTGACAAATCATGACCGAAGTGTAACGCACGGTCCTGTGTCGCATTGTTTCATGCCGCCGCGCTCGACGCCAGAGGGAGAGAGGCGCCAGCCTGTACGTCCCCCGTCAATGCAAAGCTCTTTTGCCTATTTGCTCCCACAATTCGAGAGGGAGCCTTTCCATGCTGAAATCAACGAGGGTCTTCAATGCTGGAGGCTCTGACAATGAGTACCTTGGCACAGATCTTGTGGTAAAGACTCACGTAGGTTGCGGCTCCTAGCAGGACTACTTCATCCAGTGCAGGGATAGCCTTGTTTTTGTTATACAAAACTCGTGCGCAGCTTCACAACATCCCGTCAGTGAACGAATCGCGGAAACGGGCAGATATGGCCTTGTGTTCAAAGTGAATCCAGAAGCCTCACCGTAGAGAGAGGCTCACACGAAGTTTGGTCACCTCCAGAGCGACAAGAGCGGATCTTGACTAGCTGAAGACGACTTATCATAAATTCATCAAAGCTTGTTCAAAGCGCTCTAGTCCCTTGTACTGTGTTGGACCTTCTCAGATTGAACACTGACAACAAAAGCTATGTTCATGTTGAATGAGCGCAGAAGCACCGAGCACCAACCCGTGCCCGTAACTTACCGGGAGATCGTGACAGTGTAAGATCAAGCCAAACGGCCAAAATGACCCAGTCCAGGGGCTAGTCCGTGAAACAAGACCCTTCGTTGTACAGTTTCAGGCATGTGAGCCTTCAAATCCGCTCTGAGCCACTCCTCGCCGCTGAAGTCGTAAGGCATGTAAGAATATAGTTTGTCCCAGTCGAATGTGTCCGGGGAATCCTCGCTTTGCACCGGACGGCGCCTGACGTGCACTGTATGCAGTTTGGTCCACTATGGACGCTGTAGAACTGTATCCAGGGTCTCAAGGTTAGTCCCAGCAGCTTGAGGACATGTAGAGAAAGTGGTAAAGTGACTGGCAAGAGCGCCGCACCGCGAGTCTATGATATTGAGTGCAGCATCAAGTATCGCATCGAGGTGCAACGCGACTACGTGTCTGCAATTAACGTGAAGGAAAAATAAATTGGCAAGAATCACTCGGAGATTTTTGTTACACGCACGAAGGGCAATAAACGTCAGACTCCAAATTTCATGAAAGATGCGGGCCTGATGGCTTCTTCAGCCTCATGAGATAACCAGCAGGAAATCACGGTAGCGAGCGATTTCTCGCGATTGGTCATCATGATCCCAAAGTCAACGGTGGACGCTGGGCTGGTGGCCTTACACTTCGTTGGCCACTCCAGAAAATATTTTGAGCGACGGCCCTGTGACCAATTATGATATGGGTCTCTGCTATGATCAAGCGTGGAAAAGCGGGTAGAAAGAAGGGGGACACGTACTGAACCCGCCCCCAGTCTCCGTAGCTTGACTATAATATTAACACGGATTTGGATGACAGTCGATCCGAGTACTGGATGGCAGTGGATGCCGCTGGTGTGTGTGTATCCCGAGCTGTCAGAGCGAAGCGTGGGAAGGACAGCTTCAACATCCCGGTTTTGTGATCGGCCTTTGCCGCTCTACTTTGACCGACTTGTAAACGCTGCCAGATCAGTTTTTTGAGTACTCCAATTTCCTACTGACATTCGAGAAAATATGACATATATCCGTACGTGTGCGGGTGTATCGTCTCTCTCATTTCGCCATCACACTACCACTCTGAATGCTGAATCCAGGCGTCACCTGACTGACATCGATTGCTCCGACTGGTGACGATATATATGTAAGCCGCCGTGTGTGTATTCCTTTGTCTTATCGTATTGATCTTGGACACTGTCACTCAGACTGCGACACTACTACTCACCAGAGGATGCCCGCTATTACCCAAGGCAAGGTACTCGTTACCGGCGCAAAACGGCTACATCGCCCTCTGGGTTGTTAAGTCTTTACTCGACCATGGTTTCACTGTTCGCGGGACGGTCCGGTCCGCATCGAAGATCGCGCACCTGAAGGAAACTTTCAAAGAGGCACGGAGATAAGCTCGAGGTCGTCGTCGTGCCCGACATTACCAAAGTCAGCCTTTGGATGAACATGGTTTCAGAACAGTACTGATATTGTGGCGCATAGGAGGGCGCGTTTGACGAAGCCGTGAAAGGTGTCGATGCAATCGCGCACACCGCGTCGCCCTTCCACTTCAACGTCAAGGAGCCGCACGAAATGATCACCCCGGCTGTGGCTGGCACCGGCAGCATCCTGCAGAGCGCGCTGCTGCACGCAAACGACACTGTCAAGCGCGTAGTCCTGACCGCGTCATGTGCGTCCGTACTTACCCCCGACGGCGTCGCGCGCACGTACTCCGAGGCACAGACTGGAACGACTACTCGGTGAAGCAGGTCGAGACTAAGGGCTCTGCTGCCACCGCGGTGGATGTCTACCGCGCGAGCAAGACCTCTCGCAGAGCGTGCGGCGTGGAAGTTTATGGAAATCAAGAAGGACGCGCTGAACTTTGACTTGGCGGTGCTGAACCCGCCGTTCGTGTTTGGGCCTGTCCTGCACGAAGTCGACTCTCCAGGCGCGCTTAATACTTCGATGCAGGATTGGTACGACACGGTTGTGAAGGGAACACGGTCGGCCGAGCAGCTCGCTTCTGTCGGGTATAATTACAGTCCTCCTCTTGCACATCGCACCATGCTGATAGCGTTTTGCTCTAGTTCTTCGTTCATCGACGTGCGGGGACGTAGGCCTCGCACACGCGCTTTGCTCTCGAGAAAGAGGCGGCAGGTGGCGAACGTATATCATCATCTCCTCTGAGCCCTACAACTGGCAAGACTGGCGTACGTCCCCTTTACAACATTTCCTGTTCTTACTCGCTCACATTCTCTCAGTGAATGCGGCGCACGCGTATGACTCGTCCTTGCCTACTGGTAACACCTCGTACGACCCTGCGACCGCGGTGTTTGCTGCCAAGTACGACACCGCAAAGAGCAAGCGAATTCTCGATATTACATATAAACGATCAAAAGATTTTCCCGAGTGCGTGGCGGATACGCTCGATCAGTTCAAGGCAAAGGGGTGGATTGCATAATGGTGGCAAATTCTGAACGAAACAAAGAATGAAATTCTGTACGATTATTAAGACGAATAGTATGCAATTTGCGAACTTGCATGCCCACCGACTCGTCTACTAATACAGCTCTCGCTAAATAGATCGAGGTGGGTCGTGCGAGTGCAGAATGTTTTACAGCGTCGTGAATAATGCGTGTTTGGTTACTAACAAGGGAATGATGATTGAGCGCAGGAAAGTGACTAAGACATAGTAACATAATCACGCCAGGAGTCGTACAAGAGAAAGCGGCCACGCGTGACCTAAATACTATAGCCGGCACCCGCCAACGTCCTGCAGGAATGGCGCCACGCTCGGATCCGCAGCGAGGAGCGCCTTCGCCCTCGGGTCAGCCTTCGTCAGGCGCACCAGCTCCTGGCCCAGCAGGTCCCCGCCCAAGGGTCGCGATTTTACGTACGCGACAGGGTCAACGGGACTGGCGCTCTCGGACGCTGCGAGGCGCGAGTACGCCGCCTGGTTAGCCCGCGTTCTGCTCCTCGAAGTCGACGGCGGTCAGCCCTGCGTCGGGGTCCTCGTCTGCGTCTTTGGTGAGGTACTGCGGCTCGGAGAAGAGTTTGACGAGCGCGGAGAATGCAGCGGGCCTAGTCACCTGTGAGAAAGGAAACGCTCCGTGAAGAAGGCGGAGACCCCGTACCAGTGTTGTGCGGAATGGTTCGCGCAGCATGGAACTTCGCTCTGCGTCAGAAGGCGAGTCAAACCGACGGCAACGACCTTGCGGTCTTTTGTAAGCATTTTTGGCACCTGCGGGGTGACGATGTTCGATAGGATCTGGGACCAGAGTCTGTCCGAGGATCAGAAGACAACGAGCGTGTGGTATCCACTGCAACGTACCCAGGCTGAACCTCTTCGACGGCACCCACAACAAAGTCTGGAGTCAGGTTGTCTACCTTGACGGCCATCGAAAAGAGCAAAAAGTAAACAAAATAGTAGACATATTTGTCCGTTTTGCTCGTCTGCAAGCGCTGTAATAAATTAAGAATGAGTTGACGGAAGTATTGCTTGAGGTCCGCTCTAGATATATCATCAAAGACCGCTGTTGGACTAGGAGAAGCGAGACATACGGCGGGATATACTGAACAACCGACTGCAGGAGATCGAATCCCCATCCGTAAAAACGTTCAACTTCGAGGGAATCAGCGCTGCTGAATGACGCCGAGTACAGCAACAAGCTGGCCGCTGGCGATCATCTGCCTGGCGTCACGCGCAAGGAACGCCTTGAGGAGCTTCACAAGCCCGGGCACGCTGCCCTTCTGCTGCCAGCTGCCGGCGTGAGTAGGAAGGGAAGAAGCTCGCGATATGCCCCCGGGATGTCAGCTGTGTGTAGCTCGAGCATCTGCGCGAGCAGCTGAAAGACGTAGGGAATGTACTCTGCATACTGTGCATAAGCGAAAAAATTTGAAAAGCAGATCGTGTGATACCCACGGTCAATGTCCTGCTGGAGGATGATTGTGAACGGTCCGAAAAGCGCTTGCTCGAATACGGGTAGACTGTCGGGCTTCGCAGCGACGACGAACCTAAAATACAATCGCTGTCAATGACAATGACAACCTAGTAGGAGGGACATATATTTACCGCATGAGCGCCGAAATACTCTCAAAGATGTATTGGTCGAAATTAGGGTTACTGGGGTTCTTGGAGATGATTCCCAGTATATTGACTAGCCGGCCAAGAATCGTCTGGAAGTCCGCAACTAGTGATGAACGGGCGGTGATGATCACCCTCATGATGCCTAAACGGTCACGTTGAGCGAAAAACGCAATTGAAGGAACGGGCAGGACCTACACTTCATGAGATAGTCGTTTTCCGCGACCTTTTCGGGGGGGTACCACCCTGCTCTGCCTTCTTGAGTAGGGCATCGATTAGTGCAGGCGCAAACTCGTGGACATCTGCTTGTGAGAACAAGAGCTGGGTGCCCTGCTTTATGAACAAAATACGTTCAATGCTTATCGCAGCGTATGTGTAGCACACGTAGTTATCCGAGCCAAGATGTTTCACCAATAGCGGGAGTACAGAAAGGAGTTGCGGTTTTGTGAGCTGATACCATTACGTCAGATAACTGTTCGCCAGCGAAGTGAATTAAAACGCTGACCTGTGTTCTGAAGGTGTAGAGGAAACGGATGGCGTCGACCCTGGAGCAAAGGGTGTACAGTGCCGGGCTCTGCCTGAAGGTCTTGGAAAACATGCTCGGAGAAGAAAACTGGACGACATCTACGAGGGCGTTTGTCGAGGTCACGGAATGTGTGCCGTGCTGTAGCGTCGACATAAGTGAAATTTTTACGCCTGCCACAAGGGATACCACTTAACCTGTGTCGTGCTGCCTCTTGTCGCGACGGCAGTCAAGAGGTAAACCGCGGTATCCTTGGCCTTCCAACTGTCTTCCTTTGTCTTGTTGCTATTGTATTCTTGGAGACCCCTGGTTAATCCACGCGCCCCGTGACTTCAGTGGTCTCTGCCTCCATGCCAGAGGAGACCAGCGTGCAGCGAACTACATCACGGCCGGCGGCTTGACGGCGTGCGTGACCGGAGTCGTGTGAGCCCGGGCCGAGGCCGCTCGCAGCAGAGGGAAGGGAAAGGTCCAGACAGGATGTACTCAAGTGTGGTCGTCTTCCTAGAACTTGCTCTATCTCGTGCTCTGTGTAATTGTACGTGAGATACACAATAGTTCGCTGTGTCAGATCAAATAAAGTACCCCCGAAGAATGTTTGCCGACATTTGGTACCGGACACACGCCCTGGACGAGGCCAGATATTGTCTCCTTTGACGAGAATAGGGCTGTTTGTAGTAGCCAGTACGGATAGCGGGTGGAAATGAATCGTAGTGAATTGCGAAACAAGCTGTAAACGAGACTGGGCTTTAGTACGCTATCATCAGCATTCCTGGAAGGAAACATACTCACGTCATCTGCTACGCCTGACCGCTTGCCTCCGCCAACAAGATGCCAAACGCCCTGAACGAAAGCTTCTACTGATGCTGACGTTTGCAAGGTCTCGGGGTATAGTTATGATATACAACTGTGAGGGCTCGCGTCAAAGAGCATCAACTTGAAAGTTTTGCAATCGCGTACCTCGACGATTCTCAAGGATGCCAGTTTTTATTTGAGAGGGAAGCGATGGAGTCAGGTCATCTGGCTAACGTAACGGACTGTAAGGTGCAGCGCGTGTATGTAGACGGATAGAATATAACGCACGTCGCCCCTGTAGCTGCGCTCTGTGATCCCACGCAAGAAATTGCAAGAATAGTCCACTCTCGGGTCCAAAGAATTTCGGTGACTGTCTTCCATATCTGGTGGCAAGTCCTGGCAAGTCAAGTCATAGTAGATATCCCCATCAGAGCCATTGCTTGTGCTCTCATCTCTAATGTTGAACTGAGCGTCGCCGTGGTACATTGCTCAAGAGAGACTGCGCGGTGATTTCGAAGAGCTGAAGGAATGGCTTGCTAAAGCGCTCGAGGACATAGTTGATGACCGTGAAGAGCGAGTCCGATCGGGTAGCTGCGCGCCAGGGCTGAAATATAGAGTGTGCAGTCTGGAGCACACCGATATTGACAGAATAGTCATGTTGCGACAACGAGCTAACAAGTTTCTATCCCGTGCATGGTAAGACGAATCCGCGGGTGAGGCCACACTAAACGGATTGCTCACGTCGATCAGATCACCCCCATGGCTGGGGGAAGTCCACACTTGCAATCAGAGAGATTGATTCCGCAATTTGCGCGCGGAACGGCCTTGTCTGAAGGAGCGGACAGTGCGATCATGGCAGGCACGAGATCATTGCGCAAGGACGCTTTGTCTGCCTCCGCCACAGGGCTCTCTTCCTGAAAACATGCGTAAGGAGCGCAATATGAGTAGAAGTTGAGGATAACGCACGTCTTCCCACTTGTTCTTCACGACATTCTTGAAGAACACGCTCGCCGCTAACCTCACAGACCGATCCTGGGATGGCTCAAGGACGAGCCCGAAGGAGATGTGGAAGGAAGCCCTGCTGGAGGCTGAGAGCGGTGAGGCTCTGCTCGGCCTGTTTTCTTGTTTGCGGATTGAGAGATGCGAGAAGGAGGCTAGGAAGTTCGGACATGGTGGATGGATGAGGTCAAAGGAATAGTATGCAGCCATCAAAATTCACGATAGATCAGGCGCGTCCACGACGCGTGCGCACAGCCACGTGAGCCTGTGGCCAGATATTGGCGCCATCATCTGGTGTCGTGACCGTTTAGGCAGGAGCTGTCGTTCACAGATGGCCACGAGTCAGTTGAATTTTGGTTTACACGTCGCAATAAGAACGTAAGGAGCTGAGCAAATGTACAACTGACGATAGATATTTTGTTACGACTGTACAATCTAATTCAACTAATAAACTCCTCCTAAGATAATCTCTGTGATCCAAACGAAGCCTACACTTCCCCGAGGATGGCGGTATATAAACAATGACGGTACGCGACGGGTGCACAATGGAGGAAATGTGGACCCTATCGAACTAGTAATGGTGGTAGCGCGAAGTGAGAATCGGGTGCTAGTGGTACGGTAGTGGTAAACAACGGTGGTGTGCCCTATTCAGGATGTCAAACGAGTGGATGGTAATGTCAGTGAGGAAGATGTAATGACGATAGCAGTGGGAGTGTAACATGACAAAATGTGAAGTATGAACAAAAACAACACGGAAAGATTAGCCTGTAGAGAATCCGGAGCCAATGTCCCATTCCAGTGATCTTCCGTGTCTGTGTGGTGCCAAAGAGAGGGTGGGTGTGAGTTTGTTACAACCGTGAAACACAGTGATTATAGTTTATATTGAGGCTACGCCTACACTCGTCCAGCTGCTGATCGCAGATTGGTCGAGCTGGGTGCTCTGAGCATACTCGGCTTCGCAGAGCCAGCGCCAGCGCCAGTGCGATACACCATTCCGGCGCCGATTCGGGGCTTGCGAGCTGCGGGGGTGATAGGCGAGGAGTGCACAGGCGGGTCGCTCAACGCAGATGAGCGCGATATCCGGGATGGTGTAGTGCTGGTAGACGGTAATGTTGGTCTGCCCGCAGACGTGACGCGTGCGCGCTCTGCCTGCGAAGAGGGTGTAGGCGTGGGTAGTCGATAGACTCCGGGTGGTCGGAGCCCTGAGGCCACTCTGCGATGCTTTCGGCTTCAAAGCAGAGCCCTGGGATGCGAGGCGCAGGGGCCTCGGAGCGGATATCTGTCGGGTGACCGCGGACGGTTCCGTCAGTGCGCTTGAAACATGTCCAACAGAGGCGTGTGCCGAGCCATTCGAGGACGCCGACGTCGTTCGTTCCCGAGGGAAAGGGAGCGAAGAATGTACTGATGGAGCTTTGAGGCTTGATTAGTAGATGGCATGCGGCGAGCAGCGGTCGATGCACCTTTTGTGCCGCACGAGTACGACCATGACCCCAGCGTCGTCGTCGCCCACGGGTGTGAGGGGCAAACCCAACACTTGAAAACCGGATACGCTTGAAGGAGTAGCCGTACCCGGTTCATCCTGTACGCATCTAGCCTCGTGCTCCTGGATGTGATCCAACAACGACATCGTGGGGACACTGAGATGTACCTCTCGCACGAGACTCGAGCCAGACCTGATGGACGAATCAGACACATGTGACGCAGTGCTCGTCCTGGCACTCGACCATGCTGTTGGTGGTAGCGATAGGCGCACATCACGGGCGCGCATCTGTGCCCTGTGGCAGAGCGAGACTCTCGGATGCCATAAAGTCTCGCTGACAGAGCGTGACAACGGATGGGCGCGCTTGACGACTGTCGTGTAGAGTTGAGGGAGCTTCCAGAAGTTCGTCTCGAGAGGACCATGGAAGATACCCGTTTAGTCAGGGGCGATGGAGCATCTTCGTCTTCGCTGTCGCTCCATCCCAGGCCAGTGGTGAGTCCGATACCGCCTCTCAGTAGGGCCCCATCGCGATGTCGAACTCGCCGCTTTACCGTATCACGCTGGTCTTTGTAAATGCCCCCCGACTTTGTCCTGATCGAAGCACCTATGAAAAGAAAAGCGTCAGAATGGGCAAGTATGCTTACAGCTCGGACTCACTGGTGGACGCCACGCTCAAATGACGATCTAGCGGTGTCGGGGTACGAATGGAATTGGGCAAGAGCTTGGAGCTGGGCGACAACATGCCATCGCGGAGCATGAGATTTCTGTAGAATTACAAATTGACAGTCAGCTTCGCTCTTCCAGTATGTGTCGATCCGCCACATTGCATGCAAGCCAGGGAACCGAAGACCAACAAGGTCAAACGGTGTACCACAGGCTGTCAAGCGAATGATGTATGGCAGATCATGGTCTGTCGACAGGTGTTTCCTCATAATGAGAACACTCACGGTAATGGGGTTTGAACATCGATACTGGAATCGCTTGCCTCGCCATCGCTGTGGTGCGCATAATCTTCCTCGCTTCCGAAACCGTCGAGTTGGCGATCTAGCCTCGCCTCCGCCTCTATGTCGAGCATCTTGATATCAATTGCCGTGCCGGTGCCGTCGAGAACTTGGCCATAATCACTTTCTTCGTCCTCGTCGCGGTCCCTACGGGTGTACGCCAGCTCAGACACATCGCCGCCGTGTGAGCGCCGCCGCAGCCGCAGGAACCGGGACAGGTGTGGCGTCGCTGAAGCGCTTGCCGCCGCCACCCTGATGAATCGAACTCCCCCTAGATCGGCGCGCGTTGAGTTGGGGCGCGATCTCGAGCGGGAGGTCCCAGAAAATTGCGAGGAGCTCTTTCGCCGAGGGACGTGGCGTAGACGCCAAGATGGTGGAAATGTCAGGACTCTCGGCACCGCGCGATTGAGAGAGGTCCGAGTAGTTGAAAGTGAGTCCGAGCGTGATATCCGAGACGAGGAGGCCTCTGCCGGTGCGGAGTATGGAATTGGCGGAAGGTCTTTGTTCAAGATGGCAGTAGGGGGACGAGGTCTGGTCGACCTGTTGAGCCGTAGATGAGAGGTCGACTTGGAGTAAAAACAGTCGACATCGGCGGTGCGGACAAAGGCTCCACATCCTCTTCGTGCAAAGCAGGGAGATCGCGCATATCTATAGAAGATATTGAGTCGTTCTGCCCAGGCCCAGATCGGTGACCCCGCTTTCGCGAAAGGGATGAAAGCAGTCCAAACTCAGAAACCTCCTCGTCTGAGCTTTCGCCGAGACTATTACGCGGCGGCGGCGAGCTTGACGACATTGAAGGTACGTCAGAAAGAGTAATCATAGAGATTTCGGCCTGGTCCTCTTCGTAAATCTTCGGCTCCAGCATTGGTGACTTGTCGAGTACATATTTGTGCCGGTTCAGCGAAGCCGACGCGTTTGACGCCAAGGAACGGAGAGACCCGGACAGACGCAGTGGAGCCTTTCCTGGACGACGTCGGCGATAGTGGAGGGGCGCTGCCGCTTGCGACACTGGCCAGAGTCGCCACCGAGTCGCGTTTTGAGTACATCGACGCTGTAGAAGCTAACGACATCTTGGATGCGCGACGCGATCTCTCCGCTGAGATGAACATCAGAGCTTCATGTTCCCGAGATTGGTGACGGACCCGGGACCGGTGGTAGCGGTGAGGGAGGGGGTAACGACGGAGGTAGATACTGGCTCGCGCCAGCATTAGGTAGTATGGCGCGACAAAGGTGTGCCCAACGGTTTGTACTGGGAATATGCGATGGTGGTACAGGGAATGATGAAAGCAGAAGCGGAACGGCTTTGCGCCTGTCCAAGAGACGGGACTCTGTAGTCGTCATTGTAGACATGGCCAGAGTACGAGAGGGGCGAATGATGGTTGCTGCCGAGGACGGTGAGAGGATGAGCATGGTTAAGAACAAAAAATATACGCACCCCGGTGATATGGATCTTCGTCGGGCGCGACGCTGGGCGAGTAGACAGAGACGCCAGTCCAGTCAGTCGGCCCTAGATTTAATCACGGAGCATGCACCTGAGTTGGTCTTCGATTTCAACCCTCTACTCCAAAGTTGAATCAGGTGAAGGTGGTCGAACAGTGGGTTGCTGAAGCGATTTAAGAGTGCGGCCTCGAGATGTTGAAGAAGACGTCGAGTTGGATGCGTTGTCACAGAGATCGCAGGAGAGAGTGTACGAGACGTGGGAGACGGAAATGAGGAATGTTGGGGGTATTTGATTAGGTGTAGAGACCGCAAATAGAAGGTTAAGGATGGGTATAGTCTATGGAAGAGGGCTGGGTGAGGTCGGACAATTGTCTGTTCAGCGCCCCGCGGGTCACGAGAAGATAAGGCTCTCACAGTAGCAGCGTGATCCTAAGCTGCAATATCCAACAAACGACGCGAGGCGACGTCGAGAACGGCGAGCAGAGGGCCACCGCCGTCGTGGACGGTTGAAGAAAGGAGGTCCCAACGGTCGTGAGTGCGGAATGTTTCTTCCACTCGGTTTCACCTCACCGGCGCTTGCCTCATTTCCATCGAGAATATTGAAACGTCTTCTAGCCTCGAACAAACTAGCCTTTTTCGGACTCCACTGATCATCATTATTTGCTTTATATGGGACATGTCGGCCATGTGTCCGCATGCTGATTGGCTCAACATCCTCGGGACTGATCCGGACTCCTTGTTCTGGCAACTCTTTCCAGTGATGCGGGTCCCGCCCGTTGTGTGCATTCCCGCCTTCATTTCCGCCAACATTATCCTCGAATTACTCCTCGACCCTTGCTTCTCTCCAGGAACACTACGCGAACTGTGCGAAGCAAACCCAGCCTGTTGCTACCGTTTCTCGGCCTGGAAGCTGCAGAAATGCCGTCACTGCCCCCTGGAGAAATCACAAAACTCTATCTTCTTAAAACCTCCAGTGGGCGAACATCAGAGCAACCAGCGACGAGCACCGCATGTCTCGCGCCGTGTCGTGCGAGAGAAATACCAGCTCACACACATGTACGAAATTCAACATACCCATTTACCTCACCGCAGTGTCCGGGCGTGATTGACACCCGCTGCCGAGCCCGCCCTTCGTTTGTCAAGAACCTCGCGGGAGGCGAACCGCTTCGCGGAGGCGACTTTAGCGACATGCCGACGGTATTTCATTATAATGTGAAACTGTGGATCCCGCTCTTCTGGAATTTTAGATCATAAATCACACAATGAGCTTTTGCGCTTTATTTTCCAACTCCTTCGTATGACGCCACTTGGTTACTAAGCCCCACTCTTCTTGAGTGTTTTTTCATCTCATCACAACAGAGATGGTGCGATATAGTTCTTGACATCGACGATATCCAAATGAAGATTGATAGAATAATTTCGTCTGCTGACCGGATCTGCTTGGCTCGGACATATATATTGAGTTTCAAATCTTTACATCTTGCAGGAAGCAATATTGTATCTTGTACTGAGTGTAAGATGTCCTTTGTCGAACACACATACGTGAGTCACAGAGTGTCGACACACCACTCATCACTAACGCCTCTTACGAAAGATTTGAGCGGGCATCTGTCAGGGTGTGGCGGCGGCGGCCCAGGGTCGCTCCGACATCACCCCAAACGGTCAACAGGAGCGCAAGCCCGGGCACATCGGCAAACAATGACGAGAAAGCTATCGCATTGGTGCATTCGCGCCATACCCTCTCTCACGCTTTACCTACGAACCCTCGCCCAGAACGTGATGTTCTCGACCAGCTCCCGCGACACTGCTTCTGGCGCGTACATGACGACCGGCGGCGCGTTCGAACATCACTTATCCCTCGAGCACAGTACAGCTCATTGACCCATCCACATCCGACCGGTGCTGTACTCGAAGGAGTCCGTGACGCTAGAAGTTCAGACGCTGACGGGCGTGCTGGATCATTCTGCTGTCGGGTCCCGACCAGGTCACCCGCTACAAATCGGCCCCCCTCGCAGGCAACGGACCGATCTGTACGCACGTCAGTCAGAACGCTCTGCTCATCACGGAACGCGGACATGCCTCGACGACGTCTTCTTCTCGGGGTATGCCGCAGTCCAGCCGCTTTCACGTATCGCTGCCGCGTCTGTTCGAAAAGCGCGCGCGTAGCCCACTGCAAACCCGATGTTTCTCTTCAGCTTGTTCGTGACGCTCGTAGCGGGGTACATCTGCTGAACGTGCAGCGTCGGCTCTGACAGTCGCGGCCCGAAGATCGACATGTGCCCTACTACCTCTGGACGACACTCGTTCAAGAACCTCAATTGAGAGTCCAAATAACGCGCAGAGGAAAGCCTTCCACTGGGCGCGGCCCGCGTCCCCCCATCTGCCGTGTCTGGTTTTGCTGGGCGGGAAACTGCCGCGAGGGCCTTCTGCTAACGTTGCAGGTCAGAAGTCGATCGGTGACGGACCCCTCTGCTCGACTGGTGCACAGGAACGCCCTACGTATGTACTGGACCTTGTCTGGGTATCGAGCCGAGCAGTAGCGTCGAGGATGGTCATGTCGCGCCGCCATTGATGTTATCGTTTATACAGGCCGACAAGCTCAGAGATCTGCGGTCCGCTGTACTTTGGTCTTGGGGGAGGGTGCATGCGTCCAGGAGGAAGTTGTTGGAACTGCTTCGAGAGTTCCTCAATCGTGATGTACATTTCCTTGCCATTAAAAAAAAAAAAAAAAAAGAAAAAAAAACAAAAAAAAAAAAAAAAAAAAAAAACTAAAAAAAAGACGAAGAAGTGTTTCCCTTGTTCAAACTGCGCTGTAAATAGGAGAAAACAAGGAAACAGCACCTCTTACGGGGGATACAAATCTGAAAGCGCGATAGCGAAGGTACCGTGCCCAGTTAGGCCAAACAACTTCAAAGCATTGACGGATTGCTTCCTGGAAACCACCCCCTCTTCATAGCGTTACCCATGGTATTGGCATGTTTGCAGGACACTGAACCCGAACATGCGAGCGGTGGCTAGATTATGGCATGACTTCGGTGTGTGAAAATTTGGGGGAGAACCACTGGAGGCGAGTCGCTCGTCCCGATCGCAAAGGCGCATTCAGGCGCATCAATTCACGAAGCTGTTCTCGGCCCACCCTCCTTTCTGGGAAACAGCTTACAAAATGATGTATTTGTTTGCCACCCAGACCAAGATGGTAGCATCAAGCAAAGTGGCACCACCATCGCGCTAGATGTTTCGTGTTAGAAATGTTAAAAGGCCAGTCATCTATCGTCCGACTTCAGATATGTAGACCGGAACTACCTTTAAACTCTGACGGGCTGACGCCACTTGCTCGTTGTTGGTCTTGGCTGGAGCCCCGCTTTCTGTTAGTAACTTTGCAATACAACGTTTTTTTTTGCCGCACCTACTTAGCACTATCCATCATACGGAGCAGCCTAGAAGCTTTCAAATCCTCCCATCAATATTGCGAGAATGAGCTCGGTCTTTTTGGGCTCATCTTAGAGAACGTTTGAGACATTTAGAGATGATCTTGTATGTACAAACGACTCCGGGTTCGCGGGGGAAGTTTTGGAGCAGATATCCGAATCGCAACCTTTATAATTTAGCTTCTGCTGCGGTAATCTTCCCTCGGACTTACTCTACCGTGGCCCCCCAATGCCGTCAGTATAGGATCAATGATGTATAGGGTCTCTATCTGATGACCGATGAGCCAAGTTATAGGTACCGATGTTTGTGTTTGACCGCGACGACTGCGTCACGAGACCGGCGACCTGGAGTCCTACCTCCGCTTTGAAAAGTAAGTATACCCCACATAGGCTTACTAAAGCGTTGGGGTCAAGTAAGAGGCTTGAGATACGCTGAAACTACTACTGAAATGAGACACAAAACAAGCATGTTCGGATCTAAAAAAAAACCTCGACCGGATCTATCTATGCCGACAGTCATTTTTCACGCTCACCATTGCTACCACTGGATATCCCACCAAAGCTGCATATATGCGCTCAATACTCAAAGATTTGACTACTGTTATTATCACGAAACCGTGGGGGGTATACCGATGCCGATCAGTGTAATAATACGATAAATCGAAACACGACAAAAGGTTCGTTTTCTCACGACGAACTGCAACTACAAGTTATAGGGATGGTTCGTACAAGACCGGCAGGGAGAAAAGAGACCTTGATGATGGAAAGAGGGAAGTAGCGAATGACGGTGAGTTACTAATGGCGGGTATGATACGTGAGAAAGATGTCTATGTACACCAATATGGTCGACGGGGGCAGATGTGGCAAGAAATGCGGGATATGGACGGATGGGAATATGTGGCAAACAGATATGCGAGAAAGAACGCCAAGCTGAAAGTCGCGTCATTTTGCATGTGATCCCGAGGAGGACACCCGCACCAAAAATATGTTTCTATCCTACAAGGTCCAAAAAACAGTTATCGTTCATCCGCACTCTCGGCCAGGGAGGGACGCGCTGGAAACCCACGCCGATGCGCGCGGAAGGGCTCTACCCCCCGGGTGCTGCCACAGTGAGCTTAGCGGCCACACGCGCGCCTTGATCTTGATCGTGCCCAAGTGCCACCCCTTGCGCTCCGTCGCGCCCTTCGCCCGCCCGCTCCACGCAGGCCTGGGCCCGGGGAGATCCTTCACGCCGACGGCGGGGCGGTGCGCTGCGCAAGGCGCTCGAGGCCGATGATCTCGACCGTGACGGGACGGTCGTTCACGCTGCGGACTCGAGCCGGGCGGCGCGGCGTCAATCACTTGGGCGCACGCACGAGGGAATCGCCGAGCTCGTCTGCGCCGGGCTAAGTGCGCGGGCTCTCGGGGTCGACCGACACGCCCGAGTCGCTCGACGCGCGGCTGAGGGACGGCACGTGTCGAACTCGGACTCGGCGCTGCCCGTGCTGGACGCGATGGACGTCGAGGACGGGTTCGCGCCGCGGCGGAACGGCGGGGCGGGCGGGGCGGGGCGCGGTTGTCGGCCGCGGGGCCGGACTGGAAGGACGCGGCGAGGCGGAGTCTGCGGAGGCTCGTGCGGCTCGCCATGCTGCGGACGGTGCGTGCGTCCCTGCGTCCGCCGGGCTGCCCGCAGAGGGCGAGGCGGGCACGCGGATGGTCGAGCGCCGCCGGACCTCTTTGGCCGTCAGCGGCAAGACGACGCGCCCCGTCACCCCTGAGCCCCAGGCGCCGAGAACTTGGGCGCGGCCAGGCCCGCAGCTGACATCCAGTTTTCCTCCGGGTTGCGAGAGGTGTTCGGGGCATCTTGTAGCGGGTGCATTCGAGGGGCCAGGAATAGACTCGTTTGAGCCGTAGATGACAGAGCGGCGGTTGGCAGACCGATTGGAAGGGGAGAGGTTGAGGGCCCGACGGGCAATAGGTTGTCCCTCGGACAATTTAGACGACGACGCTGGAGATGCCGAGGGTGCGCCCTGCGGCACATGCGAATGGTCGCGCCCACACCGGTTATGGACGGAACAGGAGGCGCGGTGGCCGACTTGTTCGACTTGAGTGACGACATCGAAAAGGTTCGTGAGCGAGACGACGAGACCGACTTGACTGAGGCCGTGTCCGACTTGTCCGACTCGGTCTTGGGCAAGCCTGGGAGAGCCGATAGTCTCTTGAAACCCGAGCGATAGACGACGTGTCTTCTTGACTGGCTCAGGGGTAGGCAGCGCCTTTTCGCTCAGACCTTTTCCGCTCTCGACTGTGATCTCTTCTCGCGCCAAGGGCGGAGGTGCGCCCGCGATAGGTACCAGCCGGCGAGTTGGGCTCGCTGAGGCTGGTCACGGACCTGCCCTCGAGCTTCATGAGCGTACTCATGGTGATGTCTGGAGTTGTGAGCTGATCCTATTCGGCTTGAAACGCCGCGCCTCGAAGCTCTACGTCGGAGCCTGTGAGGGTGCCGTCATCGGAGCGAGAGCGCGAGCGATCTGGGGCCGGCGAGAGGCGAAGAACGAAGCGGACGAGCTTCGCGCCGTGGAGGAACAGCCATGGGTGAGGGTGCAAGATAAGTCGTAGTGTGGCGGCGCGAGACTGAGACTGGTCGGCGTGGATGGGTTTGTGCTGGTGTGGTTGCTAGCGAAGAAGATGTGAGTCGAAGAGCGGCGGGAGGACAGGGACGTCAGGGAATGATACTCCTGGGCATATGACTTTGTGTGGGCGCCGCCATGACGAGACTTGTTGGACGTGCCTAGTGTGCCCAAGACAAATAGAATAAGTAAGTTATTCAGTAGGACGCACGGAACACGGCAATAACCGGAGCGTGAGGAGGTAGGGAGTGTGGTGGGCTATCACGACCAAGAATAAAGATAGGAGGGCAGCCAGAATGAGACTAACAAAGAGACCCACGTACGGGCAGCATATAGTTAGGGTAAGGTAAGGTTAGGAGAAAACAAGAGAGATGAAGCGGTTGCTTGGGGGACTGCGACGGGCAGCGAAAGGCCGCTCCAGGATGCCAGGGTTTCCTGGACACATACCCAATCAGGGTAGGTGTCAAGCCGAACTTTAATGAAATTGGGAGTAGCCGCGAATGGCTTTACACCTAGAGTCGGGTTCTGGCGGCCCGACCCGAGAAACGCATACGTCGAGGGTGCGGATGTGGGCGCATATGTCATCACCGCACACCGAAAGAGGGAAAGGTGCAAGTTCAGAATCGAAACAAGCTGAGACTCACCCTTCGGGGGCGGCCCGCGTGCGGCGGTGGTCTGGGCGCCGCAATGTCCGAACTCGTAGTCTACGACGTTCGACGAGGGTCTCCAGTACCAAAGACAGTGGGCGCGAGGGCTGCAAGGGTGAGCTAGGACTCAAACAGAGATGGCGTCGCACTCACTCTTCGTACATGGTGCACCGCAGGAGCGTAGCGCGGCTGAGAACATGATGCCGCTGCATAGCAGTGAAAGGTGATTGGAGAGCGGTGCTGGCGATGTCGTGGAAGAGATAGGGCAGGAACGGCAGGATATGAGAGAGGGCCCTTGTCCTGGGTGGTGGTGGTCGTAGCAGCAAGGAGGTGGTAGGTGACAAAGACGAGGCGTCGCTGCGTGTCGTGTCGGGAGCCTCGCTCGTCGCAGCCAGCTGCAGCCAGAGGATGCAGGGTGGTTTATAGCGCGTGTGGTGGCGAGACAAGCAACTAGTTGTTGGGTATATTAGCCGGGTTTATCGTTGGCTGCCATGGCGACTAAGGCTCTATCAGGACCGCGTGACGTCTAGATCGGCAATGCGCGGTCGTGTCGCAAGAATGGTGGGGTCGATCTTGCCGCGGCTGCCAGGACGCGGCGATGGATGCGAGATGGGAAGAGCACGGGTGACGAAGGTCGAAACAGGAGCTCCTGGAGCCGCCACAGATATTGAGGGGTTTTGGGGGTACCCGGGGTCAACTCCCTAGACCCCCCCGATGTCTCGGCTGGTCCGCGCGAAGGGGGGGGGTCTGGGCGAGGTCAACGATAGCGGGTAGACTTGACCGCGTCTCGTTGTCGCTGCTGCTTGTTTGCGTCCACGTTCCGACCTGGCCCAACAAAGCAGATCAGGTCGGGAAGATGACAAAGCCGGCTCGCAGCGAGCGCGCCGTTAGTACAAAGTGCAGAGGCCGGGGCGCGCACGCTGGGAGAATTTATGGCGACGGATGGAACGAGGGTCATTCTCGCGAGGCGATGTATTTGACCCTCATCGCATTTCCGGGAAGAGCTTGCAGGATTTTTGGCGGCCTAGAAGAGCTGCTAGGCACCAGTCCGTATGTTCCCGATGCGATCTCTGATACGCGCTCCTTGGCGCCAGGCAGCTCGCTTGCCGCGCTTTTTTATACTAACCCTGTTCTTAACGGCAACACCTCCATGCAACTGACCGCATTCATGGTCAAAGCTGCCCTGCTGGCGCTGGCGCATGGCGCTGCAGACTCTGCCGCCTCACTGAGCGGCCTGCAGACTTAGGATATGTTTCAACTATCACCAAAAGCCATTGCAACACTGATAGTACATTCGTCTTGTAGTGCAAATCTATTCCTTGTATTTATCGTCAAGGTATCAGGACCCAAGCACGAGGAACAAGGGGATTTTTGCGTTTGATCAGGCCCGGACGGGCATTTTCGCGCAGAATGCATCTCATGGGGCGCCGCCGGCCGTTGAAAGTGATGTCTGCGCCCGGCCGGCAAGGATTTGTAAACATTATCTCCAGCTATATCGCACGACCTTGGACCTTCTGCGACCTTCCTCGGACTCGGACGATAAGGCACGTTTTCGTGGACAAACATGCACATAACATCATTTTAGGCACTCCAGACAGCACATGCAGCATCCCTTCAACCGTCCTTGAGCCCCTTTGGACGTCCTCCACGTCTCTCCTCCAGAGGTCCAGTGAGTCTCGTGACCGCGGCGTAAACGCGCAGACGGACGCCGCTCAGGCACACTCGCTACAAACATTAGCCTCGCTACGCGTGACAGTGCCGGCACGCTCGTCCGACGCGCTCGAGCCTCAACTATTATTCCGAAACGCTCACCGTGCTCAGCGCATACGTCGTGCGTGGGCGTGCTCCGTGGCGATCAATCAGCGTGTGTGCGTAGTTGTGTTCTTTTGTGCACCGGTTTGACTGTCAGTTGTGCAGGGCGTGTCTCGATATCAAACACGCAGAGGCGGGTCTACTTTGTCGAACCCTGAGGCGATATCGAGGACTTTTTGACATCGACCCATCGGGCTTCTTTGTCTCGAACTCATATGTCTTTCTTTGTATTAGGACGCAAGGCGGGGCTGATTCTCAAGAGCAAACTTCCGTTATGTATACTGGATAACCCAAAGTGCATATTTTGCACTTTCGGAGGCTGGCGCAGCACTGACTGGTGGCTGTTCGCGTTTCCCAGGCGAAGAGCTTTTCTCTAACTTGGGACATGGACTAGACGTTGCTATACACTAGTTTGACAGTACATCATGGCTATCCCAAAGCATTCTGTATATTACTGTAGATCCTATCTTGGTCGGAAATGGTCGAGTGAATCACTTAAAGAAGCTTGATCAGGCTACACGCACAGGTACGGGAACGCTAAGACTACCCCACCAAACTACTCGATTTTTCTTTGCCCCAATCGCCATGTCGCACCTTATCCAGACACTCAGTCTGCCCCGACGCGACTCAGACGCGTCCATGATTCGCGCGACTTAAACACCACCAGCGTCGGCCGTGGTGTGCACGTGCGGGCGTACTCATGAAGCAGCCGGCACGCTGATTGCCGTTGTGTGCAAAGCGTCCGCCTGCGCCGCCGTGTCCGAACGCTTATCGCAACTCCTGCCTTCTCTGACTTCTTGTTCAATGCACCGCCACCTCGACATTTTTCCTGGGCCCTGTTGTCAGTGCCCCCTGCGCGTGGACACTTTTACTCATGAGACCTCGGAATCCACTGCCACCAATCTCTAACGCCCCTCCACTATCGGACGTAGACTTTCCGAGGCGTTAGATATTCACCGGCGCGCACTTGCTAACACGCTTCGGAAACGCACAACATAAATGAATCTCGCTGCTAGAGCTTCCCAGATTCTCTCTAACTCCCTCGCGGCGTCGCCAAACCCGCGGCATCGTGTCAATGCACCCAAAGACAGGCCCGCTAGCCACAAGCCGGGCCTAACCATTGTTCGGGAGTCTGTGGTCCCATAGTTAGAGAAAATAGAAGAGAGGCCGAATTTCGTAATCGTTGCCGTAGAAGTCTACTTGCTACAAATGCGCGGGCGGCGGTGAGAACGTGCAGAGCGGAGGCGAGACAGCGATGCATCGCAAGTGCAGTACGTGTTTCTGGTGCACGTGTAATGGAAGTTGTGCTCAATGAGTGTTAGTGAACATTGCACGAGGGCATATAACAGCGTCACCGGACTGGGGCCGGGCACTGGGTGCGGTATCTGGAAGGTAGAATGTGAGGTCAATAGCTAATGTTCTCTTTGTGATTAGGATCAAGGTGCATTGAAGGATTCCAAGGGGGGAATCTCATAAAAACTATTGAAGCAACGAATACATGCGATCGATTTGCTGAGGCCTAGCACGTGATAAATTGGACAGTAGATCTCGAAGGTCATTATCTTTCTCGATCGCTCTTACAAAAAGCGTGAAACATAAGGAGTGGATCTAGCTAGGTGGCTCCATTGCGACAGGTGCTGCTGTAGCATGCTCTAACTTGCCATGTCGTAGATCGTTTAATCGACCAGAAGCACTATGACCGTAATATACAAGAACCAGAAGTCATATGTCATACACCCTTCTCTCCTACCCCTTAGGTCTCCATTAATCAAGCCTTAATGTCAGAACTAGACCGCTAATTACGGATAACGAAAAAGCATACATGCTGTAGATCAGGAGCATTATGCCTTACGGACAGAGATACATCACGTGCCTTCGAGCTTGTCCAAGGTCCAAGCATCAACAAAATGAAATGGAACGGCATGACAAGCAGACGTGCTAAGCCGGGGGGGAAACGCGACGCGGCACATGTTCGTCATAGAACGTGTAATTTGAATGATCTACTTCCATTCTACCACGCGCGCCATCCATCTCACTCGTCTGCGGATAAAACAACCAAAACTCAGGAAGAGAATGGCCGTAGCGCTATCATTAGAAATATTCTACATATAAACCGTCGCCATCACGTTAATAATGCACGAACCGCTGACAGACCTTTGGCTTAAACAAACCGATGTTTGCCTTCGTTTGTTCCCTCCATCAGAACGCTTCACAACGTCAAACGATTGTAGCAATACCGGCAGTCACTATAATGCGGCTTAAAAAAAAAGTGCACATACAATCCGGCTTCTAGGGGTCATTCAATACATCCTTCCACCGCATCAGCAGAGGCTATGCTGTCGATTAAATTAGCAAGATTAGATATTGATAGTGTGCTGTCTTCCAAGGTAGTCATGAGTTTGTTATCGCTGAATGTTCACCGCTGTTTCACAATAAACACGTAATACTTGTTCAATAGTAGCGGATCCACATCCTTTCTTCCCTTGAATTGGATTGCCAGTAGCGCTCCCATTTCGTGTGTGCATCTCACCTTAATCGTCTTATGAATGTGATCCCCATATGTTTCTGCTCGCTTTTGGTGTTGTCGTATGTATTCACCATGAGACACAGCGGTGGCAGGATCGTAGGTGCGGTATCGTTCCGGCGGGTAAGGGATGGGTTGTATGCGTGCGCTGAATTCACTACAGAATGGTCAGTGAGGTTTCACGACGCGCATAGAGCATCACTAAATAGCCTCACCCCAGTCTTCTTGCCACATTTGTTAGGGGCTGCTGAGGGAGATCACGATACGCTCTCCGCCTGCCGCCGTCTTTCCCTAAGGAACCATACAAGGACATGGGCTAGGCTCAAGATCCCGAACGTCAACGAACGCGAGTTGCTGGACATTCGATGAGTACGTCTCGCCATTAAAATGTACTACTGGTTATCATCGCAGAGTATCTACGAGTGGCTCACGTCCTAGACATGTAGCGCTCTGCTCGATTGTCGTTTGAGCCCCCTTACACACATTCGTGTCGTACCAAAAAATCCTTAGCGATAGACGCATCCATACAAAAGCCATTGGGTGAATCAACTCTCCCTAGCAGAACATCGGCCTCAAACACGTAAATTGGGGGTTATTGATTCATCGTCACCAGGTGCAATAATGGAGCTTCCAGCGTGGCTCGTTGATTGGTTTCTCCCATAAACTTTCTTCAAGTCCGCACCAACTTCGTTCCGCGCGCTCAAAGCGAGGGTCTTGCTCGCGCCGGTATAGGAACCCTACCGTCCGCGGGCGGCGGCTCTAGCAACCCCTACTCTCGACCTGCTTCACAGGTGATTACTCGTTTCGGAGTAGGCTTTCGGTGTATCGGTTGCTTCTCTCGACCGCCGTCCCGGCGATGAGCGGATGGACGTCACAGGCACCCGGTGAGTGTACGACACGTCTGACGGATGCTCGTTTTGCATTCTATTGCGCAGCGCTCTGAGAGGATGCCTTGTCTGTTGCGCCATCCGCGACCGCGGGTGCAGACTAATTTACTGTATGGGTCCGTCGGAAGGTGACACGTGTGGCAGGGCGATGAACGGTGGTGTCACCAAAATCGCGTCGTGTGTGCGCCTACGACGGCTTCATCGATCTACGCGCCTTCCTAGAAGATCGGTTGCGTGAGACGTGCCGCTCGAAGTTAGCCAATAACGAACCTTGGTTATATCTGGCGACGACAAACTGCATCAAGTTTTGTCCCCGTGGCTTTTGAAGGTCTCTTTCAAATGCGGGATTTTCGACGCACGAACGCACACGTCACCGCGCACCAGAGAACCCGCGCTCGAGATCCAGTGCTGAGTCTTTCCGATGGTTTTTTACCACAGAGTGCAATATAAACCGTTTGCGCCGGTGACGAGAACTTTGGCCTTGGCTGACCGACGGCAGTGATGATACGGAGAGACGTTCTATGTGGGTTATAATTTGCGAGATACACAAGAGCGATGGAAGATGAACCTTATATAGTGTGAGAAGTTGAGCTATGTCAGCAGGTCGCTAAGGATCGCAGGAATGCCGTAGTCCCGGAGATTCGCTGAGGAGTCCGTTAACCCAAGTCAGCAGAAACACCATGAGTCTCTTCCAGGTCCGGTCGAGTCTACTCGCTATACTTAATTGGGTGGGTAACTTTGAGAACATCATACATGCCCGTGTTGTCTCGGTAGCTTCCTGACAAGGACAGATTCTCAGAAGCATCTTGTGGGTTGTGTGAGACATCACCGAGATAACCTTTGGTGGCTGTACGTTTGAAAGCACAACTCTCGCCCGATCCTGAGCACACGCTGAGGACTATACGCGAGCCCATGACGAGATCGTGTTCTCTCCTGATTTGACTGATGATTCAAGTGTGTGAAGAGATTTAGGGCAATGCTATTTCCGAAGCGTTTGTACAGCACATAAATTGGTAAAAGTCAACCTCCCTGCTTATGACTGAAAAGTAATGTTGACGTGGTAGGCGATTACGGGGGAATGAGGCCTCAAAGCGCCTGCCACCGAGGGAGGGCCCCACCACCGTTATTTTGGTCTTGTTAGGATCGCGAAGGTTTTGCATGAACAGGTGCCAAATACCGAGCTGACCCGATTGGTTCGACTTGGACATCCAGTTCTGGAATCGGAAGTCGTCTCTCTTGTCGGTTTCATTCCATCAATTCAGACCGAAATAGACTTTTCATCATGATATCATGATTTTATACTCCTTTCTCATCAAAGTGATCCCAGTCCTCCCGCTTGGTCAATTTTGTGGTCGCACACAATCAGATTTAACGGACCCAGGTCGGCTACCGTGTGCTAAGTATTCGTGATTACCGCGCTGACTTTGAATATCAACACCACGGTGGGATAGGTTCTTCGACATCCTGTCTATTTATTTGGCTAACAATAAGTCAAACATGCAGTCTCTCCTTTCATGTTGTGACCTACTCTGGAGGATCCATGGCTAATCCCACTACCGGTACAACGGCCTTTGGAAGAATCTCGCATTGCATATCTTACCGACCGAAGTAGGCTGATGCATAATCATCGACTTTTGTCGCTGAGGAAGTATCCGTACGAAATGCTAGTATATCTCTCAATGTGGGAACAGACGACTAAGTGTTTAGGCAACGCTACATGGCGAGTGCGCACTAACATGCCACGTCCTATGGGACACACACCATACCGGAGTCAATTGCTACCTCTTCAGATTCCTTGGTGTAGATTGCTGACATTCGCGCCAGTATAGTTTAAACGGCCTCTTCCGGATTTTTATTAACCTTGCAATAGGAAATACACAAGTTTTCTACAGACGTTTTATGACGGATAGGGGCTGCTGGTCAGAACGGACAACTACAAGACGGCGACGAGTGGCAGGGGCGGTTATACCCATACGGATATACCCCCATCTTCCTTCCCAATACTTCTCCACTTGCAGCTTCAATCAAAGGGGTTCTTTATGTTTCCATCCGCGCTAGTTCCTTTCAACAATTTCCAAATGCGCGGCGGCTTTTCAAAGCTTATACATGGAGGCTTCAGTGTGGGGGTGCTTGAAATGGTAGGGGCAAGATTGGGGCGGGTTTTTCATGGGGGGGGGGTCCGTGTTCACGCTTGCTACGTGGTCGCGGAGACGGACTACCAACATCTTCGAAGCCTTTCGATCACTGATGCGCAATTTAAGGCTGCAACCCTCTAGTCCTCACGCATATATCCGCCTCGTAACCCGTCGACATTCGGTGGCGAACTGACCATAATCTAGAAGGAATCGACGGCGAAGGCCGAATGGGCTCAAAGACAAAGGGCGATATGTCTACTCTTCCCATCTGAATGGCGCTCACGATCGCGTTATGACCACATCGCTCGCTTAGCTGCGTACATTTAGCCTACTCCTTCATTGATACAAGAGTGCAACCCTAATATATCTGTCGGTGGCCCAGGTGCGCCAAACATGTCTGTCAATACCGTGCAAGAGATTCGGTCTATTCTCTAGGGCAACAGGATCCGAAACTCGAGATCCCGTCCAGTGAGTTGCCGACCAAGTCATTTTGTACACAGACTTGACGAGTATCTCGACAGTTGCTTCCACGCTATCTCGCTGCTCTCTCGGCTTCAGACATCGAATTCTATCTTCCATATAAACAATCTTCCATGGACCATCTTGTCGACCTTCCCTGTCCAGAGACAGCCGACATGAAATGTTCCGTCTTACGCCGTCAACTTCGAGCAGCACCCTCATTTGGATGTTCAAGGTCGCCGGTGAACCATCCACCAATACTTGAATAGTCCTCGACGTCATTTTGGTGGGGACGACAGCACTGGTAAAAGCTTAACCGAGGTTGGTGTTGATCGCAACTTCCTACAAAGTGGACACACCATGCAACATTTGTCTGGGGCGGATATCTCGCGGATACCCGCACTGGGAGACTACCGGACCTGGGGAGCTAGAGAAGTGGGTGTAAGGAGTTGAGGAGTTTCTTCCCCATAACCTAGTAAAGAATGAAAGCTGCGGTATGATTTGGATAAAATTGACGCAACATGGATACCCCGTCCCCTAGTTGGAATAGAGTCATAGTACTCTTTTGTGAGATTGGGAGCGAGCCTATGGAATCCTTTGGATTATGGATACTACATCACCGTCCTCTGCGTATCATCGCACGTTCCAAACCCCAACAGGTAAGCCTCTTCTGTTCGTGTATTTCTGTATCAGACCTTTGCGCTGATCCATCTGTCATCGTAGACCGTGCATGATCAACTCTCGGTGCCACTCACATACGAGTATTTTTCCCATGGACAATGAATCCTATTATCTCACATTCGCGGCTGTTCATCTTGAAAATTAATGCGCTGAAGCCGTTCGTGAGACGAAACTCCTGCATTCACACCTAGAAACCGAATCACACCTGTGGTGGCGGTTCCTGTGGTTTTGTTATGAACTTCTTGTCCGGACGGCATGTTCACTGACGTGGTTAGCGGGGGGGGTGTGGGGTGGGTGACTGCGCAAATATTCCTTATCCTATACTCCCACTTATATGTTAATCACAGCGGCCTCGGTACGTAAAACACTACGAGTCCAGCATCGCCACTCACTCAGCCTAGGTACCGTCATGTTTCGCCTCCACATTAAAAAATGAATAATGCTTTGAAACCAGGTCACAGCCGCCTTGTCACCGCCTTGTATTTTCAATATCGAGCATACAGCATATGTCAACAGTCCGCATTCAGCCGCCCATGGGCCCGTCTCCTTTCTTGAGCTTCAACCCCGTTAAGCAATGCTCATCCCTTGTCGCTGTCACTTGGTACCGGCTACCGCCCCGCCGAACTTTCTTACTCATTATTTATGTAGATTATGCTGGAAACCTCTTTCACGCAAGACCCGTTTCAAAAAATGCACACTATCTTCTGAGTAAGCCCAAGAGCAAATTGCATCCTTGGATATATACACCTACGTTACATCCTAGCACCTACATCCCTCGCAGGACACTCCCAGTCGAAATCTGCGAACACATCATTGGCTACATCGCCGAAGACCCCGAATTGAACCCATGAGGTGACTTTGTCTGGCCCACCGCACATACCGTGAAGCACACCCTCCGTACGCGTGCCCGTGCGAGGCGTTGCTCGCTCACCTGCACAGTATGGGCCTGATGGGCCCCTTGCCATCACCCGCAGGTTCCTATTCCAGCTCGCTCGGGGTGCGCTGTGAGTCGCAAATTTGACCGCAACCTAGACGCTCTCTATGCGCCGAGTGTCGGAGAAACAGCCACCCCGGAGCCGGTGTTTTCGTTGGCTCACGGCACTGTCGAAGCGGGACCGGATGAGGATTCCTAGGCCTTCATACATTCCCTTTGCGGACCCCCCCTCAATCATCCCCGCGCTACAATATCTCCGTATGCGAAGTGGCGTCTTGTATACCCCTCCAGCCGCGTCTTCGAGGTTTCCATTTGAAACAGTTCAAATCCGTCCTTTCCCTCACCCTCTCCAATATTACACCCCTTCCTCTGTGCACGACCTGCGGCGGATGTCATGTGCCCTGCGGAACCTAGAAGCCTTGATCATCTACAAAATCAACTGGTGCAAAGTAGACGGGAAGGTGCATTCTTGCCCGCAGCCTACCCTCCAGCGCCGAGAAAGGTATCCAACTCCGGTTCCTCGTTCTTGGGAGGCTAGGAGACGCGAGCTTCGAGCTGGCACAAACGACAGCCGCCCCGCTCGACGCCTTACCTTGTCACTTGGCTCGGCCGCTCAGGCGTCACACGTTCGGATTCCAGACGCTGTCTTTCTCCTACACCTCATGGCGTGCAACCAGCAGATACTTACCGCGATGCAATGTCGTTATACGTCGCGTCAAAAAGCGGCCCCAAGCATCTGTCAAAGCACTGATTCTTGGATGGGCACCCCACCCGACATCGAGCCCGACTCGACAGGCTGTAAGTCATACGATCTCACTCGCGACATTCGAAGATCTGCCAGCTGCACCACACTCTAGTATCCGAAACCATATCTAGCTGCAGCACCATCTTACGCAGCCTTGCAAATTGTGCTCCAATACCATGCGCCGGTTCTCACCACCCTCGCGCCGCTCCTGCAGCCACACAAACCCAAGCTCTACGGTGCGCAAGATCGAAACTCTGGTTCCTCCGCCGCCCCCCGCGGCATGCGCACTGCCACCGGGCACACACTTCCGCGCGCCTCGGACGACGTGCTCTGCGTGAGCTTAGCCGCAGTGGACGAAGCTCGCTAAAAGCCTCGAGGTGCCAGCTTGACCGGCAGCAACTACGGGGTCTGTGCGCGAGAGCGACGACGACGAGGGCGCGGACGCGTTCGCGTGGGGGACGTCCCCGACGTGTGGATTTTGACCCGAATAACGATGCGGGGTTAGAGGATGGAGAAGCTGCCTGGGCCGGGGAGGAGCTTATAAGTCCCACATGCACGATGATCGCACGCGCGTCGGCGTTATAACAACTGTCGCCGTGAGTTCGCGACAGTCCAAAGCCAGACAAGTTTGCCGCCCTGGTGCTGATCCGAATTGGAGTTGAGCTGTCTTCCCCGTGGCTCGTTGATGTTACCGTCCTCAGTCGTTGGCACGCGGACAGACCAGTTGCATTGAAAGAAAAGATTAAAAGACATCTATTCCAGCAGCGACATTTTAGGCCCTGTCTTGCACCTCTACACTTGTTTTTTCTTGTTCGCTCTCCATCCCTCCCATCCTCTTTATTCCCGTCCCCCCTGTCTCGTCTGTACAGTATCAGCTTACACTACATTTGATTATATGCTGACTCCTCTTGACCGCCCCCCGTCCAACCCCCCCTAATCCTTCTCTCTGCCTCCCCTCACACTCTCCCCTATCTCGGTCTTTCCTTCACAAAGCTTTGAGTGGGGAAGCCATCACAGGCGAAATTTCATTTCCTTGCTGGCTACATTCCATGACGTAGTACGTGAAATGAATTGGCCGGTCTCTGTCTATATGAGGTCCAGTCAGCAACACAATGTGTTACTGCAGGCATGCCAGATGAAGATACGTGCCGAGGAATCATGGTTTCCTTGAACGCGTCACTTCGGGCGAGCCTCCGAAGTTCTTGCAGACTGCAGTAAACTGAATGTTATTCTTCGCCGAGCATACCTCTGCCAAGCTCTCCGACACCCAGTTTTCCGATCTTATGCACAGACGGTCTAGACGTCCATCCTCCATTCTTGGGAATAGGAGGAGACTGCCCCTGCCTTGCACCCGCAACAGGAAGTTGATACCCCAACCAGACGTACCCATCCCCTTGGGCTGAAAAAATCCTTGTCGATCGTTAGAGGGTCAATTGCAGAGCACCGAGCGGTCGAGGGTCCGAAGGACGAGGGAAGATGAATTGCCATCCTCGTCTACTCCGGCGGGGGCGGGGGGCAGCGCCATCGTTGCCCCACTCAAAACACCTTGGACTTCACAAGCGGCTCAGACGCGTTCGGGCCCAGTTTGCCTGACAATCTCATGAGCACTTGTGTTCGTCGTATCTAAATTGAGGAATGCGACATACCTTCCGCACCTCCTCTCTCGAGTCCTTACCGCAATGCCAGCGCACTCGGGCTGGGCAAAGAAGTTGGAAACAGGATGCGGTGGTGCTTCGAGCTAGCGATCGGGTTGTGTGTCGTTGACGGCGTGCGGAGAGGATTAGTCGGCGGGTTGCATGATCTTCGTGCCCTGGTGAACAAGCTGGTAGAACACGATGTGCCATGGCCGCGTCTAGTACCGCGCCGCGCGCCCAGCAATGATCGGCTATGTTGTGTGTCCATCAGCATTTAACAAACTCGTGGGCCACAAAGCAGTACGAACCGCACGTACCGGTCCCTGGTAGGAAACGCGCTGGACCAGCCCTTGGTGATGCGACTTGACCCATTTGGACTCCATGTCACCCTGCTGGAAGTAGTCCCGCGAATTTGTGCGAGGTACTGGTCCGTACGGGAGGAGAGCGTGGGGTCTGTGCGACCGTAGAAGTCTTTGTACCAGATGCGAGGAACGCGCGATGGAGGACTCGGGGGGAGGTTTCTCCTCCTGAGAGGTGCAGTGCGGAAGTCGCTTGTCATGCTATGAGCGCCCCTTGAGGAGGAGCTCGAAGTTGTCATAGCCAATGACGAGTGCAATACTACGACCGATGGCGCATCCAGAGCGAGTTAGCGGCACGGGCACTTTGACCCTCAGTCCCAGAAAATGGATACATGTTCTCTCACTTCGCAAATACCAAATTCAGTGCACAGCTTTGGTGTTGGTAGAGAGGGCCACGAATAGTGCTTTTAGTGCGGGGAAAGTGACATGAAGGTGCGATTAGGGGAGACCTGAACAGCCGGCCGCGCCGAGGAACCAGTCCCGTCGCGCTCGGTCGCGTTCGTAAATCGTCTCCTGAGTAGTGGAATGTCTTTGAAGCGATGATGAAGAGGTCAAGTTCTCGGGTCGACAAAAGGACGAATGACCAATCTCAGCGAGGTTGTGTGCCGGGTCGATGTTAGCACGAGACAAAGTGGGCACAGGTCAATCATCGCGCTTGGAAGTAGGCCTTGAGAGCCTCAGTGACCATAACGGGACCCATAAAGTCGATACCGCCGATACCGATGTTGACGATGGATATTGATCGTCTTGCCAGTGTTAGCCGTGTATCCACGCAACCAGGGAGATCTCATACGCGTAACGGCCTTCCTGAAAACTGTTTCGTTTCCTGAAGTGTGTGTGCGGCAAAAGCACCGCCAGAGAACCGTCCTTTTTAACAAAAACAGGCATCGGACTTGATCTTGGCCACTCCGTCGAAGGTACGGATGTGTGCGGACCAGGTGAAGGAACCGCACCGGTCCGCAGACGTTGTGATGTGCTCTCGAGGCCAAACAATCTTTCATCGACGGAAAGAATAGACATCGTGGCCTCTGGAGTGTGACGAGCTGAAGGCGTGCTATGCCGAGAACACCTCCGTGAGCGATTGAGTGTCGATCCGTTCTTGAGGAGAAGTCGTGAGCACTGAGTAAAGGTTGAGCCGTGATGAAGTCGTCGGGAGAGGGAAACATACATCCCGGATGTGAACAGTTGAGTACAGGAAGTACGTGTGCGGTGGGGGACGCGTGCTGGTGCGGAGGTCAGGAAGTCCGTGTCTCGATAAACATCGTAGCTTTGGCACGGTGTGCGGATAGTCCGAAAAGCTCTGCCAGCGTGTTCTGACCAAGGCATGCGGTAGTCCTAGCCATGTCCATTGTTGAGCATATAACGCGAGCAGCGACGTGATCCTGTGCGTGACTAGATGGAGAAATAATACCTACCTGTCGCGAGTTTTCCGCTCATGTGTCTGGAGGGGGGGACGTGGAAGAAGATGGAGGTGAAGAGGAAGAGCGAGGACAGAGAGCGGCGACACAGAACGGACCGGGTCTTATAAGCCAACCCGGATCTGCGCAATCTTGATCTCGTGATAGCCCTGATGTCACCGATTCGGGCGTCTACGCACACACCTCTCGCAGGCCGTAGTCCTCCGCCCATTCTCACCACCCACGCTTACCGACATTGACCGATGCTCTGGGACTCCCAAGCACGTCCCATACTTGCGAACATTTATTGTGTGCAGTGCAGGTTCTACCCAAATCCCGAAAAATCGTGGAAGCCCGAGCGTGATCGTTGCCAAAAATCAGCCACAACTCAGTCACGCCCGGTGGGATCTGGGTCGCACTCGCTGCCTCTCTGTCAGCCGCTGGACCCCCTGCACGTGCATAGGAGATTCTATCCACTCAATTACTTGGACTGGCTTACGATATCTACCCTCGAAGATGCAATGCCTAGGATACCTGACCATGAGACTTCGAGGCCATAAAGCATACTTTGTCTGGGAGCTTGAGTACCCTGCAAAGGTCTGGATATGCACAAATTCCCTGGATTTTGGCAGATCTTCTTATAGAATGTGAGTTGCAGTGGCAAGTCTGCAAGCAAGGTCAATGTTTGACAAATCTAACGAGCCCCTTTTGTGGTAGATTGTGTTCGCTGTGCAGCTATGATAGGCTATGTCACGTCAGTCCTATCCTGAGAACGTAGACACCGATTTTAATTTTTTACGGAAGGGAGCTATGAGCTTACATACCTGTGCGAGCTCTATTGAACTTCTAACCCCCCTCCGAGACCATTTATAGAGCGTCCTGGCCCAATTAAACCAGACCCACAAGTTCGACACTCTCCGACTTTTAAAGGAGCACACTTAGCTTCCTGTACTCCATGCCCGTTTTCCCAGATCACCCTTGTTCTTGAGAGGTGTGTTACACACCGCTGACTCTGATTATACTCACTGTTTGCCATCCGTGTAATATCGTGGCTATGCATCAAGGCCTCCACGATCTCTCGAAAGGTGTTTCTTAGTTAGTATGTGTCGCAAATTCTATTTAACGCCTATAGGTACGATGCATATATGATGAGTGCTCCTGAGCCGGTTGAGAGAAACCGCCCTCAACGAGAAGGGGGTACTATGGGTGGCCCACTGTTTATAAACCGGACAGTGTTTTTGATTTTTGATTTCTCTTCTTCCACATTCCTTGGTTTGTCCCTGGAATTTTCTTTTAAGCCTTGCGATGTCATAGATCATTCTTTGCATGCCAATAATATCAGCCAAATTTTTGCGTGAGTCTGTTTGTCTAGGATTTTCGAAAGTGGTCAAAAGTTGGCATAGATTTCACGGGAACGCGCATTGATGGCTATGTAGCTCTTGATGTATCGTTGCATTTTGCTTCAGTCTTTTTTTGTATGTTGAGATATGATCCACAAGTAATGTAAAAAATATGACTTCTATGATACATGTCTTTTGTGCGCGAGCAGTGAAAGTCTGTAGCGTGGACGTGACACCTCCAGACTCGGAATCGGGTCGGAATAACTGATGTCAGTCAGGTCATGTCTGGATCCAAGATGCAAGTGAGATAATGATGAGGTGTGAGAGGCGACATGATCATAATATGGTACGGAAGGGTGATCTCATTTTTTCCTACAAGTATTGCGTGTCCTATGCGGCAAACCTACAAGTGCAACTGATTCGACGTGATGATCTGGTCAAGAGCGGCGAATGCCGGTCACAATCAATTCCTGACGGGCTGAACTCATTTTGAGTTTTTTGTCTCCTTCTCATCACTGCAACCAGACCAACGACACCAAGTACGTACCCCGAAGCTACAAGGCAAACACCGTGACCTATAGACTTCCTAGAGTTCAGAACATGAAAGTCGGAGACATAGATATTAACTTATTTCGTCGGTTCTCTCCAAATCTTGACATTACAGACAATATCGACGGGGATATTGCTTCCCACGTCCAGCTATACGAGGCCGTCAGTCGGCGACTTATCTGCTTACGTTCTCACAGAAACGCGACCGTACCATCGATTTCTCGCCTTCCTAATGAGATTCTTGCCGAAATCTTCCTCATTTTCGTTCTAAAAGCATCGACATTCAGAACGTTACGATCCGTTCAAGTGGATTTGGATCACCCATGTTTTGCAGTCGCTGGCGAGACGTCGCACTTGGCATCCCACGCCTTTGGAATGTCCTTCCGACAGGCCACCATCTGGCATGTGCAGAGGCGTATGTGCTCCGTTCTCGAGACCTTCCCCTCTCCGTCATACCTGGGGCATCCCATCTACCCTTCCTGGACGCCCGCTTTCTTACTCGCCTCGGTCCTGCCATTTATCGCCTACAGCATCTCAATCTGAATGTCGCCAGGAGCACCATGATAGATTCACTCGTACCCAGATGCATCGACGTCTCTGAACCTAGCGATATGCCCATGCTCGAAAGTATAACGCTCTGCTATTACTCTACCGAGCTTGAAGACGCGGATCCGCCAACTGATTTCTGGACCTTGAACAACGCGTATCTCTTCAATCTCAGGAGATTAGACCTCTCAGAACTACCATTCAATTTTGTGCTAGACCTTGCTCGCCCGTCTCTTACGGTCCTCAGGCTTACAAATGTGAATGAATGGGGAGTGGGGCAGCTGCCCCGCGTCCTTCGTGGTCTACCCCTTCTTCAATCCTAGTCGTTCTTGAAATGGTAGCTAGGGAACCAAATGAAAACTTCATTGTCCAGGGCATCCCCGCCTCCACTCATCCCCTTTCATATCTGCGCCACGTAACGCTGCAAGGAATTGATTGCGCAGATCTTCTAAACCACCTCTAGTACCGGCCGACTGCGATCTTCGTATTTTCTCCAGCGAGCACCATGCAGCATCGCGTCTTTATTTATGCGGTCGCCGCGTCTCAAGAAGAATGGCGCTGGCTGTTTTGGATCGCTACAACAATTTACCTCATGACAATCCGGCATTCTGGAAGCATAAGGCTGTACAACAGATATCAAGATGGATCTGTTTTGACCAAATCAGTATTTTTGAGCCGCGTACAACACGGCCAGATTGCGGATTATTAAACACCCCGGAAGTTGTCGGGGGGGGGGGGGGGGGAGGGGATCGACCTCATCCCTCGTTGAACCACTACTCTTTTGACAGAAGCCACTTACTTGCCAACGCGTTCTCCGCATCTTGAGTATCCGGCTACTCTGCTGTCAATTGGAATCCCATTCACCGCACGGTTTGCGATCGCGCGATTCAGGACTGCTCGGGGCTTCAAGAGCTTCATTATCACGGTGCCAGACCTATGTTCGGTCAAAGTATTAGAACATCCTGGGACCAAACTTTCACCACACCCTAACTAGCTCACAGCCCACCTTCACAACCCATCGGGCGTTCCTCTACCCCCATCTCGCCGATCTATTAACGGCTTGAACAAACCCCCAAATGGCACGAAGTGCCCACCCCGAGGCCTGTCATGGCGGACGGCTCTTCCGAAGGCCCGAACCTTTCAGCCATTGTGATCGGACGCGTTTCTTTGACATGCGGATGGAGAGGCGTATGGGTGTTGCCGCTTACGACGCTACAGAATTGCAAACCAATACGCTTCCTAACGAGAGGACGATTGGACGGCTCGATCCATGTCGTCGGAGACAAACCTTGGACTGTGCGGTGGAGCCGTTGAACTAGTTCCGAACTCGATGATCTGGTGGATTCGTCCCGCCTGTGGCCTTTGTGGCCAGACTGCGGGGCTATACCCCACCTCCGATGCTAGTTCGAGACTCAGATGAATACCTCGACACATGGAACCGACGCGGCGCGATTGTGTAGTCAGCCCGGGGCAGCGCGTAGAGTAAATACGGTTTCTTGATCTGGTCGCAAATTTTGGCCTCGAAAAGCTTAAATGGACCGCTGGTACTCTAGTGTAATCCGATGTACAAAGACCTGTAGCGGCTTGAAATAATGCTCCGAAGCAGAGGAAGGCAAGCTGATTGGCGCTAACATTGGCCTGGGCTTCAGAAGGGTGATCAGAAGGGGTGCTCACCGTGTGCCAACGCGCTCCGCGCTGGGGCATCGCGCGCTACGATCCTGGGGACGGTGCTCATGTCACTAGGCTTCAGAATACAGCAAGATCCGGCGCGTTCTCAGATATGGCAAGTCGAAACTCTGTCCGGTCTATCATGCATCGGCTCGATAGGTACAGTTCCCAGCATCTCAATAAGAAGTACGGAGAGCGATCATGTTCGCTGTGGCTGCCCGCGGTTTTGGTACGGCTGTGACCTTTTAGGATTGTTCTGCTGGGATAGTTGGGGCCAGCGAGCTAGTCTCCGCTAGACAAACATTGAATACTACGACAATGCAATTAGCGAGCGGCGAGAGTGTAGACTATTTGAGGTATACGCATTTCCGACGCTAAGTTGCTCGATATATTTGGGGCCCGACTTTGGTTCCTGCCGAGCATAGAGACAAACCTACCCACGAGCAGCCAGCACGAAAAGCCTCTCACCTCTCCGACAAAAAAGCCCCCCTCATTGGGGCTCAACCCGCCCAACAACAGCGACCACTTAGCGCGAACCACCTCCCTTCGCCTTGCACTAATATAGTCCCCCCGCAATACTGCACGACCCTCGCCACCCTCGCCACCCCACCACCTGCGCGTTCTTCGCAGGCGCAGACAGCCTCGACGCCAGACCCCCGCACTACATCCACCACCGCCTCACACGGATCGCCACGCCTCGAGCACGACCAACGCGGGACCGCCGCCACAGTGCGGCAGATTGCGCGCTGTCGGCGGTCGGAGCGGACCGGAACGCGCGCAGCGCGCGGCGTGGGTTCGCATAGTCAGGCGGGGGTGTGCACGTAGGGCGCAGGGTGAGTGTCCATCTAGGGAAGGGGTTTAGCCCGTCTGCGCGGCTCATGATGTAGGTGGCTATAGCTGTTCGACCGCGGGGGCTGTTGCAGTGGGCAGTCGAGCACATACGCCGAGTGTCTGGAGGCGGATTGCAGTCGGGAGCATGGAATGATACTGGTGTGTGTGGTCAGCTGATTTTCCGGTGTGAGAAGGGGGGACAGTACGTGCTGCGAGGGCGGACGCGGACGCGGCGGGTCTCATGTCAGCCAGAGTGTGGCGGGATGTCCTGTCCTGTGGGCGCGTGTTAGCAGATCACGTCTGTGTGCTATCCGCGAGGCCTCTCGTCGGAGAGCATGGGCTTGAGGACTGAGTTTTTGTAGGGTGTTGGCAAGACCCGAGGCGGCGCACCAAGAAAAGTTGAGATGTGAAGCGCACCTGTCAGGGCTATCACGCCATCACACAGCGGAGTCGGCGTTGAATTGTTGACAGTTCGAGTATGTGGTCTATGTGGAAGAGTTAGTGCGGGGGGGAGCTGGGCAGACGGCAATCAACGCAGAACAGGCGCGCCACCACCCCCTTCCTGCGTCGTACGATTCTGAGCGTCGAGCGATGGGTCTGCTCATCACACTTCGGGAGCGCGCCTGCACGCTGATGCGCATATGCAGTATGGTGCCTGCGTGGTCATGAGGTAGACGAGTGGTGTGGTCCGGCAGGGGCAGAGGGGACGCTGCTTGTGTACTGTCTGACAGGCAGGGTTCGGTGCATGCGTTAACGACGTTCGCCAGCTGCACGAGGCTGCACAAAAAAGGCGAATCTCCGCGCAACACTTACGAATCAGTTTCAAGGCTGACCGACCGCGAACGGTCTCGCGGGTGGTCGCTCGTCCTAGCACGCCAATGTAGACAAAAACACCGTCCGAACAGGCGCCGCCCCCATTAGCGCGACCCCATCACACGCGCCACGAGACGTGTCACATTTATGCCTGCTACATCTCCTGCACCATCCACCATCCCGCCGGCCCAGCGAGCGACGTTCCCAGTACACCCGAGCGAATCTGGTCCGCCACACGCACGCTCCCGGCGCGGTGGTGACGCGTTGGCGTGGGCGACCGAGCATGGCGGTGCCCGATCGGGACGAGAGTTTTGTGTGCCCGGCATTCCCGAGCGGCGCTTTGGTCCGTGGGTGGGTCTAGGGCTCGAGGGCCTTGGGTGCTTCGAGAAGGTTGTGTGAGGATGCCTTGGCGTCATGGGAGTTGTGTAGGGGTTGCGAGCAAGGTTGGGGGACGGTACGCAGCGGAGGCCAGGTCCTGCGATCGTAGGACTTTTTTATCACCGGCGTGTGCCGCGTTGTCTCGAGGCTCAGGTGGGGCAGGCAGCGAGCGAGAAGACGTTATGTTAATTTGACGAGGGGTGACAGCTTGTATGTGACTGTCGGCGATCTACCACACGCACTGCGCGCAGGCGCACACGCGCGCCGTCGTCGCGGCGGCGCTCCGAGTGCGTGCTCCGTCGTCGACGACGCTGATGGGGGAGCAGACTGGAGCATGAGGCAGCATTGGCATGGATGGCGTATCGCTGTCGCTCCTGGCGACAGCGGCGGGTGGCCTCTGATCAGCCGGGGCTCGATGCTGCTCGGGTCTGGGCGTGCGGTCGCCAGGCACGGCTGCGGGCTGTCATTGGACCCGGGGTCGCGCATGCATATCCGAGGCGACGACGTCCCGCCTGCGCACGACTCCCCTCGATCGCCCCCCGCCGCTCTTTTTTTGCTCGCTTTTGCGTTTCCTCGTCGCTCCTTTGTCTCTCCTGACGTCGTGTCTCGTTCCCCGGGTGTTTTGGGAGATAGCACATTAGGACCACCTGGCATGATCCCCTGCCCCGACCCTCCCCCGCCCGTCTATGCACCCCCAGCCGGCCGCGCGCCGCCACGGACCTCGCTCCGGCCACACCCACTGCACATCCTAAGCCCCCACCTAAACCACCACTAATACACGAATGACGCATATTCTTATCTCCCACCCCCTCCACGGGCGCCGCCCCAACGGACCCGAACACACCTAGCCGACGTCCGGCACCCGCAGGGAAGCACCCCGCGCCACATCGGTAAGGCGACCTCCCTCGGCTCACAGCGCGCGCTGACCCTCGTTCCTCCCCAGTCGCACCACGGCAACACTGCTCTGCGTCGTACTCGCGATGCCTGCGCGCTGCGATGAATATCCCCGCCGCGCACGCGTGCTCGGAGGAGGCCGACGGAGGGCCGTGTGGTGGGCGCTCTTGGGACGCCAGGAGGTGAGTCGGTGTGGTTTTGTTGTCATGGTGCGTGGGTGCTGATAGTTGGAAGACGGGGAGTGGGACGGGGTAGGTGGTGAGTGAGCGGGTGCGACCTTGAGTGGCGACCGTCGGCGCCGCAAAGTGAGAGCGTGGCGCAGGAGCGTCGTCGAGTAGCAGCGCGCCGGAGTCAAAGACCTCGGACACGGTGTCGAGTGCAGAGGCGAGCTCTGCGCCGACAAAGCGACTCGAGTGGCCAGCCGAGCTGTACGTCGAGCGACCGCGTCCAGCCCGGCGTCCGCGTTCAGCCTACGACTAGCCCACCCGACGCGTCGCCCACGTCCGCACCCGCTCGCCCGCTCCGACCCTCGTCCTTGTGTCCACGCCTGCCGTCCGGTCCTTCGGAGCCTAGTGTCCTCACGACCTGATACGTCCTGTTGCACGTCCTGCCTCTGCGGTGCCCGACGAGTGCTTCTGCCACTCTCTTCATCAGTCCCCGAGTCCTCGTCGGTGTCTTCTGGCGTCTGTTTCCTCTCAGCCGACGGTCCGTTCAAAATACCAAATATCGTCTCCACCGACGTGCCCTCCGCAAGGCCGGTCTCATCCCCCGCCGGCGTCCTCATCGCCCAGTTTCCTCCTCGCCGGCTTGTCATCCTCCCCCCTCCTCCACGTGCTCAGCTCGCTGGCCTCACCTACCGACTCACCCTCCTCTTTACCATCTTTCTTCATTACCATCCTCACAGCGGTATCCTCCTCACCGATATGCCTCCTGCAACCTTCCTCAAACCCCATTCGTCCATAAGCCAACCTGTCCCGCACCCCTCAACATCCCAACTACCGCCCCAGCATCAAGCGCGTCTTCAACACGCCTCCCTCCGTACCACACGGTCCCCTCCCCCCCGACGGCCCGGTCTCCTTCCACGCCTCCTCCGAGTCACCGAAATCCTCAAACACGCCTCCTCTTCAGCAGACCTACCAGCACGAGTATACACGCCGAACAGCACCAGCGCATCAACGCCAACACACACGTCCCGCACACAACTCTCGTGAGTCCCCCCTCCCCTCCTCCTTCCTTCATTCTCCACTCCACATCTCATTACGGTGTTCTTCTCTTCCGTTTCCGTTGTGTCGAGAACAGTCAAGGGGAGGGAGGAAGGATCAGGGGCGCAGAGATGCCCTGTCGGTGTGGAGCGCGTGGAGCGCGTTGCTACCCCCCCTCTCCGCCTCCTCCCTTTCCCCCTTCTCCCTCCCTTCCTCTTCCCTTCTCCTCTCCTTCTTCTTGCTCCCCCCTTCTCGTCTCTCGTTTATCTCGTTTATCTCGTCTCGTTGAGGCGGGCGCATATACCTCGGCGTTTCGCGAAGCCGCAACATACGCGCGCGGAGATCGAATCGCGTTACACATACGCCCACAGCTCGCTAGCCCCGGACGTCACCGCACCGCGCTGTGTCTCGGGTTCGGGTGCCCCTGTTGGCTTTCTATTCCGTTCTTTCCAACCATCGTCTTCGTTACTATGTCTGTTGTCGCTCTTTGTCGTTGAGTCCACTCCCTTTGCTGTTGCGTTTTGTGGTGCGCCGCGGCTTCGATCGCTGCCGCTCGCGATGCCCAAGATCCTCTCGCTCTAGCCTGGGCGTGTTTTTCTGATCCTTTGGCGTTAGTACGGCGCTGGACGAGTTTTTCCTGTTTCGTTTGGTCTCTCCCGACGTCCCTTCGAGTTCGATTCGACGGTGTTCGTGCCGACGATTTCGATACCGACTATATCAACGCACACCAACCACACGATTCGATTAACTACGACTTCGGTGCCAACTACGATTTCGGCTGCATCTACGATTTCGATACCCGACGCTTTCGATCCCCAAACCACCGGATCTCAACACCAACTACCTCAACTTCACAAAATACCGCCGCTTTTCGCCGCCAACCACGCTTCCACCATCAACTTCCACAATCACCCAACAGCCATTCCCAATTAAAACTCCTTCCGCACGCCTTCCACACCCTCCCCACGTATCCGCCGCGTCCTTTCATCGGTGTCCGATCCCCCCGGTCTCCATCTCAAACCGCACCCCCCCCGGTCAGCAATATCCATCCACATCCTCCATCGGCGGGACGAGATCCACCAGGCCCCGGGGCTTCCCTCCCTCCCCCTTATCCTGCTCTCTTCCTCACAGGGAAATCGACGTCCACAAACAAAACCACCCTAACCCGCACGCTTTACCCCTTCCTGCCCGATCACCGAGGGCGACAGCGTCTCCGCAAGCGTTCTCCGGCCCCCCAGCCTCAGCCTCACGCTGGCGCCCGGACGACGGTGGACGGACAGGGTCGGGAACCTCGGGGACCGTACACGGCCCCCCGGCGAGCGTCGCGCAACAACGGACGACCGTCCAAGGACCTCGGCTCGCGGACGGGGGACGCTTATTGCGGGCGCTGGGCGAGGGGGGGCGGAATCGGTTCGGGGGGGAGGGGGTATGTTTCCCTTTCTTCTTTTCCTCCTCCCTTCGTTTCTTTCCCTTCCGACCCGGACCGACCTTTTTGCTGACTTGGAGATGGAATGTAGGCTGGCGCACGAACCAGGGCGCAATAAGAGGGTCTGGTGCTCGGATTATTGGGCGTTTGGTTGGGATTAATGGCCCTGTGGATCGACCCTCAAGCCCGCCGGCGGCCCACCGCCCAGCGCGCACAACGAAGCCGCTTCTCACGCGGGACGACACGGGACAGCCCCGCGCGGTCCGTCTACAACGCGCCCCCCTGCTGGCGCTCACGGTCGTGCTTCGACTACCGCAGGAGAGCATGGAGCAGCGCGGGGCGTCCCGCGAAGCTTCACCAACCCACTGCCTCGAAGTGGGCCAGCGAGGTGAGGTGGGGGGGGGGCAAAAAAAGGGCCCGGAGCCGGGCCCGCGGTGGCTCGCAAGGCGGGCGCCGCTCGACCCGCGGGCTCGCCCGGGGACGCACCCCCCCCCCCCCCCCCGCCCCTCTCCCCCCTTCGTGGTCCTTCCCGGAAAGGCGCATAACGAGCCAAACGCCTATTTCGCGTCGAGCAGGACTCGGACGCGCGGGCACCGCGACTGGCTTGGCGGGTGCCTCTGCGCACAGCCCACTCGAGCTCGAGCACGCGGTGGGCACGGGCACGCGGCCGGGACGCTTCCTTCCCCAGGAGCGCCGCCGAAGCCGCGTCTATACGAGAAGCAGGCCGGAGTCGTCGCTGTGTTGGCAGCCTTTTGCATCGGACCCTCGTCTCCTCCTCCTCCTCTCCTTCCCCAATCTCCTCCCCCTGCCTCTCTTGCTCCTTCCTGCTCCTCGCTCGTTCGCGAGCCTCCGAGCCTCGCCCCGCCCGAACTCCCCGATTTTGGGGGCGTTACCCCCCTCCGGTTGTTCGCGCAGGATTATGCCCCCTGCCTCACGGGGGGTGCCCGGCGCGTGACCAGACGCACTCGAAGCGGCGCGGCGCCGCCGAGGGGCCCCCCCCCCCCTGCTACGACCCCCGCGCGATGGGGATGGGCGCCAGCTGCGCTGAGTTTGCGGGGACACGATGTGGATTATTCGCGGCCTATCGGCGCGGTGCGTGCTTCTTTGTTTTTTTGTGTGTGGGGGACCAAAAGCTGATGGGGGATGGGAGCGGAGCACAGTGGCTGTGAATAATAGGATGTATAGGCGATAGTACGCACGGTGCCCGACTGGTGCGGAGCAGGGGGAGGGTGGGGGAGACTGTGCGGAAGTATGGGGGAGGGATAGGTGGGGTGTGGGTTGTGGGTTGCCGGGACGCCTTGTAGTGCTGAGCGTTGGTGTTCTTGATGGGAGTGTGTGAAATTGGTGGTACGTTCTTTGTTTTCATCAACTGTGGGCGCGGGCCTGATTGGGTTGCCCTGGACAGACTCGAGCGTGGTGGCGTCGGCGATGAAAAAGTGGGCAAAGAACTTTTAAATTGTTGGCTGATATATCTGGGCACACTGCTGTTGGCCCTGTAATAACTTGACTTGTATATAGCATCTTCGGAACTATGAAAAGACACGCATTTTGGGTTTCGGTAGAGTAGGTAGTATCTTTTTTGTATACCCTGGTGAGGTGTATGCATGTTTAACTTTGTTGCTTAGTATGTGCGGGCGAGACATGAGGATTCTTGCACAAGTAGACGACGGTAGAGTTGCGATCTCTGTGTTTATGGGAAATACACTCAAGATCAAACAGGCGAGAGGAGTCGCCCGCCCCCCACACCGCCCCCCCCTCCCCCCCCCCAGACCCCCCGCCGCACCCCTAACCCCCTGACACCGCCAGCCGCCGCAACCTCGGCTTGGCTCATTGCGTCGAGCGCACACGGCGCGCAGCACGCTCGCGTGCCGCGCCCCCCCCCTACTAATGTCCAAGGATTCATGAATTAATTCGCGGTGTATCACAGTTGCAGAGATTTGAACGATTCGGATGACAGACGTGCAGGTGATCATAGAGAACAAATCTGGGATTTTCGTATCCTAATCACGGAATAGCGACGGTGAACCGTGCAGGTGAACAGAAAGAGCAAATCCCAGAGTCGTCCCTCAAAACATTTCCGCTCGCCACTCAATACATCAAAGTCCAGTTTTTCGCACCCCCGCGGCCCGCGTCATGCACCAGTTTCAGCAGAGACAGCCCTGCCTTAGTTGACCTTGCACCGTTTTGCGCTGGACGGCCTCGGCCTCGGCCCTCCTCGGAGGATCGCTCGTCGATGATTCTGAGGGTGTAGAGAGCTGCTGTGGGTCAATTTTTTTGATGTGTCTGCGGCTACTTTCTCTGTCTACGTTTCTTTCGGTCGTGGGTGTCCTCGGAGGATGACTTTGGGAGCTGCTGTGGGTCAGCCTTTGTGGTGTCTGAGGCTACCTTCTCAGATACGTTCTCGGCCTCGGAGGATTGCTTCGTATGATGATTTCCTCCGGAGCTGCGTGTGTCAACTTTCGCGGCGTCTGCGGCTACTTCTCTCAGCGACTATCTTGTGTGCATTTAGACCGTCTTTCAGACTCAGATTTTCGACTCGGATGTTCAAAGTCCTTCTTATGTCATGGCGTCTGATATTGCGCTCAATGCGCCCGAGTAGGTGTTAATCTGGGCGACTGTGCGCCCTAGTTCTTCAAACACAATGCGGTGGTGGGTTTGGGGCTTGGACCATGTTGTTAATATCTCGTCAACCGCATCTGCTGAACCCTTCTTTCGGAGAGCCTTGCGAGAGCGCTTCGATCGCTTTCTAGAGCCGGCGTTGAGAGGCGGTGAATTCAGACGTCTCCCTCGGGAAATGAGCATGTGCGTATGGTCAAGACTCTTGTTCTTCCCAATGTAGACATCGCCCGATCTCCTGATTTGCATAAAGTGCCGTTCAAAGCACTCGAGGAGACCCTTCGACTCGGCAGCGGCACGTACCTCCTGGAGGATGTCTGCTTCGCGCTTGAGAGTCGACTCCACCCACGCATCCTTCAAGACCAGGGGTTTATCGCCTTCTTCGCCATCTGCCGTGAGCTCGCGTACTTCCCATACCCGAGTCCCGCGGCCACGGATGGCCCCTGTGGCGAGCGCGGAGAGAAGGCGCTTGGTCTTGTACGTCACGCCCGCGCAGTCGATCTTGTACTGGAATGGCTCGGATGGGCTTTCGGGAGCGAGTCGTTCCATGGTGGTGTCCCAGCCGTAGAGGGAGCTGGGGCACGGGCTGATCTACTTTGACAAACATTTTCGGTTCTCTCTTGTCAACGTGTCAATCGCCGCTGAGCAGAGGCCGCTCTACGCGACGTCTTCTTGGCCAAGTGAAAGTTAGACAAGTGAGCAGAGCAGGGAGGATTGTTCGCAAACGTACTCGGGGTGGGAGCCATGATGCGGATGGTTGGGGATTTGACGCACTATCATCATGTCGTATTTATGGAGCTGAATCCGGTGAGTCAATGAGAACGTATAGAGGGCGGCACGTAAAGGTGGCCGAAGCGGATGGACGAGGGAGAGAGCAAGTTGAACTTGCCTTTCCTAATCCGGGTCAAGGAGTGTGATCGCGCGATGCGATCTGTGGATCGAAGATCTCCCACGCTCATCACGAGACCTCTATAGACTATAGGAGAGGCGGCGGAGCGTGGGTGCTGCGTTGCTATGCGACCTCGGAGAACGTGAGTTGCCCTGCTTACAACGAACTCCAACATGCCCTTGACACAATAGCGTACAAATGCCAACTATTTATTGCATCATCCACTATTGTGGCGGATAGTGTACATGATGTTGTTATCACAAACATATTACACCACTGGCCTGGCCGCATGAGCTCCAAGTACCGACCCAAATAAAACAACGTACCTGCAAACCGACCCTTCAGATCCCGCGCAACCTCCCAAACCACCCCCACACCAGCCCTGCTTGCACGCCACAAAACAAGCTCCCATGCCGGATCCAAAACGCAGCAGCCAACACCAAAACCACTTCGCATTGCGCCGCATGCGTCGCGTCATGCGCCGTCCCAGCGCGTGCGCATTCGCGAGCCAGCGCAAGCGCGGGGTCTCGAGCTCCCAGAGGCACATGCGCAATGTGAAGCCGCCGAGCGAGCGACGGGGCGCGTGTGCCGGGGCGAGGAGGGTGAGAAGGATGTTTGAGGCAGCGAAATGGGCGGGGGGTGAGTGTGCGGCGTGGGAGGGGGGTGTACGTGCGGTCTTGGGTGTTCGTTCAGAGGGGGTGGATTCTGTACTGGAATGCGGAGTGCGGTGGTGTGCTGGTTCGCCTCGCGTGGAGTCGGGGCTGAGACGGGGTAGAGAAGGTACGCGTGCTGGAGGTGATTCGCGTAGACTGTGCCCTTGCGGACCCAAGCCGTGTGCTTGCTACATCCCTGGAAGACTTGTTGTATGCGATTGTTTCCCACGTTGAGCAGTAGGTGGTAATGCGATCCACTATGAGCTGGATGATGTTCTCAACAGGAACATCATAGTTCATGACCTGTCTCAAAGGGGGGTGCCCAGCGGGATCGTCGGACTGAAGAAGGCCATTCCTGCACCATGTTTGAGGGTTGTGATGCATGTCAGAAGATCCCGCGGGCCTGGCACTAACGGGACGCGGAGCTAACTACGCCGCAAACCGCGGGGATCGATCTGCGACCCTAGAGATGCACCCATGAATTGGGTGGGTGTACAAGTGTGCGCCCGAGTGTCGGGTAGTGAAATTGGAGGTCATCAGTAATGCGAACAGGAAGGTGCGTTAAAGGATTCTGATCACGATGCGCATGGCCTTGGCGTTTGCACCGGATGTCCATCACGCACGGGCAACGCACTCGAAAAGATGGATTGATCCGCGTTTTAAAGCATGGATCTTGTCGACGGCTGCTCTTCAGCAAATGTAGGACTTTCAAAGTTAGGGGTGGGTTGTTGAGCTCGATGCAAGCCAGGTGCCGCTGTTCGAACCGCCACATCATAGTTCGTGTGCGAGGGGCGATCGGCAATGACTATCTGGGTAGGGGGCGCATAGATTCGGCTGTACAAGCGACAGTGGGTACTTTTCCGTTAGAGAGAATCGTATGACACCAGGGGCTGACAAGGACCCAATAGTTCCGAGTAGCGATTTGTGTTGTCGGTGATGACTTCAAGTTTGCTACCCCCGACTGAATATCTGTGAGGCCCCACGGGCGAAAGGCAGGTAGGTATATGCGCACCACCAATCGTCAATCTCTTGTCTCGTTCAGCATCCAAATCTGCAAGCACAAAGGAGCGCAAAGGAGGATGACACACTGCATGCGATGGAGATTAATGTCACCCTCTTTTTTCCTTCACGTTTCCGTTGGGGTGGTATCTTGTTTCTTTATGCTTCTCCCTGTCTTCCACGAAGCCATCCTACAGTGAGGTACCTCGTCAGAGGACTGTGTTACATGCGATGGAGATTAATGTCACCATGCTTTTTCCGCAGCATACCCGTCCTGTCTCCACGGGCTCTCGTCTCAGCCATGAGGTCTATACACATGCGTACAGGTCCGACTTCCGAAAACGATGACGAAGGCACGCGTACTGGCTCCATCGGGCCGTTCACAATATTTTTGACCTGAAGATACTTTTCGCCTGGTCGACACGTAGGACGCTCGTGACGTCCGAAAGTCACTTGAAGTTCAAATGTATCAGATGGATAATAACATGCGGCGTTCTGGCAGGTAACGTACCATATTCACTAGAATTACGTTTCCTCTTTCCCTTCACGCATATGACCTGCCTTGGTAACGTGCTCCGGCTGAGAGACCGGTACTCTTTGCTTCCTCTCGTTTATATCGCTCGACGCGAGGGTACAAGGTTGCTGACAACGAGTGAGTGAGCTCGGAAGAGCGAGCCAAAATTTGCGGCGTGGGCGCGTTCTACGTCTTTGACCGAGACATTCTCTTCCTTGGCTACCTTGTAGATAGACAGATTTCTGGCTGAGCGCAGCATGTGAAAACGAATGTCACGGTGTGTTGAACGACAAAGCTTACAGAAAATTTGGAGTATGTCCAGCAGAAGATTCCGACTTTGTCTGCACGCGAACGATCTCACTGTCCCGTTTGTCGTCCAAAGCGGGAGCCCATGGCAGAAGAAATAATCTTTCGATATCTTGCATGCATTTCTTGAGGAACTCCGCGTTTGTGAGCTGGATATCGCGCGAGGAGGTCGTCGTAAGTGAGAGCGGGGTTGCCTTCAACGCTGCTCATGACGCAAGGGGAGGTGGGTGAGTAAAGAACCGATGGGCTGTATGCTACCAGAGGTGGATACAAATATTCTTTATCCTTTCAACGCAACTGTATTCAGAAACGTCATGGCTTGAAGTAAGTATCTGAGTGACTCGGAAGTGGAAAGCATGACAGGTTTCGAGCTAAGCGCATCTTACCGCGCTCGCAACGCGTTCCCAGAGGGTTGACACCAAATGAAGCATCAAAGAAGATGGTACCATCTTCGTCCACGATCAAAAAGGGAAGTGGGGCTTTCGCTCGCGACACTGGCGGCGGCCTGACTCACCGCACACGCCGAGGATTGTTATTTGGCCCTGTTAGGATCCAACGCTGCTGCACAACAAATCCAAACATTAATTTTGGCTGAAAGCGAAAAAAGATATCTCCCTGGCGGGGAGTCGAACCCCGCTTTCGCGCGCGACCGAAATTGATGAACAGGCGCGTGTACTAACCGATATACTACCAGGGTGATGCTGGAAATGATGCAATTAGGAATATATACCAGTCTCCGCATTTAGGTGCAACGTCCGATCGCTGGCCATAGCGCCGGCCGTCCGCTCAGGAGCAGGTTCGTGCACTGGGTTCGTGCTCCCTTGTACTTAACCTCTGCGGTTCACAGCTCCTTTGTGTGATCTTACCTCGAAGGAAAGCGGCCCAGAATTCCTTTCTCCAAAGTCCAATCTTCGTGATAAGTTCTGACTTTGATCTTCAGTGTCTCGGAGCAGTTGCGACACGAGGCTGACAGGCCTAGGACTCCCAGGCAAAAACAAACGGCGATTGAATCTATCACGCGTTGTCATTCCGCCGTTGTTATCATTTGTGTTGTTGTAGGGACCGTGGGGAATTAGCCATGTAAACATATTCTCTATCTGACCAATGTTTGCGGTATGCTTCTGGAGTAAGGTAACAGTTTTACGATAATGCCTGCTGTTGACTTCGGCTGATGATTTCCTCCCAAAGGAGCTTTCGAGTCACTTGAGATGATTTTGTGCAGGCCCCCCCTCACGGTGATGTAAGTATAGCGATGTGGCGCATCCGATTGTGATATATGCGAAGCCATTTCAGTCTTGTTTTGCCCCAGGCAGGAATACCACCCTTTCGTGGAGTTTCTTGTGCCGATACATCATATGCATATCACCATTGTTGTGTAGGCTATCCACTCCTAATTCTGACCATCAAATCACGCAGCATACAAAATACACGCAGAACCGTATCATATTTGAACGGCCTAACGACCCCTCATAATCCCCCTGTTTTAGTACAAGCCTTCAAACTATGAAGTCCGAATCTATGTCCTCATTGAACAAGGCACTCCTGGAGGTCATGCCTTACACTCAGCGTCGAGTGGAACACACTCGGCGGCGACTCTTGTACAGACTTCGCGCGATATTCAGTAGCATTAGCCCCACCAGGACGCTCCCAGTCTACCCACAGCCATCATCGTGCGTTCGAGCACCAGTTGGTGTATGCTCAGCTCATTGACATCGCACACATGCAGGGCATCCATGCAAACTCAGACGTGACTCTGCACCATGCCAGTTCCGCTCGACGTCTGCGAACGGATCATCGACCACTTCGCCGCGGTCGCCCGGCACTCGGTTACAGCAAGCGTGGCAGGCGCTGCAGCGCGGCGTCGCGCCAGCGCTGTGCGCCTGCGCGCTCGTATGTCGTGCGTGGACCCGCGGAGCCAGTTCACATCTCTTTCGCAGTCCGTCTATGCGCGGGAGCCGGATCACTGCGGCATGGCCGCGTTTGGGAAACCCACCGCTGACTGCCGGACGCATACGCAGCGGGAACGTCGCCCCGCTAGTAAGAAAAAAAAAAGGTGAAAACAAAACAAACGAATACAAAAAAAAAGCTAAAAAAACGAGCCTCCTCCAGCCTCAAGTCCCTCTGTCACGTTCGCCCGCGGACTTCGCTCGCACTCGCCCAGGCATCGGCATCCCTCACGTGACCGTTCGCGCCGTGATACGCTCGTGCCGGCCGTCGCGATCCACCCTGGCACGCTTCTTGCGCACCCCCGCAGCCGCGCGCCCGCGCGCCGCGCACTGACCTTTCCCCGTCGAGACCGCTCGTTTTTCTCTTGCTTTCCTGTCTCAGCGCTCTTTTTCCCTTTTCCGCCGTTTTTCTTCTCCTGTCGCCCTTTCCCGTCCCCTCAGTTCGCTTTCTTTTCCCTACCCCATGACGCGCGTCGTGTTCCTCGCTGTGGCGACGCGTGCCGCGGGGGCGGATGTCGCGAATGTGCGGGTATCGTGCGGGTGTATGCTGGGGCGGCGAAGTGGCTTGCGGGCGTTGTCAGGACGCAAGATGCGGGGCGTGTGTAGGGCAAGGGAGGGTGATTGTGGTTGGTGATGGGGCGCCGGGTCGAGCCTGCGAAAAGGTTTTGGAGCAAGTGAGGGTCTTTTTCCGTGGTGTGCGTGCGCAGATTTTTATCAATGTTGTCAGACTCGTGTCGCTATTGGGTGCCCAACTGCACCTAAGTAGACCGAAGTGTCTGGCCGAGTACCCGCTCCAACGTTGTCTGCGCAGTTCGCAAGTACTGCCCACCTTGCTAGTGACGGGCCCTTCTGGCGCTTTGCTGCTCAACCGCAAACCAAGACCACATGTGGCCCGCCTGGCCACGTGGCGGTGGTGTGAGCCTCACTCTACACACGTGTCCCCACTAGGAACCACTTTTACCACTCTCATACTCATTCGCTGATTACAGGGACATAATAACTCTTCCTCGGCCGGATATACCTATGGGTCAATGCGACGATTCACCAGGACTCTCATCCCTGATAAAATTGTCTGTCAATTTGAATACGAGACTGGAACACTTGTTAGAACGTACGTGCCTCATCAAACTTATGCAAAGTGTAGGCTGTTCCAAGCGCTGCATGCGGCTCTGTTAGGTCGCGTTGAATGTGCGCGTCGGTAGGCTGTTACGTTGTTTCTCCGCACGCGTTGATTAGACCGACCGGGCGCTCTGCTGGTGCGCTGCTGGTACATTGAATCGGTGCTGGCATGGACTCAGAGGACAGAGCTCCTTCAGCAATGCGCATAACTCAGGTAATCCTGATACTAGTCGCAGGTGTTTCTGGGTCATATGATATTGTAAGTCTTACGCTGTACTTATATCGTGTTTGGTAGATACGTACGCGGCTAACTCTATCTTTTTTCTGTCAGCTGTTCCTGGGAACACAATGTCTCCGCACTGTGCGTCAGATGGATGTTGACATTGTCTTCCGGAAGCTTTTCTGAGCTGATTCCCATCATCATGAAACCATATACAAGCCACGCACGGGGATGTCCCAGCCGTCCGAAGGCCCTTCAGTGAACTACCCACAGCACTTCGCGATTTGGTTGAGTGAAACAATCTGCTGAAAAAAGTAAAAAAAAAAAAAAAAAAAAAAAAAAAAAAAAAACTGAATACGTAGCCTTACTACGCCTCACCCACCCAAAATACGACTTGGTCAATATGGACTCCGATTAACGATATTTTACTCGGAGAAGACGCCGGTGCTGGAGGTGAAGCCTCACGGGACCCTGCGTGCGGGGAAAACCGCGACCAAGGGGAGAGGTATTCTAGCCAACAGTTGTGCGCGGGATCTTGTGCAAACATGAGTCGAACGAGGGCACCTCCGGCCAATGCATCGTACGTCTCCCTTTCCCTTAGACACCCTACGCACACTCAGAATACTGCCAGCACAAAGCCCTCACCGACGTCGAACGATCCCGATCGCCATATGCGAGCGCATCATCTGACTGAGCGTCGCGGCCGCCCGCAACTCGGAGCCAGTACCGCACACAACGCGCGCCGAGTATCCTGGTCACTCCGACACTGCGCGCGTGCGCACGTCGTGTGCCGTGCGTGGACACCGCGGAGCCAGTTTCACCTCATTCCGCAACATCGAGGTTCGTCGCGTAGACCGCGGATGGAAACGCGCTGGGCACGAATTGCTGGCCACGCGTCCGGATCTGGCAGAGGCTGTCGAGGAGCTCCTATTGTGCTTGCAAGGCGGGGATATGGGTGAACGGAGGTAATTTCGCTGGGAGAGCGCGTTTCTTCCTCAGCTGAGGAACCTGCGTCATCATAGAGGGCGCTGTTTTAATTTGCCACGTACGGGTCCGGCTTTGACAGCACATTGCACCAAGTTTCGTCGGTGAAGCACCTCTATCTCGACACGGTCACTTTCCGCTCGCCCTACGACCTCCAGCGCATCCTCTGCGAGCTGCCCCGGCATCGAGTCCCTGAAGCTGTGGAAAACTCGGCTGGTCCGACGCGGACATCGACGACGCAATCAAGAGCCCCCCGTCCCGCCCGTCTGGCAGGGCCGCGGCCTCGAGGTTTTCAATATACACGTAGACACCCGGTGGGATGCGTGCGACGCCCCGCACGGCTGAGTCTTCATCGGCTGGGATCGCGCGCTCCGGGCTCGTCGCGACGCTGCGCCGGACGTTCATCGCGCCCGTCCGTCCCCCTGCTTTGCGAGACAGCGAACGCGGTGGCGCGCTGCTAGAACCGCGCCGCGGGCGACTCGCTCCGCGAACCTCTGGCTCACATGGGAGCCCTCCGCCGCGAGCGACGCAGCCCTTGCAACACGTACGTCCCCGCACGCCAGCGCGCGCACTGCCTCTACTAATAACTCGGTATCCACAGTACCGCCTATTCTCTCCGAATGCAACAACCTCGCCTCGCTCAACCTCCTCCTCCCGCTGCCACATCCCCCATGCGCTCGCCCAGCTCACCGCCCTCCTCTCCAAACCCCAAGCTCCCGTGCCCGCCCCCTGCTCCACCTCTGCTTCGCGCACACGCCCGCATGCCCGCGCGCCCCGGGGCGACGGCGCCTGGCGTGCGCTCGACGCCGCGCTGTGCCCGGGCCGCACTGGACCGCGGCCGCACGCTGTTCCGTGCGCGTCGAGCGGCTCGCGGTGCGCGCGGCGGTGCTGGACGCGTCTCGATGGCGCGGGTCCTGCAGATGGATCTCAGGGCCGCGCGGAGGCTGTTGGGGCTCTTTCGGGCGTATTTGCGGGGCACGAATTGGGGGCGGGAGGCTGCAGATGTGCTGTGCGTCAGCGTTCGGTGAAGCACAAGAAGAAGTTCTGGTGGTGGTTTGAGGGGGGCAAGTTGCTGGTGGCTTGGTCTGCTAAGTAGGTAAAGGCGTTCGAGATTGTGTGTATTTTCTGAATCTCGTTGCTGTGATTGTGGTCTCAAAGTTTCAGCGATAAACCCAGGGGTCAAGAAAATGAGTCGTCCTGGCCACGCCTAACATATCCGATCTTCACTGGACTTCACACGCAGTTCATGGTTTAAATTCTCTTCTTCTCATTTCAAATGATATATACATGGTCGAACATACAAAACTTCCGCCAGAACGACTACGAAGGATGGCCACACCGCAAAGAAACGCAACGCAAGAGGCACGTAGATACAGAGCCGACTGACCCGGACACACGTTTCGGTCAGGTACAAGCAAGAAATGACATTTCGGTGTTCATGGCAAAGCGGAGCAGGGGCGCGGATGGGGTGGAAGGGGTGTCGCATGGGCGGGATGAGTGATAGAGTGTCGCAAAAAATAGAAGAATGTACACTACGGATAATGCCAGGGGTAAGGAGGGGACGCTCGGGATGAGCTAAGGCGTGGGCGCGGGGGCTTAGAGGAAGGGGTTCTCGTCTGGGTCCTCGCGCGGGTGGGCCCTTGTGGCCCTAGGCGCGGGGGCACGAGCCATTGCGATAGGCGCAGGACGCTCGCGCGTCTTGGGCGCCGGAGCGGGCGGGGCGGCGAGCTTCGCCTTCGGCGCACGAGCAGGGGAAGCAGCGGGCTTCGCCTTGGATGCGCGAGCGGGGAGACGCAGCAGGCTTGGCCTTGGATGCACGGGCGGGTGAAGCAACAGGGTCTGCCTTGGATGAACGAGCAGGTGAGGCGACGGGCTTCGCCTTGGATGCACGGGCGGGCGACCGCAGCGGCTTTGCCCTTAGGCGCAGGCGCAAGCGGGGCGGGGGGACTTCGCCTTGGGCGCCGCGTCCTGAGCACGCTTTTGTGGATCTTGGGGTCGACAGAGGCCTTGTCGCGGGGGCCGAACGCCCGCTTCGCGGGGGGTCGCTGCGGTCCTTCGCAGGCATCTTGAGCTCTGCCTCGACCCTAATCGCCTCGACCCTAATCTTCGCGAGACGCGGGCTCCGTCGGAGTGTGGGCGTACACGGGAGCTCGAAGTCCTCCTCGGCGTCGTCTGCATTGTCCTCCTCGTCTGTCGTCGTCAGTGTCCCACTCGCTCTTCTTGTCGCGCTCGCGCGCCTTGGCCTTCTTGCCTGCGGGCTTCGGGTCTGCCGCGCGCTGTGGTGTGACGGGACGGCGAGAGAGCGAGTCTTGCGTTGAGCAGTAGGAAGAGCAGCTGCGGCGGACAGTGCTCGTCAGGCTCAAAGTCGGGGTCGAGCGGGTCGAGCTTGGACGGGTCGGCCTCGTCGGGAGGCGGCATGCCTGTCTCGGGGGAAGCGGGGATCATAGAGTGGGTTTGCAAACTCTGTTCGGACGCCACGGCTGTATGGTAAACGATGTCAGAACAGCGCGAGAGATATGCGGTAACGTGACTGACAAGACATAGGTGATTGTTGGCTTCTCAACGTGTGGCTTCCTGGGTGCCCGCAGTACGTCAGCGCTAGAGCTTGCGCCTGCGCCCTCGCTCTCGAGAGTCGTGATGCTGCTTGAACTGGCAGAGTCAAGGAACGGGTTGTTGGGCGAGTCTCGCTCCGGTTCGGGAACAAGAGGAGCCTTCTTGCGAGGAAGCGTGCGCACGGGACGATCAGTTGTTCGTGCAGGTGTCGAGGGCGCCTCGAGGACAGGCTGGGGGACAGCAAAGATCTTTGTGCGCGGAGAGTTTCGTCGTCGTGACTGTGGTGGAGACAGCAGGCCAGTTCGATTCCGCTTGAGCAACCGGGCAGGTGGCGAGGCCGACGGTGACCGCTGAGGGGACTCTGAGCCTTCTCGAGTCACCGTTGCTGTCTTTGTCTTTCGACGATGCCTCCGCCCCCTTTCCCCCGTTTGCCGAGTATCGTCGTCTCCTCAGTCGTCCAGAATGCATCACCTCGACTGCCTGCCCACTGAGCCTCTGCTGCAATCATGTCCAACTGCGACACCTTCCGCTTCTTGCTACCCAGCAGCACCGCGCCCCGATCCCCCGCCTTGCGCCTCAGCATCTCTTTCTTCCTCCTCCGACTCGCCCTCTTCACGCTCATCGATCTCCGAGTCCGAGTCCGTGGTCTGTGCGCGCGAGTGCGTCGAGCGTGACCGCTTACGCTTGCGTGTGCGTGGCGGCGTCGGGAGTGAGCATATCGACGCCGCGGACTGGGTACGTTTGAGCGGTATTGGCCTTGTGGGCGGGTAACTCGACAGGGTGGCGAGTCAACGACGGTGGGCTCCGTACGTGGCATTAATTATTGATTTGTAGGCTCTCCAGGTATGAATGGTCGGTGTTTAGGATCGGGAGAGCAGATTGTACAAGGGATGGATGGAAGTAAAGGTAGAAAAGGGGGGAAAATGAGGAAGACAATGACCTCTGAGAGTGTGGGGCAGAGGCAAGGCCACATCAACCAACCGACGCGCGCTAATGTGAGACAAACACGCCACAACAATCCGCGCAGCAACCGTCAAGGGCCCAAGTGTCCCTCTCACCAAGTTTCAACTTGCAGTCGGAGGAAGAGATGGCAGTCTCTGTTCTCCCAACGACGCCTCTACCTAAGTAACAGCATAGGACTGACCACAACTTCCTCTCCTCTACGCTGGCGCTCTCAACCTCGGATGGTCGCGAGATTCAGTCCACTAAATCTGCACTGTGACTCGCTCAATTCGGTCCCGGAAGTCCGATGATCATGACTTGTTAGTGGTACGATCCCGAGTACAATCTTTATTTTCTCAGTGAACACGACCACCATACAACCTTCATCTACTACATTTCCAGGTCAATCGTCTCATGAGCCTGAGAATGAATTTCTCGCCCAGATAATTCTTTCAGTCATCACAGGCCCCCTATGAGAGCTGTGAGTCTTAGGAAGCATACCAGCCCAGGAGATACTGTGTGAACACGAAATCACATCGCTAGATGAGGATTGGTGAGCGACACGTCGGTCTTGTACTGGATAATCACTTATAATTAAAGGCCACAAGCCAACAGGGTACTCGGTAGTCTCGTGTCTTGCTTCAATGACATTAGGCCTCTGACCGCTCCTATCGTTGGTTAATAATCCCGGATTTTAAGAGACAGGATACCACACCCGAACGCGTCAGGCATTCGAGACAATAGGTCACTCTACTGTCTTAATCCCACACTCTCCAAATTGGAACTCGCTGAACGCGTTTCAAATTTCTACGGATTGTCTCTACCCTAGATGTGCACGGTTTACGCCACCATGTGCGTTGCAAAGTGACTCCGTAAAGAGCAGGGTCGATTGAAGTAAGGCGTGATCAATATATGGATGGGCTCGGTTGACACATCGTGAGTCCGGTAAGAACGTTATTTGTGTTGAAACACTACTCATGTCCTGAACTTGAACTCCTATTAGGCCAATTATACTCGATGAACATCGAGCACTATCGTTTATCGACACGAGACAGCCAGCTCAATCGGCTGGCAACCTTCTCGTCGTCAGTTCCCATGGGCGCAAGTCATTTTCAGAAGAGTGTCCCATGCAGAAACTGTCCAGGCTTGCTGAGGTCATATGCATGCATGGGTGACCAAATCTGCAGGACCATCAATGTGCGTTCACGTCATACTGTCTGACACTGCGTTTCAAAAAAAGAACTGCACGTGGAGGAAAGATCTGTTCAGCCTCACCGTCCTGAGTATGAAAGCATGCATAGCACCGATATAATTCCGCTGCGATGACGAGGGAGTGGCCTGTGAAACATCGTATTGATCCCACGCCGCCGTTTACCACGGCTATACAGTTGTCCGTTCACCATCACCACCGTTTCGCCCTACTGGGCAAGTGTAGTGTTCAGCATTATAACCAGAGGAACTTGCTCGCCCTGCCCCGCTCATCCCCTATCGCAACGAGGATGGTTAGTTAGGGGCTGTCGCAAGGACACGATAGCCCGCCAACTGCATTTGGATACATCGTCGCACGCCCCAGGTTCCTGAACCGTTTTAACCGACGACCTCATATGTTTATACCGTCACGGCTCTGGCATCCCCTGCTGTCTCCCCACCCATTCCAAATCATTCTGGAATAACCCCTTGCGATGCCCGGATCTAGCATACTCAGCAGAGCAATGCGGGCGACTAGTATTTGCGGGAACGTTTGACTAATGGTTCACACCACCACTATATATATATTGCACGCTCTTCCGCATGTCACCTCTCCACCAACACTCTTTCCCTCCACCACGACCTTCGTCCCACCTACATCCACCATGCCCGCTAAGATTGCCATTGTCATCTACTCCATGTACGGCCACGTCGCCAAGAGTGAGTCCCCTTCGCAACCACGCTCAACGCGTCGACTCTAACCCCGCAAGGGTCGTTCCAGTGGCTGAGGCCGTCAAGGCAGGCATCGAGGGCGCAGGCGGCCAGGCGACCATTTACCAGTACGTTCCCCTCCGATCTTCCTCGGTGAAGTGACCTCACCGCGCCTCAGGATCGCCGAGACGCTCTCGCAGGAGGTCCTCACCCTCATGCAACGCCCCCGCCAAGCCCGACTACCCTATTCTCAGCCCTGAGCAGCTCCCCGAGTTCGACGGCTTCATCTTCGGTATCCCCACGCGTTACGGTAACTTCCCCGCGCAGTGGAAGGTGAGTAGAGACGAAAACGGGTTCCAAACGCGCGCTGACGGCGGACGAAGGCGTTCTGGGACCAGACTGGCGGCTTGTGCGGCCAAGGGTGCGCTTGCGGGCAAGTATGCCGCGGCCTACGTTTCGACCTGGTACCCCTGGCGGAGGACAGGGTACGTTTAGGACAAGCTATCAAAAATAACACCTGGCATTGCATCCCGCGAGTCGTCGTCTCATGATGTTCCTGCAGAGAGCACCATCATGAACGCGATCTCCACCCTTACTCACCATGGCATCATCTACGTTCCCCTCGGCTACAGCCACACCTTCCCTCAGCAGACCAACATGACTGAGGTCCACGGTGGTACGCATATATCCAGTTCTGCGCCCACTTGAAACGTCTTCTCACATGTTTGCGCATCCAGGATCTGCCTGGGGTGCTGGTACTTTCGGACCGGCCCCGATGGCAGCCGCCAGCCCACCCCTCTCGAGCTCGAAATTGCGACCATCCAGGGCATTAGATGTTCCACGAGACTCTTGCCAAGGTTACCTTCTAAATTGATCAAGCCAACGTATGTCATAAATATCTTCTCGCCATAACACCCCAATTGACATGTATACTAGCGAATCAGTAGATGGTGTTGTAACCAATACTTTGCCACTAGATATCCGCCGTTCTAGAAAACGACCCGGCTGCATCATACCATAGAGATAGACAATAGCATACGACGTGATGTTGTGTAGTTAATCTCGAAAAACAAAGTGTATTTTATGACAAGACTGCCGGTCTTCCGTGGCGTGAATGACCAGCGTACGGCATTCGCCGGTCTCGCGTCTCACCGCCCCTTGACGCCAGAAGTCCTGTCTCTGTTGTTTAACGGTCAGGAACACCCCGACCTCGTTCAGACAGCTTTTAAGTCTACCCCATCAAGATTACCGAAGGGACTCTCTCTCTGACCTACCTCAAATCCCCATCATTGTATCCCTCGCCCCAGGCACAATTGCAATGTCACTGTCTAGGTCTGCAGTGCCCTCTACCAGCAATAATCCATCCGGGCTGATTGAATTTGACATTCTGAAGGCAAAGCATAGGTACATATAGGTCATTTGTACCCTAGCATATGGCTGAACACGCGACCTCTCTTAGATTTCTGCGTGAAGACGACGAGCAAGCAGACCAGTCGTGGGAGGAGAAGCTTGCTCAGAAGTACTACTCAAGTCTATACCGCGAGTACGCTGTATGTGATCTGAAGCACTATAAGTCGCGGTAACTGTCGGTAACGTGAGCTCCCATGCCCTTTATGTTCATTCTGCTTAAATCTCATCCGACGTACCCCTGCAGTTTCGCGCTTCGTTGGCGGACAGAGGATGAAGTCATCTCCGGGGGCAGGCGAAAGCTCCTGTGGAAACACGCGCTGCTCGTTTACACTCGCCACGAAACATCGACCCGGACGACCCGCGCCCGCCTCTGAAAACGCTCGAGCTCCCGTTCGCGTACATCGAGGAAGGCGAAACCAAGTCGGCCCTGGTAAAGGTCGTGCTCTGTGCGACAAGTGTTGTCGGAAGCTCATGTGGAAGCGAGAGAAGAAGAGAAGGAGCGTTTTGCAGGAGGAACTGCAGAGTAGGAGTGGGCATAGTGAAGATATACCAGGCAGGGCGGATAGGCCAGTACGTGTTCCCCCGCAATTCCGACATGTAATTGCTAACGTTGCCCTCTAGTCTACAACTGACGCAGGGCGCGAACATCGTCATCATATACAAAGAGAATCACGGAACAGACGTCGATCGGATCGTTCGCTCTCCCCACGCAGAGGGAAACGTTCAGATAGAAGACCCAGGTCTCCATAGTCGCCTACCCAGTCTGACTTTTTTTTTTCACTTCATGCTTGTCGTTTTCGTTATCATCAAGTCCTCAGTTTTGTATTGTACGTCTCATTCAGTTCTCAAATTTCACTTGCTAGTAATGCACCCATTCACGTGGATGTGGTGGGTAGCCGTAGCATTGTAACATTTCCACAAGTATCGAGAATAGATCTGATCATGAACATTCGGATCCTCTCCACATATATTCACTACATCATAGAACCGCTGACAATCTGCGAGCCTATCACACCGTTTCCCAAGACTACTCTCCAGGAATCGGACAACGAACGTTCACTTGTTGAGAACGAGACGCAGCCGACCTCCGTCATTGGCATCTTCAAACAGGTGGAATGTGTTGATGCTGGGAGATGCTTTCAACAGCGCAAGATTCCAGGAACCGACGAGCTCTTGTGTACGGAGCCACCCGTGATGATTCGCCGTTTCTACAGCCACGAATGAGTATAACGGTCGTAGTCTTTCCTCAGGCGCTAGCTACCCTTGTAACCTCCGTACGCATAGGCCCGAAGCTACAACAGTTGTTCAAGGGTGAGTACATGACCATACCGCTCAATTAGTCAGATTTACCATAGGTGTGAACTTCGCCGCCACTCATTCCGCACTTACCGTTGGCAATCCATCGGCCAAGCCAAGAGCGGCTCAAATATGTCGTTGTTGATCATACCTAAAGAGAAACTGGTCAGCACGTCATTTTTCCTGTGCTGAGTACGTGCCGATGCTCATGTCCTGTCTAGACCCACTCTCGTTCTGCGCTTGGATGACCCGCACCCGGTGCCAGGCGCAGGCTTCGGGGTCGGGCTCATCAAACCCACTGAACCCGTCCGCATCAATTGTGAAGACGGTCTATGCCGATTGTCAGCCGCGTCATCATGCGTCATATTCCGTGAGGCTGCGTGACTTACTGTCTGACCCAGCTGATCAAGAATCGTTGTCAGTTATTCGAGAAGAGTTCCGTATAAGATTCAGCTGCTCACTTTCCACCATCTCAACCAAAGCTAGACGGGTGATAGGAGGGTAAGGATATCGCTGATGTGGGTAAGGAAGGACAAACTCACGACTGAGGATTTTGCACGATACCCGAATCCTACTCCTAAATTATCACCAATGAACCTGGCTCTCACACCAGTGCTGCTCACAATTTGTGCAAAACCGCGGCTCCCAGCCTCGCAGTGTACGTAACGGTCGCAGCCTGCGATTCTGCGGACAGTGTGAGGGGATGTATTGTTAGTTTGCATGAGACAACATACTGCCCGCGGTTGAATTTCAGGAGCTATTGTCTCACATGTGAGTGGATGTTCAATATTAATACCATAGCACGCTTACCTTCCATGCGACAGGGACTGAGGAAGTGTATGCTTTAGTGCCAATCGACCTCGTGAAGTCAAGCAATGCGACGTACACTGATCAGAGTACAAGCCCTGTTTATCGACAGGATCGAACGGTGAGCATCAGGTTCGTGTTGATGCTAACTCCAGAATCGGGACTCGTGATGAATGTGAGCCTTCTGGTGGCCATTGTCGTTCGATCGTCGAAGTGGATGGAGAAAAGTGTAGTTCATCCAGGCTTATATAGCTTTGTTTAATTTGCTCATAAAGTATACAGACAAATATTCGAAGGAGACACGCCGGTGACATTGCACTGTAAGCGCTCCTCTCCTGAATACCGATATTTCGACTGAATACATGGCACGATCATGAAACAAACCGGCGTGGCAGCATCACTGATGTGTATTACATTTGTGGACGCTGGAATGTGCCACCAGCCGCCACGGTGAAAAAATGCATCCAAAAGAAACTACTTGCGCTTCAACACAGTTACAATCGAACTCAGTCTCGCAAATATGCGCAAGTCATAGACCCTCGTCGACTACCATGCCTTCAAACACACTTGTCTATCACCCGTCCGTTCATCTCCTCGGTGAGTAGGCCAACAAAAAAAATTTTTAGGTCATATTTTCAGGTTTATGACTCCTTTTCTCAACAGTTATACCATCCCCCGACTTAGTATGACGCTTTTTTTTAGAGCGAGTGTGTCACACAAGCAGCATACAGCTAACGACTGGATAGTATCAAATAGCACGCGAGGGGGGATTGGAATCACCCGGTTCCGCCCAGCGTTTTTCCATCCCTCATGCTTACAACTTAAATAATGGCGGTGCACAATTGCAGCCGCGTGGCTCAGGCGACTCGGGAAGTTCCGGGAATCTCCTCTGTACTGATGCATACCCCCGGCATAGTCTGCAACACGTATTGTCACCGGTGGTACTCCACTATAGGCGCAAAAAAAGCACTGAATGTGCTTCTGCGGACACAGAGCAGGCGAACGAATTGTTTTATGGCAAAGATACGTCGGCACAGCGTTGGCAGAAATATGGGGCGCACCTGAACAGAAAAACATATAAAACCAGACCCTCGGGATGAGTACACGCGCATCCGTCCAAAACACATCTATTCCCTCTCACATCATGGCGACATTCGAAGTGAGTTTCGTCAAAACCAAAAAAATGCCTTTCCTATCACCGTCACATTGACTCGTCGCCGGACAAAACCTGTGAACACTGCGCCCCCACACACCCATCCTGGGCAATTAAAGCTTTGGAAAACGCAGATGCTCCAGAGCGGCCACCTACGATGTGGCAATCACTGGCAACGGAAACAACGCCAATTGGCCCGGGTACGCCAAACACGTGACCTTACTATAACTAGAGCTCACGTTCCTTGCAGTGTCAACATTCGGGCCCAGTGGTCCTTCTTTGTCACCAGGAGGGCCCTGGGCACTTTAGTCAAAACCAAAGACAGGGGAATTCGTAGGCAAAACCTTTCAGCTTTGGCCTTGGAGCCCTCGACCAAGACTTGCGAAGTATCAACGACAAAGGAAGCAGGCTGCTTCCGTGCGGTTCTACGTCGATGGGTGACCCTCGGTGGGTTCCCTAGGGTCCCCGTCCTCGGATTGAGGTCCCTCAGAGAAGATCAATATCCATCTCAATTCTGGGACGGAGCACACGTTCACCGTCAAGCTCGGGACAGAGCGCTGCTCGTGTTACGTGAGTCTCGTACCAAAACGTCAGTCTATCGTCCTCATTATTGAATGGGTAATGCAGCATCAGGGGCCCGCGGGGAGTACGCTAAGCTTTATCTCAGTTCCCGCATCTTCCCGCACTCTGTCCCTGGATACGTCAAGTTTGTAACAGAGAGACCTGACAACAATCGTGCGGAGAGAGTGAAGGAACAGAAGATCGAGGCGAGGAGGGTGGCGGAGGATATCACACTCGACTCTTATGTCTAAGCATCGGGAGACGTGTCCCGACTTCAATGTACTCTTTGCTTGCTGATATCTGTCTCCGAATTTGGCTGTACTTGCGGTCTCGTTTTCCTTCATGTACGCGCTCTCCTTTCGGCGTGCAGCTCTCCAGCGCGAGATGCCGAGATGACGCCAACACGCGATATCCGCATAAATGGGCGCTTCCACCACTTACATTCGTACTTGTGGCTTGCGCGTGCCGTTCACCATCCATACCGAATCTTGACCGATCAATCGTCGTGTGGCACGAACAACAACCTACAGCACTATCGTAGACTTCTGTGGAAGCGCAAGTATCCGGTTCTGACCACTTGATCGCTATACAGTTCTCGCTTGAGCAGCATTGAGCTACGAAGTGAGTGTCAAGTACAGTATGTACGCGTGACTACACCGACACCTGGGCATGAACTGTACGCTTCGGTGTTTAATGTTTACCTGATACTAATGCTGCATGATTCACTTAGCCCATGGCACCATCCAACACATCCCGCACAAGCAGGACCGTCCGGCCAAGCCGCCACTGCACCGCGCAAGAAGAGAAAGAGCACGTTACGACGCTCGAGGACCTTGTGAAACGTCCTCACCTCAGGAGAACGCACACACTCACAAAAAGAATGAGCTGCTCAAAGGGCTTTGCGGACAAGGAGACGCGAGACCTGCTCCTGACGAACTCCTTACCGAACGGTGCGGATCCATTGGATGTTCTGCGCGTGGAGGATAACACTCTAGGCTACCTTTATATACTGTGAGCCCCCAAAAGCATTTTGCGCTTAGCGCATCGATAGAATTCATCCTCGGGTAGATCTGCGCGATTGAATGTCCAGGGGTGCGCCCCCACCGACAAACAACCAGTTGGAAGGATTCTGCAAAGGATTCAACCGTGATCAAGCACGTCTGGCACCTAGCGTTGGTATGCTCTTACTATCAGCTATTGTTATGGAATGCTCGCTCATCTTCCCTCAAGTCACAAATCTCGCCAAAGGCATCATCAAGGCGTCAAGCGATAATGTACGTTCACAAGACGATCGTTGCGGTTGATTTTGGAGCTCAAATTATCTCTAGTTGAAGCTTGCCTTGAGCCCGCTACGAGACCTTTTACTACGTTACCCACCTAGTCCGAACCACCTCACCACCCTACACTCTCTATACCTCAACGTATGCCTCACCCATTTCTACCTTGACTTCATTGAGCAGCTAAATCGCACTACAGCTCTGCGTGACTATACACCACTACGCCGTCGCGTTGCCGATCCTGCGCGAACCCATCATTCACATTGAAACCAGCCCTTTTCTCCGACCTGACGTACAATGACAACCTGCTCTACCAGTTTTGTTGGTCTACGCAGGTGGCATTGTCTTTGGCGTATTGGGTCGATGGAAAGATGCGGAGGAGTTCTTTGAAATCGTAACCACGTCTCCTGCGCTGCGCAGAATACGCCCGCTGCAATTCAGCTCGAGGCACTCAAAGAAGCTCACGCTTGTGCAACTCATTCTGTACGGCAAGGTGTGTACTCCGGTAGCGGGTAGAGTCAAAAGCGCGGGGGGCTGATGGTGGAATACGCAGCCAATCCAGCCGCCCAAGTACACGCACGCCACACTTGCACGCCTCATCAAGGCCCGACGCCGTATAAACACCTTTGCGCGCGAGAGCGTGGTCGTACCCGCAAAAGGTTGATTCACTAAATGCGGTCATTGCTAAGGACGCAGAATTGTACCGCACGGTGAGTAGTCTTTCACCATTAAATGCAAATGTATCATTTATTTGGATACCTGTAGGAACAAAACTTGGGGCTGGTGCAGCAGGTCATAGACCGTGCGCCACGATGGCTGATCAAGAAGCTCACTTCGACGTACATCACGCTCGACCTCAGTGACATCAGTGCCCAAGTCGGTCTCAAGACCGATAGAGGAAGTGCGAGCCGTTGTGCTAAAGCATGGTACGTCCGCACTCCCTACTTCATACCGCCTTGAGCGGAGCGACTAACCGCAAGCCGTCAGGTCGAGGACGGTGCAATCGTGGCGAGTATATCTGCGGACGACACGGTCACGTTCGACGACGCGACGCCACAGTTCAGCAAGGGCGGATGTGGATCGTGCTTTGCTCGACGCGCAGGCGCAGGGCCGGCTTCTACATGACCTCGAGCGTGCACTCAACGCGAGCAAGGAATATCTCGCAAAGGTGCGTTAGGCGAATTCTTGCACGGAAGAGGTGGCTGACGGTGTGCGATGCAGGCGTTAAAGCACAAGGATGAGTCGTGGGGCGCAGAAGATGATGCGGTTTTTAATGCGCTTCCGGGTGCGCAGGCAGGGCCGTGGGCGGAGGAGTCAATGTATGCTTAGACGATGATGATGAACGGTAGAGCATTCTGTGCCTGAAAGATGTCCGCACATAGGCACCACGCTCAGACTGTGGGTTGCGGCGTAGCTTCCCCTCTTGTAGGTCAACGGCAGATACTCCTTCAGCTCATCTTCCCACTGTTTCCACGCCTCATTGCTAGTCGTTTCCCATCTAGTACTGGTTCTCCCAGTTGGATACCGCCTCATCTTCGGCGGGTCCTTCAGGGCGACACTCGGTCCACTATAAGCTGCGGCACATGGATAGAAAGATTGTCCCACTGCGATCCTGTTGTAGATGACGTTATCAGGTCCCCCCTAGTCGTGCATCGTAGTACGGCAAAACGGGTCTTCAGATCCGTTCGTGTTGTAGAAGGTTTTTGCTCAAGGCGTAGATGGAGTTTTTCTTAGAGCACTTTATTCGATGTTGCAGACGCGGTGCAGAAGTGACGACGAGACGCGAAAAAATGGTCTGATTGCAAGGCATCTTGTGAGGGCGAGTTCCTCGAGTAGATGACATTTGGAGATGTCGTCGCTAGCTTTTCTCACACGTTAACATCTACATTGGCACCCTCACGGGATTGGTAAATACTCACAACAGGAAACCTTCAAAATCTGGGGCCCCAGGTAGAGGCACAGTTCTCGCATGGAGTGGTGGGCATGCTCGGAGCGCAACGTCCACGGGAGATGGAATATTCTCATCTTTGGCAATCCGGAAATTCAGGTGGACCCTCTCAAGCTGTTCGTTAATGCCAGATCTTGCCAGCCACTCCATGAACCAGGTACTGATCGCTCGTCCTGTAGCCACTCTGCACCTGCAGCAACACTCAGTGACACTATACGAACTGTGGTTGGACGGTACGCCCTTGGTAAAGGCATCCGTGTATCAGATGTGGATGGTGGTTTTGGCCATTGTGGGGTACACTTGAATGCCAAGATGGCCAGAGGATGGATAGGATTTGTATGTTTGGTAGTGCACTAGCGACGCGGCGGCAGGTCTTGGGTCTGAATGGAATGTGACGTGGTAGAGAGTCCGTGCTCCTTGACCGTAACTTGAATTTGCTTCATAGCAATCGGGGGGAAAAATATTAGGAAGATAGAGGATTCACCTTCAATAAGGCTCAAGGTGGAGCATCTGGGGTAGCATCTGGGTGTATCCGAGCGCGGGCATAGGCGTGCAAAGGTGCCAGCTTGTCAACCTCAGTCCTGACGATAAGAACTTCAGCACGTCTCTACCCGCAAGGCTGCACTGTTTTCCACGACCAGCCGCAAGAAATCAGGAGAGCGCCTGCTTCCCTCGCACGGTGGGAAGAGTCCCAGTCCTAGAAAATCGAAAAAGATGCAACTGGCTCCGTGGTGTCCATGCGATGACAGGTTCAAGGCGCAAGCTTTGAAGTGTGTCAAAAAACGCAGCTTCTCTCACGATACCAAGGCGCAAGAGGTAATGGTATGGATTCGCTTCCTCAGCGACAAAATCAATAATCCGCTCGCACACTTCTGTTGGCAGTTCTGCGTGCTGTCGTTGATGGGGGATAATAGCCAGCCATGGACATCGACTTGGGAAGACGGGGAGATGAATAAACCACCGACCACTGGATCGAGAAATAAATCAGTGACCAAAAGCCGTAAATAAAAATTACTTACCCAAACTTCACTTGATTTTCCAAGCGTTTCCCCCGAGAAAATGCTTTGATACAAGGAGTATCCAGACGACACCGACGAGAGATTAAGTCGAAGGGTCAGACGTGCGGTGCTATAATGGATATTCTTGACTTGTGCTAGGGTGTCCCTGATCATTCTCAGCGTTTGTTATAAGGGATTGGCAATTTGACTGGTGGGAATCCGGCAGGCCGTCCAGCCAGAATTTGTGGCAACGAGTCGCTGATCATCATGGGATCTTCAATGAGCCAGCGCGACATGTTGGTGGACAGGTATCATAGATGAGACACCTTTCGGGGCTGTTATTCGCGGGCTTTTTTGATTCTAGTGTTACCACATCCCGAAAGCTTGATCGGCAGACTTTGACAGTACAGGAGATATCGGCGGGGCTCGCTCTGTGTCAACCGTCTGAATAGGCCTGATATGAGGCTGTAGATCTCCACAACGACCTGCATCGACTGACCTCATGAAGAACCATTGGGAACCAGGGTCTCTCTGCCAAAACGGGCCTGAGCGGATGGGGCATACTGGCCTTGGATTCATTGTAGCCGGACATAGGCTAACCACAGCGAGCGGGCGGTACATTGTACTGCAGTGTTCCCCTCTGTAAACTGGTCAAAAAAGGCCAGCGGTTAGAGATAGTCCCTTTAGCGTATAGCATCCAGCCACCAGCGTTCCATTTCGTTCGCGTTTTTTTTTCATACGACTCCCAACCTACACTCCTTGTTCCGGGCACCCTCTTATAGACCTTGTACTAGGAGTGATGCGGTCCACGCTAATTTGCGAGAGGTTCGTCTTCCACTATTCTGTGTGATGTTGGAGAGCATCGTCGAGGGCTTCCCCAATCACGTAGTATAGGCTCGGAGGATTGAGTCGTTTGCTCGAAGCGGAGGTTTACTTTTGTTTATTTTTCGAGCCTGAAGCAGGTTTCCAAGTCGACCGCGCGTAAGAGAGCGACGAGGGAGGCTTCACGTGCAAGCTCAATGTGTAGTGTATGGAAGCATGAGCGCAAGGGCCTTCAGCTGACACAGAATTCATGAATAGCCGAACGCTGGCTGCTCGTGTGTGATATTAGCAAGGAGTGTGCGCTGGTGGTATGGTGGCACATACGATACGGGCCGTCGAAATCCGGACCCCAGCAGAGGCCTAATTGCTGCACGGGTCGGACAGCATCCGTGTAGCATCAACTCCATGGGGGCTCGAGAAGGTAGTTGTCTTGTGTTGTGACAAAATGAAGGTAGGCACCCTCGAGAAGCATCACATACACCAGAGCTCGCTAGCCATTTAAGAAACCAGAGCGTGCGTAGATCCCTCCAGCCCATTTCGGTCCCCGCGGCCAAATATGCTTTAATGATGAAAACACGGGTCGAGGTCGGGGCGATATGAAGTTTGGAGAAAAGCACACGGCGAGCGCTCGATGTTGGTGCCAGGGAGCGACCACATGATAGTTAAAGTGGGGTCATGTTTCGGGAGGGCACTAGCAATGCGTCGGCATATCTTGGGCTGAATGAGAAAGGAAAGCGATGTTGGACAGAGTAAGCTCTAGTGGACGGAAAGTGAAATTGTCGCATGGCAATAGGTGAAGAATGAAGGAAGATACAGAGAATGCCGTCAGCGAGCTCGAGGCGAGAAATCCGAGGGAGGAGGCGGGGAAAGTCGGATGGGGAACAAACATGGAGTGCGGTAATTTTGTGGTCGTTCGCTCTTTGTGATTATACCCTCGGCGTAGTGCTGAACGTGGGCGGTGTGTTTGTTCTATGAAGGCGTAGAATTCATGAAAGCGCTGACCGCCATGCTGGCAGTTGATGCATACCAAGAATCGGAAGAGGTGTGTGCCTTGCGACTCTTCAGGCGAGGTGTGCAACGCGTGACAAGACGCTGCAAAAGCTTGCAGCGTGGCGAATACATGTTCTTTCAGGGAAGGAGTTCCAACACTCCACGGCAAAGAGTGTGGGTTTCCTCCTCAGCAAGGAAGCGTCGATAATAATTCGTTTTCGCGCATACTTCCGTTTGGCAGTTTGTGCGAGGGCGTCGCGGGCGAGGGGTTGGGCAGCTGAACATTGCCCTCGTTGGTAGGAGAAGAGAACCTGTTTGGGTGATTTAATAAGACTGAAATACTGGCAATGAAATTCCGAACCCCTTGTTATCTTGATTCTTTGCGGTAGTATCTACAGTTCAAGTAGGCATGTCGGTAGGATAAGGAACGGTCTTGTGCGGCAACGAGTGGGCCCACGCAAAACATCTCGTTGGAAAACGACCTTTCCCCAAATAGGTCGAATGAGGGTGAGAACCAAATCTCATGGAATAGTATTCGTGCCGAGAGATCACGGCAGAACTGGTGGAAAAAAAGGTCCGTGAACTTACTACTACCTTGATGAAGGAAGAGGCCTCGTCTTGTGCTAGAAGCATAGGACCCCTCTTGATAATAGTCCCCCATAACGTCGAAATGACTGCCATGCAGCCTATCCTGAATTATAGTACCATATAAATCAGTACATCTTTTTGCTTTTCCTTAAATAACTAATGGCAAACACTCACCACCGTCTGCACTTCGTGTCTCGATGGGCTTTGGAGCTGAAGCATCCTAGACACGCCACAACAGCTAAGAGCGATGTCAATTGCACGTATTACACTGACTTTTTTTGCGCAAACGTGAGAGAAGCGGGGTACCTAAGCCGTATCACAATCGTAGATAGCGCATGTTCAACAAACAGGCACGTTTTTCATAAAAAACATGGAGTATCACCGCCAGGGTAACGGCGGTCAAAAGGCATCGACGAATCATGGACATAAATAGGTGAAGAGGCGGTACATACACAGATCTCTACTACGAAACAAGTTCATCAGTAGTAGGCATCCTACTTCTCACTCCTTACTTTCAACAACTCCAACAGTTGTTCAAAATGAGCCCGTGCTTGCGAATGTACGCTGTGCGACGCGTGCCTGCAGTCTTGAAGAAATAACTGCCGTCAAAGATACCACGCACATCTTCCAGGCGCATGATGCCGTCTTCAGGCCAAATAGTGATGTACGTCGCTGTCCCTCCCCGGAACGTACCGCACCAAACAGTCAAATACGTCAGCATATACCCACCTGGTCCGAGAAAGTGGAAACAACGCACACTCGGAAAAATGCAGCGAAGAGATCCCAAACACGTCCATCACACACCGCTGCAACGCGCTGCGCACGCACACCGCCGAGGGCCTGCTGATACGGGTTCATCCCATAACCCTCCCCGCCCGGGAGGCGCTCCCCATACTGCTGCTGAAAAAGTCCGCAAACTGCTCTGCGCGCGAAAGCGGGCCCTCGTGGTCGTACGTCCCGCTGTCGCGCTGCCATGCTTCGCGTGGTTGATGTAGCGCAGGTGGATGCGGAAGAGCGGGTCGGGCAGGACGCGGTGGCGGGGGGCAGCGTCGCGTAGGAGGAAGAAGTAAGCCGCTGTGGATTGATCACTGCGGCGAGCAGCGCGAGGAGGACGTGCCAGTGCAGCAGGCGCAGCCCGGTGTAGGTCTCCCACGGCGTGAGGATGCCGTCGCCGTTGAGGTCGAAGAAGGCGAGGTGTTGTTTTGGAAGGACCTGGAGCGGGTCAGGGTATGTACGAGAGGCAGGGGCGGGGACGTACGGTTTCACGGCGGTGGGCGTCGGTGTAGCCTTTGGGCTCTTCCGCGCCGTTAGGAGACCACTCGGTTGGAAGGCGATGTTTGGCGCGGGCAACGCCTGCATCCTTGACCTTGTCCCAGTCCGTAAACCGGACGTCTCGCTCTTCCGTGACTGGTACCTCGGGAATAGCTGTGACGGTCAAGTCTGCGGGAGTAGTAACCGTAAGCTTGCCGTAAGCTGATAGACACGAACGGCGGGGGGTGGGGACTGGCCGCGACGCACCTTTCTTTGCGGAGGGCATGCTTGGGATTGTGGTGGTTGAAGGTAGCCTGTGGATGCAGCCATGTCGCACACCCGTGATGAAGTCCATACTGAGCTGGACGTCGAAGGAAGCTCCAAGGGCGCGACGACGCGAATCGCGCCCAGCGCCGCCTACCTCACCCATCCGCATTCGGTAGTTCTCACGTGACACCTCCACCAGCCTATGCATAATATAAAAAAAGCGCGCGCGCGCGTTCTTTCTTTTTTCTTCAACTCATTTCCCCCCTGGACTCGCACTATTGTCCCCCTGCGATCTCGCTTTTTTCTCGCAGGAGTCTACCCGAGCAGGTCCTAGAGTGACGGATGCCCTCAGCTGGAGCGCATGCTATCTGCAATGCAGAGGTCGCGAGACGTGGCGTCGTGTTCCTTACCAGAGGTGTTACATGTTCCTTCTGTATGTTCCAGTTTCCAATGAAAAGTTTTTACTCCACATTGTCTATACCGGAATGAAGCATCACGGCGTGTTTTGTGGGACGCTTGTGGCAGACGTGGTCATTGTGCAAGCCCACGCAAAGAATGCTGGCAATTTCTGGTGGGTCTCATCCTCGGCCTGGCTACAAGCAATGTAAACTTGGTGTGCAGCTCCGGCGTGGAGCACGCTCCTTCACGCAAATTCATGTTCTATACCAAAAAACCCCCATGTAATAATCTCTTTGCGAAATCCTATGATGCGGACATTACGATGGTGGTAAGTACTCGACTACGAACGCGTAGCAGCATGAAGTGTAGTCGGTTGCGTCTAGCGGCTCGAACCTCTATGTATGTCTCAGCCCTGGTGTATCAATGTACAATGCCAATCCATGCAACCCCCTTCGCGCCCCCTCGACGCATACAAGCGCACGGACAGACCGTAGGGCCTGCCCAATGAGAACGAAACCAAAGTGAAACGGACGTCTCTACCTTTCTTGGCGGGCTTGCCAGGCACAAAGAGCCACCAGACGGAGATGAGGAGACGGATGCCGGTGCCGACACCGAGGGTGCCCGCGGAGCCGATCTTGTCGAGGATGGCGCGGCTCGCGAAGCCCGCCGACAAAGAGACGCGGCGATGACGATGATCTTGTGTGGTCGCGCGAGACGATGTAGCGGTTTGAGCTTGAAGAGCTTCGGGTGTCCGCCATGAGCTCGCACACAGACGGTGGTGAGCACGACTGCACGTTTGTGGGGATTCAGCGAGGGATGCATTAGGACTTATGTAAATAGGGGGAAACGCACTCGTGGTGGCGAAACTGGGTGTTGATGACGCGCTCTGCCCATGATGCCCTGGAGGCCCATGGGAGGCGGACATGAAGCCGATACAGACAAAGGAGAGCGCGTTGTGACCAGGCGGGGTCGTCGCGGGCGTCGGTTTCGTGCTCGGCCTCCGCCGCTGCGTCCGCTCCTACTGCACCACGATCGTTTGAGCGCGGCGGCCATCGTGAAGAAGCGCCTGGATAAAGTGTGCCCAGGAAGAGCCACGCCCGCGTCTTGTTGCCCATGCGTGTTCATGTCGCCGAATGCGCCCCCGAGGAACGCACCGACGAAGATGAACGTCGTCACCGACGTCAGCGCCTGCTTGTCGCAAGTCCGTGGAAGGACCCTGTCCGCTCTCCCGACGGGGCCCTGGAACAGGCGGGCCAGCGCTGGATAGCGCAAGCTGTTGAGCCGGGTGTTAGTGGATGTGCAAGACATAGCAGAGAAAGACAGTGCGCCACTAGCTGAGACCGTGTTACCCCGTCTGGAACGCACACCACACAAACACGGCGGAGAAGCAGACGGACGTCGTCGCTGGGGGGGTTATGTATTAAAGAGACCGGTGTATAGTACCCGCGAGCACAGCATTGAGCCGATCGAGTGGGGCACTGGCACATGAAATCCGTCATGAAGCATGTACGCGGCTGGAGCGGTGTGAAGGTCCGACCGTGCTCCAGCCGTGTCTGACGTCGGCCATGAGATGTCTCACAGGAAGCTGAAGATGTGCGTCGGGGACATCCACGAGGGGCGTCCGTCCCCTGCCTACGTGGCGTGGACGCAGGGCGCGGGGAGGGTACTCTTTCTCGGGGGTGGTGTCCCTATGGCGTCGAGTAGTTGTTGCCAAGCGGTGGGAGTGGCTGGGCGGACCGGAAAGGGGCGTTCGTAGTCAGGGCAAGAGGTGGGAGCAGGGCCAGGAATATAAAGCAGCGGCTCCGTACCGGACGCTGTCTGCGCGATCTCTCTCCTCCGCTCACGAGCCGTGGCGCCCAAATAGAGCCGTGCAGTCAAATGCCACTCTATTTCCACCCGTTTCCCCTCGCTGGCCATGCACAATCTTTAAAGGGCGCAGAACGGGTTTGCGGACGTCGGCGAGCCAATCCGTTTCCCCCAAGCTCGCGCTTACTCAGTAAGTCCCTCTACGGCCCTTATGCCACTCTTGGCAGTGATATTTGTGATTTCCGCTCCCTACCCAGCGCACGGTCCCTCTCCTATCTCCCACTCGGCGTAGCTCTTCTGTACATACTGGTCCACAACCTTGCTCAGCCCAGTGCCAGGGCGCAACTTCGCGCTTGCGCCTGTCGGAGAATTCGCACAGCGCTGCCTGCCGCATTCGTCGCGGCGTGCCCGTAAATTTGCGCCTGCCTTCTGTCTCACAGATCTCCTATCGCACAACGCACACACAGGGGGCAGCAAAAAGAAGAGACAGAGAGAGCGAGAAAATTTCTATTTATCCTTTGTATTCTAGACAGTGTTACACAATTGATTACGATAGCGAGAGCGACAACAAGCGACGACCAAGACCGGTGGGTGTGGGCAAAGCAGCAAGCATTAGCGGTGTGGCGTACCAAGGCGCGCGCTGGCCCGCGACGAGCGGCGTCGCCTTGTCCTACGCCATCTTGCCCAGCACACGCGGTCTGCGCCAGATCCGCCATGTTAGGATGAAGATGTCGTCCGCAGAGTGACGGTACATCGGCGCGCTGCGGAGGCGACGCTTCTGGTCGAGGTGGTGGCCATGAAGCCAATCGCGAGCGGCCGAGCCCGACTGAACGAGGCCGTTCAGCGTGCCGTTATCTATGCGCGCGCAATGAGTTAACCGTTAGGCGTGCTCTGTCGCGCAGAAAAGATGCGAAGCCTCACCTTACTTAAGCAACTAGTCCGCGCACTCCTCGTGGGGTCGCAGTGAACGCCGCCACTATGTCGAGGCAAGAGATCAGACGAAGCACACCGCGATGCAGAGTCGTACGATCGTTGCACGCATCGAGCTATACATAGGACCCGCCCCGTCAGGACATCCGCACCGCACCCCGCAAGAATCACCGGTACGCACCGTATCCTTCTTTGCCACGTGGTGACTTTCCTATCCACCAGTTTCTGAAGTCGCATAGTCGAGCAGACTGTGGCTCGGGAAGTTTTTGCGTTCACGTACTCCTGCGACGCCGCATCTCCGACACGGAGATCAGACAATGAAATATATAATGACGCTCTTGTGATCTTGTGGCGCCCCACGATACCGGAGACTGCAGGGTGCGATGATGCCAAAATATCCTAAAATGCGCCATAAATGAGTATAGACGCACTCAGCTTGATTCGTGCTTTGCGGCAGCTGTCCACGAATTCACGTGTCGTCATGCCAGTGTCCGCGCGTTTCGAGAACATCGCGGCGGCCTCGTCCAGGGCACCGGTGTGGAAGGGTGGGCCCGAATCGCGCTGCCGATCGTCAGGGAGACCCGATGCGAAGCGAACGTAGAGATCAGGTCCTTGCCAGCGAAACCGCGCCGTGCGCGACGATGGTGTTTCATAGACACTACGGGAAGGGTTCAGCGTATCGGCACACAAGTATATGCCGACGAGATGCTTACCCGGAGACGGCGGGGCCGTGTCGGCCCAGTGAGCATGAGCACCATCTCGATGACACTTGGTCGCCCATGGAAGAAGACGGCGTCTTGAACCACGAAGACTGACGACAGCTCGCGGGGCTAAGGCCAATGTCGTCCCGTTTTTTTTTTTTTTTTTCCCCCCCCCGTTTTTATTTTTTTTGTTTTTTGAACACACTGTTCCCGAAATAGGCGCATGCGTTGCCGTCGTACAAGAGCTCTTGGCCACGCTCCGTCGTACTCCGATCGATGGGTCATGAGACTAAACGCAGGGCTAGGCTTGACGGATTGACGTCCGACGGCTTCCTGCGGACCCTCTATTGTAGCTTCCAATGCTCGGGATGAACGTAGGGCGGGTGCGCGCATTCATACGACCTTGGTTCACAGTGATCCGGCGGCGCGCACCGCGACAGGCGCTCGCTACGTCTCGCGGAGAGTCATCCTGCGACAGGTCATCGAATCGTGTTCGGGCACGATGAAGCCCGCGCGCGCTGCATCTCGCCGCGTTACTATTTTCGCGTCCGCGGTCTCCATGTCCCGAGTTCGCCATCGAGCCCGCCCGCTGCCCGAACTGCACCTCTCGTCCAGCGCGACATCTTGGCGCAGGGCATGCCGATGGCCACGCGACGATGGGGCTTCTTGATCGTGCCGTTCTTGACGCGCCTCGATGACGCGTTACTCCCATCGATGCCGCCGACCTCGATGCCGAGCAGGACGAGCATCTTGCATTCGGGGTCGTTCTCGTAGCGGAGGAGAATGGTCGAATGAAAGTCGAGCCGGGGTAAGCGGTCACCACCGATGGCGATACCCTCGTAGGTGCCGTTAGTGGTGAACGAGAGGATGTTGTTCAGCTCGTTGGAACATGCCTCCAGACTTGGAGACGTATCCGACGGAGCCAGGAGCGGTAGAAGCTTGGAGGAGATGATGTTGTCCATCATTCTGCAAATAATCAGAATGAGTGCGAGTTTTGCAGAGACAAATAACATACCCTCCGGAGTTTGCCAATGCGGAAGCATCCTGGCTTGATCACACCGACGGTGGCGGGGGCCAATGATCAGGACACCCTTGGCCTTCGCGAGGTGGAGAATCTCGCGGGCATGGCGTTCGGGCACACCCTCGGCGATGAGCGCGATGCTCTTAATTTGGGGGTACTTGAAGATGTCGAGCGTGCTCGAGTAGACGGAACGAGACGACGCGAAGTTGACGACGACGTCGACCTCGGGGGTGCTTCTTGACGGCCTCCTCGATGCTCGTGTAGACGGGGAGCAGGTCTCCTTGGTGCCCCAGTAGAACTTCTGGATGTGGTGGCCGCCGAAGGGGTAGATCATCGCCGCGACGGAGGGCGTCTCGCGACCACACGAGTAGTCGAAGTCCAGCATGCCCTGGATGGCACGCGGCTGGAGACCGTAGACAAATGAGCGCGTGCTCGCGTCGAAGGGACGGAACCAGGTGCGCGTGTATTGTGACTTCTCCGTGTCGAAGCGGACGATTTGGTCATCGGGCTGGGTGCGCTCACCCACGAGGGGTGGATGGCACCGACGTGGCCGGCGCTGGAAGACGCGGGAGCGGGCGACGCGGACGCCTTGGGGGAGCCGGGCGGCGGTGGCGGGATGGAGTGGACGGGGTTCTTCGGCGCCGCCTGGATACCGAGGGCGAGAGGGGACCCCCCCCCCCCCCGATGGCAGTTGATGTGAGTGTCGGGGCCGTAGACCTTGATCTCGGACGCCCAGAGACTCCCCAGAAGGCGCATGGCCTTGAGGCCCTCCTGGTAGTTCGGGCCTCCGCGGCGGACGAAAATCCGGACCTTGTGGTTGATGAGGGGTCCCTTGTACTCCTTCAGAGCGCGAATTATACCCTTGAACGTGGCTGCAACGTGGGTGAAGTTGGCAATACCCACCTCCGATGATGAGAAGTTTGCCGTCGGGGCGCGGTGCGCCGCGAGTCATCAGGTCAACTATTCAAATCGTCAATCCGCAACCCTCGAGAACGAAAGTCTGGATGCTCACTGATGGTCTTGGCGTACTCATAGTTTTTGCCCCTCCGTAGGAGCTCCAGAGTACTCGCCGTAGTTGGCGAGCTCATCGCGCGTAGCCGTGGGCGGCGATGGCATCCGAATAGACGACAGATGCACCTCCACCAGCGACCATCGTCCAGATACGTCCCTCGGCATTGAGCACTGTCAGCTTCAGGGACGCGCCAGTCGAGCCGTCGAGCTTCTGGATGTATGCCTCGTCTTTGGTCAAGTCGCGGCCGAAGGGAGCAGGCCAGACCTATTGCAAAGAGAAAAAATATGACGTGAGGCCTAGAAAGAAGAATCGACAACGACTATCGGCTCACCATCGGGGCCCGCGGTCGGCAGAAAACGACTTGCCCTGCGCGGTCTGGGCACCCGCCTCGTAAAATCGACAAGTCACGAGCAATGGCCCACTTGGGACCACAAATGGACTCTGCCGTCTGGTCGAGCTTTGCCGCCATGTCGAGGTAGAAGATGGTCGGCTGACCGCCGTTCTCGCCATCGAGGCAGATGAGAGGGTTGATCTCGAGATATGCGAAATGAAGGTCAACGTATACTGAGTAGAGGCGAACAAGGAAAGTCGACGAGGGTGTCCTTCTTGCTTGCAGGTACATGGGGAAGGAGGGTGGTCTTGATGGTCTCTCGCGCGAAGGGAAAGGCGCGCCGACGGGGAGGTTGAGTGTGAGGGCCTTTGCATCGACGTCGCCGATGTCGACACCACCCTCGTGAGTGAACAGGATCGCATCACCCTCTCGTTGAGAAGTGATACAAACGTAGTACTCTGTGTTCGACGGGTGTGGGAGGAAGGGCTCGAGGATGAAGTTGTTGAGCGTGCCGGTAACGGTTTCGACCTGTGAGGCAGTACGTCAGCGCTAGAAACCAGAAAACACGCGGGGGTCGACGCAAAGTCGCGTCCGCAGGGTGGACTAGAGTGTAGATCACTGCACAGCACGCGTTTAATGACTATTGGACGCGACCGAGGGGAAAGATGCCGCGACGCGCACCGATAGCACGTCTCGCATCCGCCCCGCTAGCTTCGGTGGAGCGAACCCTCGCTAGAGAGAAGACCGAAGTCTTCAGGCGTAGCAGGATGCAAAATGCGTGAAAATAATTTCGCGAGGGCACCGAGTCAGAAGGACGGGAAGATTGCCATCGCAGAGAAGGCGGTGGAGAAGGTAGATGCCTCTATGTAGAGGAAGTGCTCACCTTCTGGGGCTTGCCCGCCCGGTGCTGAATCCACTCCTTGGCCTCGTCCCAAGACTTGTTGAGGGCCAAAAGACCAGCCTTGCCGCGCCCGCTTGATGAGTTGATCAGGCTTTTTGCGACAAGCTTGGTGTTGAAGACCCAGCCGGGAAGCTGGGTGTCGGGGGTGATGGTACCAGTCGCCGCGTCCCACGAGACCTGTGCTACCTTGGGCGAGGGGAAGATGAAGTTCGTAGCCACAGTAGCAGACGGGTCGACCGAGGGTGCGCGCTCGAGCCAATAGGCCAAAAGAAGCTTCGCATCGTACTCTCGGATGGCTGGACAGCACGGGTGTCAGCGTCGTGGACGCATGAATAGCGGGTGTACGTACGCTTTGCGGACATTTTTGGGAGGAGTAGAAAGTGTGTGTGGTGGAGGGGGAATGAAACGGGAGGACTCGAGGAGGACGCGCTGTTCGTTTGGGGTATTTATTAGAGGCGGGGATCGCGGGCGGCAGTCAGTCTAGGTTGTCGCCTCACTGCGAAAATGAGGAATGGAGTGACTTCCCGCAGGCTGTTTAGAAAACCAAATAAATTCATAGTGCGGAGTATGAAATGTGTGACCAGCAAGTCTGGTGCGATATAGTCGAAAAGTTCTAAACCGTAGCCAGTTTAGAACCAGAATAAACCTAGATCAAACCCGCGTCTTCCCACGCACCCACCGCCTACAGCGGATCCTTCGCAGCGGTCTAGCTATTGAGCTTGTGTCCCCATGCGAACATCAAAACGTGGTTAAAAAAGAGGTTTTAGAGTAGTTTACACGAAAAAACCAAATTTGAACGACTGGGCATCAAGGGAAACGTGAGCGAGAGGCAGAGGCGGCGTCGGCGCGCCTAAGGAGCTCGGCCGCCATCGTGAGGCGTGTGTGCCCGATCCAGGCTTAAAACGGCAGTCCCATCACGATCGCCAGCGCTTCAGGGTTTTAGAACTGGGTTTTTGGTCTGGCACATCGTGCAGGACGGATGTTCCAGATTCGCAGTTTAGAACGACCACCCCATCCATTTGCCCCCCCTTTCGGAGTTTGAAAGTGTCACGCTTTCATTTCAAATTGCTCAAATCTATCGTTTAGAACTGCAAAACTGGTTCTAAACGGCCTGCGGGAAGTCACTCACTTGTATTCTTCTTTCTCCTCCTCGTTCCATCTCCCCCAACGTTCGCACGGTGCAGGCACTCGCTCTCTATGTTCTCCTCCAAACGTAAGACCGCGTTTACATCATTCCTCTGACCCTGACCCTGACACGCCCCAGCCGCGAGTCTCGAGTTATCTCAGATGTCCCACCGCGTCCCAGTAGAGGTCCAAGCAAATTGGCACAATATACAGTGAGCGTAATGACAGCGAGCGGGCTTCCAAAGCGAGCACAAACTAGGTGAGAAACTAGGCTAAAGTAGCGACAACGGCAAGGGAGAGGTCGCAGGAAGATTGCAGACCAATTGAAAGAAAAAACGTGTAGTCTGCAGCACGGGGCGACATGAGTTCCAGATAGACAGCGGACACGTAAACACGCACCTTTCAGGGTCGCGTGGGTATTTCCTGAGTCCCCGCCCACGGCCTCGATGAGCAGATGAGAGGATATGCATAACGTACAGACCATCATAAAATCCAGAACGAGATCCAGAGTCCACATCCTAAGTAATGACGCACCCCGCGCAGCAGCCCGAGGTCCCTACATGTTCGCCCTCCTCGACTGCGCCGCCGCGTGCGCTCTTCTTCTTGGGGGTATCCTTGACTCCCGTCGGAGGCACAGGAGTGAACGGATAGACAGGTGAACGACAGTCGAATGAGGAGGTGTCGTGTCACTTCCAGGTGCGGCGGAAGGGTGTGGGTATATGAGTAGGGGAATCCAACTTCTGCGAGTTGCGGTCAGCATCAGACACCGACGAGATCGACGGAAGCGTACTAGTGAGGGTATCATCATCTTGAAGAATCTTGCCTAGATATAGGATGCGCAAGTAGGAGGGCGCAGGAGGTCGTTCGTCTTGCCATTCTGCGGCATCAATAGTTGCGTTGCGGCGTGTGCGGGGGGGTAGGAGATCAAGTGTGGGGAACAGAACATTTGTGAGGCGAGACATTGTGAGATATCTGTCGCCACGCACCATTGGGCCATGCGTTCCAAACGAGCTCCTTTGCTCTCCCGACTGTCGTCTCAGGTTCGAACGACATCGTCCGCCGTCTGCCCGTCACCAAGAGAAACGTCAGCGACACCTGGGGCGTCTGGGGAACCTCTGGCTCTGGCTCCATCTGCTCTTCCTCCGCCTGTGGCTCTACCTCGACCTCTTCCTGCCCATTCGAGCCATCGTCCTCATCATTTCCAGAGCCCTACACGTCGACACGCGTGAAGGATGTCCGCGCAGAGGGCGAGAGGAAGGAGATATCCGTGCGTTGTGGTTGGAGGGCGTCAGCGCCAGTGGTTGTAGGGTCTGTACGGCCGACCGGTAGCCCTGCCGGGGCCTCCGTCGACATTGTGGCCCGTTAGGAACCGGTTGGGTAGTGTGTAGCTTACCGCTGACACCCCGCCTCCTGCGCGCAATGTGAATCCCGCTCATCGCTCAGCGAGAAGAGAGCCCAAAGCGAGTGTCGCCGGCGCTCGGACATTGCCGAGGTTCTAAAATCAGCGAAAACTCCCACACTGTACAGCTAGTAACAAGATAAGTGGGACGGCTGCTTCCCTATTTGCCCATAGCCCCATGAAAATCATCCGCTACCCGATGAGAGATCTTGCATTTAAGGCCCAAGACCCTGTCTCTCTAGTCTCCATAGCTGACCCATATATAGTAGTTGATGACAGTCAATCACTATCTAATATGTCTCTCCTCCTCCTCTTTGAGGGCTTGTAAGATAAGCTAAGTTGATTACTTCAGCATTATCTGTATTACATCGAAATCAAATAATTTATACTTGGCATCTCTTGGCTACCGAATCTAGCATTTTCCCTAAATGCCATTATAGAACAATCCACTGGGAGCTAGTTAACTGAGGCTGCATATCAGCTAAATTACAAGTCACTGCATTGAGGATATCTCTTGGCCTAATATGTCAAGGTGTATTCTGATTTCTTGAAGATACTGACAGATATAAATGTGGGATGGCATTATAGATCACAAATATCTACAGTGACTGACAAAAATGTGTCACACTTGGATATTGAGCATCTAAAGAATATGTTGTAAGATATTCATATACAGCAGCTACAGAAAAGTAATATTTTCTGTAGAATACTATAGCAATGAATATCATTTACAAAATTTACATACAAACTATGTATGGCAACTATAATGGTATATTTAATAAATACATGATAATGGAGGGTTCCTTTATTACACAATCAAAGAAAAATTATGTGTTTTATGTACTATTGACAAAATATCTTGGTTCATGAGTATTTATATAAGACGCATGTATATAGTATGTGTCTGATATTATTGTTGAATAAATGTTGATTTTTTTTCTGTTTATAGCCATATGTGAAATATTATTTAACTTATATTGACCGTAATAGAGTAAGTGGTTAAATACAGTAACTGACAAAAGTATGTCACATTTAGATATTGATCACTCGCAGAATTTTGAACAAGATATCTATAAGGAGAGCTGTTGCAAAACTATAATGAGGATTGTATGGAATAGCATAAAGAGCTATTTTTGATATATACACATATACCATAAGTAGTAATAGCCATTGGATAATGAGCAAATGTACCAAATTTGCTTTCATCAGAGATTCTTTTATTGTACAATAATAAAAAAATGGTTTGCATTTGAAAACTAATATTGAAAAAATACCTTGATACTATCTCTATACTGTATGTATAACTTATCACAGCTTACCATAGCTAGCTCTACATTATAGCCACAACAATTTAGAGCAAGCAAGGTCAAAATGAGATTTTATTTGTAACTTGCCATACTTTATAGCAATATACCCGTCCTTTTTTTCACATATTCAGTGTTTCCCCGTTCTCTATAGCTGACAAAAATCAAATATTACCCATATATTCCATTACAGCTAATAAAAATCAAATAGTATTTTACACATAGCTGTGACAAAAAGAATCACCATTCATTCAAATAATGATATCAAATACATATTATGCATGCTTTTTATACCATTACTCATAAATCAAGATATTTTATCAGTAGTACATAAAATGTATATCTTTTCATTTGGTTGTATAATAAAGAAATCTTCCATTAGCACAGTTTTAATGTATCTGCTTATTATACCATCATAGCTGCCATATATAGTATATGCATAAATTCTGAAAATGATGTTCATTGCTATAGTACTCCACAAAGAATTGCTTTTCTGTGTGTTTGCTCATTTTAATATCTATCAACAATATATTCTTTAAATGCTCAATATCCAAGTGTGACACATTTTTGTCAGTCACTGTATGATGCATTACAACTTACCATGGCTAGCTACACATTATAGCCACAACAATTTAGAGCAAGCAAGGTTTAAAATGAGATTTTATTTGTAACTTGCTATACTTTACAGCAATATACAGTGACTGACAAAAATGTGCCACACTTGGATATTCAGCATTCAAAAGAATATGTTGTAAGATATTCATATGAGCAACTACAGAAAAGCAATTCTTTTTGTGAAATACTATGGTAATGAATATGATTTTTCAGAATTCACATATATACCATATATGGCAGTTATGATTGTATAATAAACAAACATAATTCAAACTGCACTGATGAAAAGATTTCTTTATTACACCACCAAAGAAAAAGATATGCATTATACATACATATGATAAAATAGTCTGATTTATGAGGAATTGTATAGAGATCGATTTTATAGTATCATTAGTGAATGAATGTTGATTCTTTCTGTCACAGCTATATATAAAAATGCCAGTAGTAAATTTTATATTGGCCGTAATGGAGTATGTGGTAACATTTGATTTTTTGTCGGCTACCGGAAATTGAATACAGAAAATGTGTGAAAAAAAGACAGGTACGTTGCTGCAAAGTGTGGCAGGTTTTAGAAATAAAATCCCATTTTGACCTTGCCTAGCTCTAAATGATTGTGGCTATAATATGTAGCTAGCTACGATCAGCTTTAATGTACCATATATATAGTATAAAGATAATACTGAGATATTTTTGAATATCCATTTTTAAATGCAAAACATTTTTATTACTATATAATAAGAGCAAATTTAGTACATTTGCTCATTATCCAATAGCTATTACTGCTTATGGTATATGTGTATATATCAAAAATAGCTTTTCATGCTATTCTATATAAATCCTCATTATAATTATGCAACAGCTCTTTGTTATGGATATCTTACTCAAAATTCTTTGAGTGCTCAATATGCAAGTGTGGCACACTTTTGTCAGTCACTATATCTGTCTATTTTTTCACACATTCAGTGTTCTTATTTTCATAGCTGACAAAAAATTAGATGTTACCACATACTCCATTACAGCCAATGTAAATTAAATAGTATTTTTACATATAGCTGTGACAAAAAAAAATCAAAATTCATTCAATAATGATGTTAAATACATATTATGCATGCTTTTCATACAATTACTTATGACTCAAGATATCTAATGAATAGTACGTAAAAATGCATACCTTTTTTTAGTTGTGTAATAAAGGAATCTTCTATTAGTGCAGTTTTAATGTATTTGTTTATCAGACCATCCTAGCTGCCATATATGGTATATATGTTAAGTCTGAAAATAATATTCATTACTATAGTATTCCCACAAAGAAATTGCTTTTCTATAGTTGCCCATATGCATATCTTACAATATATTCTTTTAAATGCTCAATATTCAAGTGTGACACATTTTTGTCAATCACTATATAATTTGGAGCTTAGCAAAGATAGCATTACTTTCTCTAGGCAAATTACATTGCAGTAAATACTTTAGAAAGAGATCTTAATTTCACATAGTAGTTACAAGATGCAATGGCATGAATGCTCCATAATGGACAGCATTGATTGGCTAAGAATCTTTTTACGTGAAGTTATCTCAGTATACAAGGTAAATTCTGATCTATAAAACCTTTACATCACTATTTTATTTCAGCTTTTATAAGCTATTCCTTGTTGTGCTCAAAAATAATAATATTTTATGTATCTAATAAGCCCTGGCTATATATTGCAATATGGTATGGTAATGAAATACTACATATACATGTTGTTTATATAAAATTTGCGGCTTATGGCTGCCCTACAAGTTTAACAAGTTATAAACCATTGTTTCCAAGTGCTCAAAGCCCAATTGCATTACTTTTGTTTGCAGCTGTATTACTAGGATTCAATGAGAATTGTATAGCATAGCATAAAGAGGTATTTTTGATTTATATATATATATATATATATATATATATATATATATACTGTAAGCAGTAATTGCCATTATATAATAAGACAAATATATTAAGTATGCCTTTATTAGAGATTCTTTTAGTCTTAAATATATAAAAAATGCTTTACATTTAATGATTGATATTCAAAAGATACTTTCATGTCATCTTTATGCTGTCCCAAATATTGCATTTTCCAGTTCACGAGCTGTAATTTGCATACGTACAATATGTATATATAACATTTTATCACAATGTCACATTAACATACAGTGACTGACAAAAAATGTGTCGTACCTGGATGTTGAGCATCTAAAGAATATATTGTAAAAATATTCATATTAGCCAACTACAGAAAAGCAACTTTTTGTCAAATTACTACAGTAATTAACATCATTTTCGGAAGTTAGATATATATATCATATATAGCAACTATGATGGTATAATAAACAAATACATTGAAAACTGCACTGATGGAAGATTTCTTTATTATACAACCAAAAAAGGAGATGCATTTTATGTACTATTGATAAAAATATCCTGATTCATGGTTAATTGTATAAAAACATGCATAATATGTATTTGATATTATTATTGCATGAATGTTGATTCTTTCTATCACAGCTATATATAAACAACCAGTTAATTTATATTGGCTGGAATAAAGTATGTGGTAACATCTGATTTTTGTCAGCTATGGAAAATGGAACACAGAATGTGTGAAAAGAAAGGCAGGTATACTAGTGTTATGTATGGCAAGTTACAAATAAAATCTTGCTTTTACCTTGCTTGCTCTAAATTGTTGTGGCTATAATATGTAGCTGGCTATGGTAAGCTGTAATGCACAATATATATATAGTGACTGACAAAAGTGTGTCACACTTACATATTGGGCACTCAAAGAATGTTAAATAAAGATATCCATAAAGAGAGCTATTGCATAACTATAGAAAAGATTGTATAAAATAGCATAGTGAGCTGTTTTTTGATATACACACATATACCATAAAATAGTAATAGGCATTAGATAATGAGCAAATATACTAAATTTGCTTTTATCAGAGATTCTTTGATTGTACAGTAATAAAAATGTTTTAAATTTAAAAATTGATATCAAAAAATATCTTGATATCACCTCTATACTGTATATATGGTGTATCATAGCTTACTATTGCTAGCTATATATTATAGTTACAATAATTTAGGGCAAGCAAAGTCAAAATTATGCTGTCTACATTGTACAAATATTCACATGCAAGAAAAAATCGGGGCCATGCAATTAAAAAAAAGGATTGTATACGAGACTTATCTCATCAAATATAGACAAGAAACTATCATACCTACCAGTGACCTCTAGAGCTTATATAAGCATCTTCCTATAAATCAAATGGAGATGTACAATGCTTGGAGACGTCTCAAATGATGAGCATAAGCTGAAGGCAGGCGCCTGCTAGAATCAGATGTTAGAGGCCCTAGTGCTCTGCAATTAAAAGCCCACAAAAGTTAGAAGCTGACACTCATACCCCTGGACTAGTAGTACTCTGTAGCATTGTGCCACTGTGTGCGTAGTATTGAGATTGATAACAAGGATAATTGAAGAATTTATTACAAGACTTTTTGCGCCCTGCCCAATTTAGTCGCCTTATCTATTGCTATTTAGGTGCCTATCTTCAGCTACCCCTCCGATTGCCTTGTGCATCCCGCCATGACCTCATGTTGAGGTGATAACATGCTCCAAGAGCCCATAGGTAAGTGACTCAGCTTACTTGCTATTTCCTGAAGGTAAGCTGACTGCCTCATCCCAAGTTTTTATTTTGCGACTCCAACTTTGTTGCGTGGGTGAATATTTGTACAAGGTAGACAGCATATAAAATTGGATTTTGTTTTTCTAAATTGCCACACACTTTAAAATGTTATATCTGTCTTTTTTTCTCATACATTCAGTGTTCTATTCTCCATAGCTTTTAAAAAGCAGATGTTTACCACATATTCCATTACAGCCAATATAAATTGAATAGTATTTTACTTATAACTGTGACAGAAAGAATCAATATTCATTCAATAATGATATTAGATATATACTATGCATGCTTTTTATCCAATTACTCCTAAGTCAAGATATTTTATCAATGGTATACAAAAAATGCATATTTTTTTCTCTGGTTGTGTGATAAAGGAATATGTTATTAGTGCAATTTTAATCTTTTTGTTTATTATACTATCATAGTTGCCATATATGGTATATATGTAAATTCTAAAAATAATGTTTATTAGCATAGTACTGTATGAAAGGAATTGCTTTTCTGTAGTTGCTCATATGCATATCTTACAATCATTTTTTGTCAGTCACTGTAGGATTTTTCAGAGAAATGCAAGAAAATACAACAGCCATGGCAAATAAAATCATGACTCAATGAAAGGACCAAAAATAACTCAAAAAAAAGGACAATATACAATAGTTACAGCAACAGTTTGATGTTTTCCCAGTGGTTGGAATAAATCATGGTATGGATAGGTCAAAAATGCCTGATCCACCCATGTTTTTCTGGCTTAGAGGCCAAGCAGGATATTCAGAACTGGATTTGGAGCATCAAACTGTACACTGAACACACCTGTATCATTGCAAAAAAATCAACAAATTGTCTTCTTCCTAAGTCGTCTCCATTCTCTGGCTACCAAGTACTTTGTCTTTTATTTTGATGCGGTTGAGCAAGATAAGGACCTCGGATCATGGGCAACATTTGCTAAGATGTTGACAGACATTTACAGTCAAAAGAATGAACTTGAGTCCACCAAAAAGAAGTTTTCCATGCGCTGAAGTAATAAGACGCTTGCACACAAGGATTTTATCAAATACTCTGAGCAGTTCAAGACCCTAGGTAAAGCATAGCACGAGTCCGGGTAGCACGCGGGTACTTATGGGTAGAGCCGTGGGAGCACCTGCAGGTATGCACACCCACGGGTCGGTACTACCCATAGATCCCGGTCCTACACAGGTCTGGATAGTGGTTTGGGAGTGGAACAGGTCGACTCGCGGGTACTCGAGACTTAGAACAGAAACTAAGTAATATTACTCAGCATCACTGTCTAATACAATGGTATCATTAGTACTATCTAATACAACAACTTTTTCTACCTTCTTGGTGCGCTTGCTCTAGTTGCCCAGGACATTTAGAATATCCTCCTCCGGTATGAGGCCCTTGGTCGATGCCCACGAGCCCAATACTGTTGATGCACAGACCGCTCATCACTGAGCGCGTGACGGCGCTTAGACACGGTCAGACCGCCCCACGAGAAAGCCCGTTCAACGTCGACGGATGCGGCAGACGCCGAGAGGAAGTCCAAGGCCATGCGTGCAAGAGGGTGTCCACTAGCAAGCTGGCTGTGCCAGTACACAATGGATCTGCGACGTGGCCGAGAGGCGCCAAGTCAAGGTACTCGCTGCATGGATTGGGGCTAGACGTGATGTGAAGGTATCGACTGCAGCAAAAATGTCGTCAGCACTCTGTAATAGTAGTTAGAATATAATGAAGAGCATAATCTATAAAATGAAAGACTTACGGCTGAAGCGGACAGTGTTGCCACGGCAACACCGGAGGGCGAAGGAGCAGCAGGCTTGTAATACTGCTCCCAGTACTTGCGAAAGAGGCGCTTGACCTCTTCGATCCACTCGGGGGGGCCAATTGTGACGACGAAAGTAGTCCAACTTGAAGCGCGGGTGCAAGACTGAATATTCGTAGCAGTAAGTATATCAGCTCGCTGCTCAGTGAGGTGAAGGTCACGATAACTTACCTATGGCCAATCGGTACATCACCGACTTGTCTGTGAGGGTGTAGTATTTGTTGAGTACAGCCATACTACGCGCAGCTGTGGCGCGAATGGGCATGAATAGGCTTCGGTTGGCGACAACGGTCTCGAGGTGGCCGGTAAGGATGTCGATATAGGGGATGACGTGGAATAGAAGCGGGCTCTCGGTGCGCGAGATCCGCAGTGTAGCCGCAAGAAATGCCTAAGGCAGCGTGAGCATTGTTTGGTCTTCAGACCCGATGTAGCGAAATGGTAGTACTCACCTCAAGAATCTGCATAAGCTGCTGTAACAGCTCCCACTTGCGTTCTGTGAGCTTGTATTTGCCAAGGCTGTGTTGCCCTTTTGAGTACTTGGCCAGGTTGAGGAATTTCTCGAGGGTCGCGCGCGAAGGACGAGGGCCCGTTTGATGGCTTCGACGAGTGAGTTCCACCTCGTCATGATCGCACGGACCATTTTGAGAGGTGTCATTCCAGCGTCGACACAGCTGGAGGCCAAGTCTTTGCGCATAGTTGGTGAGTGAAAGATCTTCTTTGCCAATTCGGTGAGCTAGATAGTTGTCAGCCCAGCGCAAACAATGACCATGAGAACGGCTCACCTTTGTGACTGCGTGCCGCCCAAGACGGTTGTCATCCCGCTGTGAGCAAATACTTCTCTTCGACTTCCCAGATGATTGCTTCAATTTCTTCATCAGCCTTCTCGCGGTCCGCATCGAGATCCAGGTTGTCTGCGGTCTCCAAGCTGCCATTGTTCTCACCGGCTGTGTCTGGATCTTCATCCGTGAGAAGGTCCTCGAAGACTTCGTCTACTCCTCGGCGTCATTGGTTGCTAAATTCGTCTTCTTTCTGCGTGTGATGAACAGAGATATAATAGCCTATGGACATTGGAAGTGAGCATAGAATATGGTAGACGAAAACAAGCACATACCTTTACAACTAAATTCCAGACGTGCGCAAAGCAGCGCATTCGCGTCTCGGTAGAGTTCATCCCCCCTAGTGCTTCGAGCTGCCGGACCATGGTATCGTTGTTGGTTGCGTTGTCAGCGGTGATGCTGAGAATCTGTGATGCCAATTAGACGAGTTCTTGTCAATGACACAACAAGTGCATACCTTCTTTTTCAATTCCGAACTCCTTGAGGCATGCGGTCAGTTGCTGCCCAAGATACTCACCTGTGTGTCCTCTCAAAAGTTTGATGAAATCGAGGATGCACGCCTCGAGACGCGTTGTACAGTGACGCCCAGAAACAATATTACGTTCAGGGAGGTCCAGCCGTCCACACAGAGGTGGAGCTTGCCAGGGTACGCCTGTAGAAATGGGTCAGAGCTGTTCGCGCAAGGGTGCAAGAGTAGAAGACCATACCTGGAGAATTGACGCAACGTTCTTGCAAGATATCTGGAACATCTCGCAAACGTCACGCGAGACAGTGGTGGGATGGGCAACCTCGACTTTCGAGTACAGCATGGTGAAAAATGTCGAGTAGTTCGGCGTCTTTGACAATAGCAAAGGGACAGAACCGGCGAGAGAGACCCACAATGCGAGTAGGTATCGCATGCGGGATTGGCTGTAGGTGGAACCATGTGCGAAATCTTCTATACGTTTGCCAGCCAGGGCAAGTGTCTTGACGCAGTTCTTGACATGCCGCAAGAGGTTTTGAGGTGGAATCGTCCCACCGGACGCGTGCCAGAGTTGTACTCCTGGAGAGACTGTCAGTACATCGAAGCGCAGCTCAAACAAACATATACGGTTTTGGTCTTGCACGCGAAGACATATTTGATGACGCCGTCGCCTGTCTTGATGATTGTAGGCTTCTTGAAGTGATTGTACACTTCTGAGGACCAGGTTTCCATCTGGTCCTCTGTCAAAACACATAAAAGTCAGCACTATGTGCGAGGTAAGAAAGCCGTAGTGCTTTGACTTACTGAGGACCTCCTCGGGTGAGCGTTCCGATGTCTTCCAACGCTTTTCAAATGCGAGGCGTTTTGCTCCTTCATCCTTGAAGAGTGTTGCGGCAGGCGTGACTTCTACGATATCCGGCGAGAACGCGCGGCTCTCACGGTCTTGCGCAGAGGACCCGCCAGCGTCGGAGTTGCCTTCATTGTCGGATTTGACGCGGCGCCGTTTTCGAGTCTTCGATTTCGTTTGTTTAGCCCGAGGCATGGTGGTGTGTCCGGTTAGAAGGGGGAATAGAGAGCAAGAGCATGAAGAGAAGGCGGTGGGGGGACTAGGTTGCGAAACCGACGGCAGAGTCTAGCGGAGGTCCAAGGGCTGCGGGTTTTTCACGATCCGCAGAGCCCTTTTGCGAATTCGTGAATTACCCGCAATAAAATAGCCCGAGGGGAACGCACCAAATGAGTGGATTTACTTCCGCTCATGCTTGAGGGAGGCTTGACAAAGTTATGCCCTCTGAATGTAAAGCCGGCCATAAGACACTAGGGAGCATAGATATGAGGAATGTCCTGCACATGCCGGTCACATAAACTGTACTCACCACAGGTATTGTCGTGGAGAATGCGTCGTAGAGAGGAAGGAAGTTCTAGGAGAGACCGCAAGGTCGCTCCTAAATAGGAAGGCCGTGGTGCCTCAATTGAAATTGAGGTGCCGCGCGCCACCTCCCATGGTTTATCCGTGGCTGGCGCATGCAGCCTTTTGTTCTATGCTCACATCTCGGCCCCCTCACCGGTTGTCTTTAGGTGTGCAGAATCTGGGCTCATGCAACAAGCATACTAGGCTAACCCTTCATCCCTGGAATGACTCCCAGCCCCCCAATTGACGACACGCGGCGCGCATCGGGCTGGGCTCATCTGCTGAGGTGAGTTTTTGGGACCAACTTAAGTCACGACTCACCTTCAAGGTCGCTCTACAGAGTCAGGCCGTCTCGTTGTTGCCATGTCTACTAGCCGGGCCAATGCCCCACGCTATTTGCCACCAAGCAAGGCCTTCGTAATATTGCAGCACAGGACAGTGGTGTGCTGCGCATACTTCAAGACACTTGGACGACCCGCAAGGCAGAGCCGCCGTTGGTATACGAGGTATTAGAGTACAGGAATGACCAGCTCGAGGGGGCCCTTGCATGTGAGTCTTTTACTGTCTCCCACAGGCTTTGGGCTTTCTGCGCACTAATAGATCCCTCTTGCAACCTCTATCACGCAGTCGGACCGCACTACTAAAAAGCACTACACACAACTCAAGCGCAAGCAATCACGGGAGTCGGAACAACAAAAACACGCTGAGGTGCAACCGAAGCTCACTTGACGCAACTAGTGCAAGCTGTGCTGCCTTACTACAGAAGCGTACAAACACCCTCAATGAGGTCTTGACATATATTCAAGACCGCGGTGATCAATCAGCGTTTGACATCGGTAAATGAGGTACGTTTTTGTTGGTGCATTTATGAGTGGCGCAGCTGAATCCTGATACATGACATTACTCTAGCTTCTGTCTACTTTTGCCACAGCGCACGAGCTCAGAACGCACTTGATGACCATTGCGTCTGCAAAGTGCACCGCTACATCCAACACTCACGCCGCGGGTCACACTGGACTCCGCTATGCAATGCGATGAGAAATCCGCGGTCGTGTCAGATTCTGATTTACCGGCTTTGGAGTAGGTTAGTGCTAGTCTACTTGATGTAAATGCCAAAGCTGTGCTATCTATTCAATGTCTGCCGTGGTTTCATTTCTCTGTTTATGAGTCTTAGTGGGTAGACCTGTGACCTGTGGGTACATGACTCGCGGGTGCGGGTGAGCCGTGGGAATTGACCCATGCAGATCTGGGTAGGGGCTTCTGAAAGCTCAATACCTACCTGCGGGTCCGGGTCCGGGTCCGGGTGGATCCGTGAGTAGAGTCGTGCAGACCTTTAACCCTAGGCAGTCTCGTCGACTATGAGGACAAACTATCCATGACAAGCTCAAAAAAAGTTGCACTGACAGAAACTCATAAAACTGTCACTATATTTGGCCTTATTCATGGCATACCAACTAAATGGCAAGAATACCTAGATCTTTTCCTTAAGGTCCACAAGGAGCTTTGATTAGGATTCCTTGACCAAACAGATTTTTGGCAAGAAAGAAAAGTCACCTTTGGACAACAAGTCTGGGTTTTCTTCGAAGACCAAAGAAGTAAACCAGGCCAAGAAAACAAACTTGGTTTTGTCAGATTTGCTCTGGCAAAAAGGTTTAAAGCAAAGGTAAAGACTCACAGCACTGAAAAACTGTTATGACAAGCCTGGCAATGAGCACAAGTGCCCCCAGCTAAAGAATTCATTGTCCAAGACAAACCAGAACTCGCAAGCCAGCAGCTCAACCAGCAAGGACAAGGGAAAAAAAAAAGCAAATCCAAGCCATTCTGTGTTAGACTTGCGGAATTGCTCAAGAAAATAGATGAGGCAGTAGTGGTAGCTAGGAATGTCAAACATTGGCCATGAGAGAGTGGCTTAATATTAATCAAACTTCAGGGGCATGTCATCAACAAATAACATTGGGCTTATAATATTAATGTAGCCTACTGAAAATATAGTCTCAAATGTTGTTCAATTGATGACAATGCTGTTTATAATATATATACCTTTTTAACATTATGGGTCTAGAATGTTGTTAGAATTATAACACTGTTGTTCACAATGTTATAGCTTTTGAAAATATTGTTTGGAATATTGTTTATTTTATAACATTACTGACTATGAGGTTATAAATTTTGACAATTTGGTCTAGAATATTATTCAGTCTATAACAACTTCTAGTTCACAATGTTGTAGCTTTTAACAAGATATCCTTAAATAACATTGGGCTAATTAACAATGTAGTCTGAAATGTTGTTTGGCCTCATTAACAATGCTGTTCACAATGTTGTAGTCTTTAATAATATAGTCTAGAATATTATTGGGCTAATTAACAATGTGGTCTGGAATGTCACTGAGATAATTAATAATATTGCCTATAATATTGTTACTTTTGATAGCATGATCTGGAATGTCATTTATCTTTGTGACATTATTGGCCACATTGTTAATAAATCATAAAAGTATGGCCCCAAAATGTTGTTCTAAAGATGAAACTAATGCAATTGTATTATATATCATGTAACAATAATATACTTTGGCTTTAGTCAGAAAAAGAATTTTATACAAAAAAAACAAATTGTTCACAAAGAAAAGATTAATTGTGGTGAATTTTTATTTTTATAAAAAAATGAGCGCAAGGTTTTTTTACATTTATTTGGTTGCTAATATCAATATACAATAATTTTGTAGTGAATATATAGCATATTCTGTCTTTTGTACACTTTAAAAACTTCTCTAAATTTCAAACTCTAAACCCAAGTTCTAAACCCAAATTCTATTTATAATACCTATTTAAATAGAATTTAATATACAGCTTGTAAGAAAATATTTCATACTAGCCCAGCAATATAATAAAAAGAGGTGCATGTACAGGTAGAATATAAAACAATAGGAAAGATAGATTTCTATATCGTGAAGTCTTAATACATTGCATTATAGGCTATGCAATTGTTTCTTTGTCCTTTCATTCTCTTAGACTGTTGTAGTCAAAATATCTTTGGAAAGCAAATGTATATTTGCATATTATACAAGAGTGTATCAGATTGGGGATGCCCTTTTCTGTATATGGCTGAGAATATATTAGTCTCAGAGCTTTTTATCCAAGGATATTGTATCTCTATTCAATTGAAAGCAGTATATATATTTCTTGGTCGTAGTTTAAAAACATTTTATATACGCTATCCTTATATAAACCTTTCATAAACATAAATTTGAACATTTTTCTGATGTAATTTGCTAAATTTCATTAGGATAGAGTTTAGGGTTCAAATACAAAAAATGCTAAATCATCATGATTAAAATATTGTGAGCTCATATTAGTAGCTAAATAAATGAAAACAATATGGGCAGTTATTTTGTTTGAAATAAAAAATATTTCTATGTCAATCTTTCTTGAGTGATAATTTGGTTTATAGAAAAGTTTCTCTTATATCCAATACATATAATTGTAATATAATATTTGTAATACCAATTGCATCATTTCATTTGAAACAACATTTGGGGCCACACTTTTATAATCTATAACAATGCGGCTAACAATGTCATAAAGATAATAACATTTTAGATTATGCTATTAAAAGTAACAATATTATGGGCAATATTATTAATTATTCTAACGATATCCCAGACTATATTGTTAATTAGCCCAATAATATTCTAGACCATATTATTAAAGACTACAATGTTGTGGGCAGCATTGTTAAACAGCCTAATAACATTCCAGACCATATTATTGAAGATTATAATATTGTGGACAGCATTGTCAATGAGGCCCAACAACATTCCAGACCACATTGTTAATTAGCCCAATGATATTTCAGGATATCTTGTTAAAGCTACAACATTGTGAACTAGAATGCTATAGACTGAACAATATTCTAGACCAAATTGTCAAAATTTATAACATCATAGTCAGTGATGTTATAAAATAAACAACATTCCAGACCATCTTTTTAAAAGGTATAACATTGTGAACAACAGTGTTATAATTCTAACAACATTCTAGACCATAATGTTTAAAAGGTATAATATTATAAACAGCATTGTCATCAATTGAACAACATTTTAGACCATATTTTCAGTAGGCTACATTAATATTATAAGCCCAATGTCATTCATTGATAAACATGCCCCCTAAGTTTGATTAATGTTAAGCTACTCTTATGGCCAATGTTTGACATTTCCTGGCTACCACTACTAGCTCCGTAAAGCATGTCCGCTCATTTTTGGGTTTAGTACAATACATTGCCCCTTACCTGAAAGGCCTTGCCAACTATACTTGTATTCTTAACCATTTGACTACGAAGGAGGCCAAGCAGAACTTCAAATAAACGCTCAAGCATACTATTGCCTTCAAAGCAGTGAAACGACTTGTCACATCGCTGGAGGTTCTCACCGTAATCAACCACTAGAACCTCAGCGACAATAAGATTTTTGTCTCTTGCGATGCTAGTGACTTTTGCACAGAAACTGTCTTGTTCTATAGCCCCTCTGTCAACACCGTGCACCCAGTCGCTTTCAAGTCTCAACAACTGAAGGGCACCGGCACGGGGCTCAACTATCCTGTACATGAAAAGGAGCTCTTGGCTATTGTCCGTGTCTTGCAGAAGTGGCAAGTTGACTTGATTGGTGTCCCATTCACCATATACACTGACCATCAGATACTCAAGAACTTTGAGAAGCAGAAGGCACCTCTTCCGTTGACAAGCCTGCTGGCAAGAGTTCCTTGTGCAATACAACTTCAAGGTTGTCTACATTGCCGGCAAAAACAATGTCCCTGCAAACACAATGTCTTGTATCGAGCTGGTGTTGCTGACAACTGTAGGTGTCGTCTGATTTGCTACGCATGTATTGTGTATATTACAATGCGTGCAGAAGGCCCCTGTCATTGGTGCAGTCAGTGCGCTGTCCATCTTCTCTGACCCTGCGTAGTCGGCTACCATTAGCAACAGTTACAAGAAAGACTCCTGGACTCGCAAGCTTACCAATGTCCTTTGGGACCCTGTGGCCAAAGTTGAGAGATCCGAAAATGAGCGCGGCCAGCACTGATATCTAGGCCCTGCATGCTGGTTAGTTAGATAGTTGCTCAGCAATGGGTATCACTATGCAGAACAGCTTGCTCGTACGCAGATGACTGGCTCTACATAGGGTGACTGGCTTTGTGTACACGAGTCACGGAGTTGCGCAAAGATTCTGTTCTATCTTGCGCATAATTGCTATGGGTCATTTTTGGTGCTGACAAGTCTTACGCCACCCATGTGCAAGGAACTGACCAATATATATATAATCTCTGCATGTTCCAACTGCCAGCATAATAAAAGTCTCACGCGCAAGCCCACTGACCTTCTGCCAGAGGGACAAAAGCTTTAACTCGCTGGTGACAATGACATGTTATCTTGGCTCAGACTTATACATTGTCCCCTCAACCTGCCACACAGATATGACCACAAAACAGTTTGCAGAGCTGTTTTTTCTGCAAGTGGTACTGTGAAAATGGTCTTCTGTTTAGGCTCATCACTCCACCAGACCACCATGTAGCCCATATATGTTATGGGGCTATAATATTAGCGCGGGCCATAATGCGTTATAGGGCTATCCCTCAACGGCAGCCTGTATTTTAGAGTAGGGAGTCAAAAACCAATGTTGTAGCCATCACTTAGGGCATCCCTAAACATATCAGAATGGTATGTTTTGGATGGGAAACTGGAGGAGCTATTTACAAAATACATTTTCAAAGCCGACTCTTTTTTTGCAAAATAGGCGTGCCGAATGTGGGAAAGTGCTGCTGGTCTCTGGGCTAGGCCCAGGGGCAGCCACTTGCCTGATTTGGCTCAGGATTGATGGGCAATCCACTTCTCATCAATTCTGCTTTTGGCCTGCATTTGGGTTGCTCCCTAGCTTCCCCCCTTGCTTATTTAGAGTGCTGTATTGTAGTTTGAGTACCTATGTATGTTTGGAACATGCTCACCAAACAGAATTTCCATATTTAGCCTGCCAGGGGTGCTACCAATATAATTCGATTTTTATTTGGCTTTTTTGCAATTTTCAATAGGGTACCCTGGGTTCCCCTGCATTCCCCTGGTCTTGCTGCTTCTCGTTAAAGCTTCTATATGTTCTCTGAGTATCCCCATAATATAGGAACATCATCTGATGCATTCCCATTATCCTGGAAATTGTTTCGAATTTCCGGGTATTTTTCGAAATCTGGGAGTCTGGGCATTGCTTACTATTGATTGGAGATTGTTCCAGGCATTTTCCCCCATGTACCTACACCATATTGGAGTATTTACACCATGTAGATCAAAGGTTTTAGCATGATATGAATGTTTTGAGAACATATTTTTGCGGAATTGATGGCTACTCCCCCTATACCCTCCAGATCAATATTCTGCTATTCTGAGTAGATGGAAAGTACCCTATAGATATTTAGTACATGCAGATAAATTGTAGAAACAATGGGATACCTGTAGCTAGTGCAATTCTCCAGATCTTGGTTGATTATCCTGGCGCTTATTTTCGGATTTTAGAATTAAGCCAGAACCATGGTATTGCAGTACAATTGAAGCTTAGCCGATATCTCCATCGTATTCTACACCCCTGAAAACCCTTATACCCAAATTTGCGAAAGGAGGGGGTTATATACAGGCTGCCAGGGCATTGGGGCGGGCAGAAAGTTGTG